>CM040458.1:469428-512911 GCA_022758105.1 Pangasianodon gigas | reverse complement strand
GTGTGTGTGTGTGTAAAGCATTGTGGCCTTGCGCGATACTAAGTTAAAGTCCAGTATTGTGATATCGATACTTCCTGTGTGTACAGGAAGGGGAGGGGCTACAGAGTTACCAAACACAGTTTCATTCAAACCAGAAGCCACCACAGTCGCAGTTTTCTCTCATCTGCACGGTGTGTGTTTCCTCTGTGGAAGAAATCGACGGCCATTTTAAGACCTGTTTGGGAAAAACTGTGTAGTTTTAATACCGCGTCACTAAAACGTATTGTATTCGGTAAATATAATAATATATTTATAAACGTTAGTCGTGGTTTTGGATGCGTTTGGAAGCGTTAAACTTCGGTTTCTTCACAGGGACACCATCCCTTTCATTCCGATATTAACGCTCCTGCTCTCATGCGTTATCGTTTCTATAGCAACAGCTCATTCGCAGGGGCGTGTCCGGGGGACGCTTCGCATAAACCACATTAAAAAACGTGTGTAATCGTTGCTATGGTGAAGTTTTCTGTAAGGAGACGTAAGGAGTCTCCAGTGTCAGAGGTGAAGCTGTAACTTCGTCAGGACCGAGGAGTTTTTACGTGTTACGATTTCTCTGTGACACCGCAAGCTTTTTTTTTTTTTTATTAAAGAGCCTTTTATTTAACATTTAAGGAAGGAGTCTCCAGTTTTAGCACTTTGTAACAACTCCAAGAGAGAAAAAAAAAGTGAGGGAAAGACTGTTTATAGCTGCTATAGCGTAAGTGAGAACAGGAACATTCAACAACGTTAAATGTAACTAGAAACGGATAAATGTAATAAGTAAACAAATTATAATAATTGACGAATTGCTGTAGCATAAGAGGAATAAAACACGGAATAAAACTGAAAAAAAGATTTGATTTGATTTAATTTTGTTGTGATTCAAAATCATTTAAAGCCCCGAAATCGTGTTTTTATGTTTTTACAGCGTACGATGTATAGCTACAGAAAACCGTTCACTTTCTAAAGGATTATGCTAGCTATGCTAAAGCGGATAATTCTGACTAAAAAAAAAAAAGCCACAGAAACCAATTCCACAACCTTCCTACCATCATCGGAGGAACCAAGCTACCGCTACGAGACGTCGTAGAGCACGCTAACAAAGCCTGTCGCCGTTAAAATAGTGAAAATGAGTCAGCGTTTTTATTAGCGAAGTTCCCTGGAGGCTTCGTTATTTATTAGCCGTCCTGACTTCACTTTCTGCCACCGCATCGGCAGCAGATAATGAGGTTTTATTGGCTTTTATGTCATAAACCAGAGCAAGACACAAACTGAGACTCGCGATCTGGCGCAGCAAGAAGGCTAGCTCCAGGCTAGATCGCATTATGTGCCAGAAATTTCAGCTTGGGCTTCCATAATGAAGCCCGGAATTGGTCCTTATGGCCAACAGGAAGCTGCTTGCCAGGAATAACAAATCATTTTTTTTTGTGTTGCCCACACACACAGTGAGCTCGCTTTCTGGACTTCCATGCCGTCCATGTTGCTTTCTCAAAAGTGTTTTAGGGTCAGTAATTATATGTGGCCCGTGTGTGTCATGTTTTCTCAAGAGTCTGAGGTAAAAGATCCCCGGCTGCTCGTAAACGTGGAACGGCGTACAGGGTTGGTACTGTGACTGTGCCTCCAATATCACAGAAAAAATACAATAAAATAAAATAAAATTAAATTAAATTAAATTAAATTTTTTTTTAAATAAAATAAAATTAAATAATAAAAAGATAAAATAATAAAATAAAATAATACATTGAATATCACAATAAAATAAATAACAAAATAAAATAAAACAAGATAAAATAAAATAATAATCTAAACTAAAATAATAAAATTAAGTTTGAAAAATAAATAAAATAAGATAAGATCAATTTTATTATTTTATTTTATTATTTTAATTTAAAAAATAAATAAAATAAGATAAAATAAAATAAAATAAATAAAACAGAATAAAATAAAACAAGTCAGAATCCAGAATTCAAGTGATGTGTGCTCTGTATATACTGTGCACACACACACACATACTCACACACACACACACACACACACACACCCCGACCCTGAGCAGAACATGTGTTCAAACACACACCAGAGAACAAAAAGGAGACAAAGTCCTTCCATTCCTGCGCTCCAAGTCTAAACACTTTGTTCACTCTTTATCTTCCTTTCTTTGATCTGTTTTCCTCTTTGATCCTCAACCTTTTTTGTTTTTTTTTTAAACTTAACCAAGGCATGCTTTCTGTTTTGCACCCTTTCACGTATATGTTTTCACTCAGTTTTAACTCTTTACCTGCTCAAAATGATCCATATTTAAAACTAAAATCATAAAAAAATACAGTATGCTCTTAAATACACACATGAAAAAGAAAAACTTTCAGCTTCATGCTACAGAAAACACAAAGTCCCTTTTACTTGTAATTCAGCACTCAGTGTTTTTGGGTTTTCCAACTTAGCACTTCTTCATTTAGCAATTTTATTCTATTCTTCCTTGCAATCTTCTTCTTCTGAAGCTGTTCCTTTGTTGACTTGGATTTGTGCTTTGGGTCTTTATCGTGCTGGAAAGTGAAATGTTTCTTCATCTTCGGCTGTATAACAGAGGCCTGTAGGTATTTGGAGCCAGCCATGATTCTTTCTATCTTGACTGGAGCCCCAGCCCTGGCTAAAGAGAAGCAGAACCATAGCATGGTGCTGCCACCACCATGCTTCACCCTGGGTATGGTGTTCTTTGATTGATAAGCTGTCTTCTCTTTTAGAATTGTGCACAAAAAGTTCTTCCTTGGTCTCATCAGACCAGAACACATTTAGCCACATAGTTTGGGGAGATTTATTTGAGCTTGGATGTTTTTCTGTCATGAGGAAGTGCTTCCGTTTAGCCACCCTACCCCATAATCCAGCCATGTGAAGAATAAGAGAGATGGTTGTCACATGCAGGGAGTAATCTGTACTCGTCAGATGTTCCTGCAGCTCCATTAATGTTGCTGTAGATCTCTTGGCAGCCTCCCTGGTACGTTTTTGTCTTGTCTTTTTATAAATTTTGGAGGGACGTCCCGTTCTTGGTGACGTCACTCCATTTTCTCCACTTGTTGATGATTACGTTAATGATAATTACTCTTGAACATGAGAGTGAATGTGATTGGCTCATTCTGAGCACAGTCACATGAGCCACTATAAAAGGGTGTGTACACTTTTGCAACGAGATTATTGTAAGGTTTTGTTTTTTTTCTAAAATGTTTCGTGAATGTTGTTGGTCGCTGTTAATATCACATTAAAGGGGTTAATTTAACAGGGGTGTGTAAACTTTTAATATCCGCATACAATGTAATGTAAATTAGGGCTCTGTTGTAATAATTAGAGTTAATAACACACTCAGAAAAGGTGTATTGTTTCTCAAGCCAAAGGGTGTGTGTGTGTGTGTGTGTGTGTTACTTTGCAGCCCCCATGTGAAGAGGATAGCACCATTTATCTTTTACACAGGTGTTTGTGCAACAAAAGGGCGCACCTGCAGCCTTTGGGATCAAAGTGCATGTGTGTGTGTGTGTGTGTGTGTGTGTGTGTGTGTACCCGCATGGCAGTCAACAAAGCTCTGGACCAAGTTAAATAAACTTAGGCAGTTTTATGAAAAGGAGAGGTGTGTGTATGTGTGTGTGTGTGTGTTATGTGAGGGTTTTCAGGTGTATTTATTTTATAAAACGTAGCTAAAGTGACCTAAAACTCATCAAAAATCTAATAGCTAAGTAAAATATAAGCCGACAGCAAGCTAAGATTGAGCCAGGACCCTGTAGATTTCGCTCCACCTTGGCAAAAGGGTGAAGGTGAAGCGAGTTTAGCTCTCCACGGAGTTGTAGATGTGCGTAAGACTGTTCTGTGTAATCAAACTGCCGAGATCTGGGATCTCAGTGACTTTGACTGTGACGTGCTTGTTGGTGCCAGGGTGAGTATTTCAGAAACTGCTGATCTCCTGCGAAATTCACACACAACAGTCTCTAGAGTTTGCACAGAATGGTGCGAAAAACCAAAAACATCCAGCGAGAGTCAGTTCTGTGGGATGAAACGCCTTGTTGATGAGAGCAGATCCGAAGAGAACGGCCAGACCGGTTCGAGCTGCCAGGAAACGAAAGTCAGCCATGTCGTGCTACAATGCAGCTATGATATGATTAAGTTTCAGATCTCAGTCATGTTCATTACCACTTCAGCGATTGGCGGTTGGTTACGAGGTTCCGCCTCTTTGAGCGATCTCCCAATCATCAGAAGGCGGGACAAGCGAAGAGCGCACTGTCCAATGAACAGTGAGATGTTTTGTTCTGATTAGGACCCAAAATTTGGTATTAAAAGCCTGTTGTCCAATGAGGATTAATCTTTGCTCCTGTTAAACACACACTTGAATCCGCTGTAGAAGCTTCTCTGGATTCCTTCTGGCTGTTTGTGATAAACGAATAAAAAAGCGTGATACCACAGCGAGTCATTTCGTAAGAAAGATCATTATTTATTGTAATTTTATTGTTATTATTTCCGTGCTGCATTTCTTGTATTATATGCGTATAATCTGTTATCAATAAAATAATTATTAACTGTTTGTTGGACTTTTATGTTATCAAAAGGAAAAAAAAAAAAAAAAACATTCCTTTCTGAAGTGTGTTTCTTCCTGATGTGTTCTTAGCTCCACCTAGTGGAGAAATAAGGGAGCACTAAAGTTTAGGTAATCATTTCATTCATATATTTGGTCCTTAATATTTCATTTACAAGTAGGATATGTGATAAATGGCACTGCGTGCACTAGCATAGCATACACAGAAAATAAAGAATAAAAGTGAATAAAGAATTCCTCAGTTTGGAAGTGACAGACGAACGAATGGCGCTGTCTCATCATCAGGGTTTATGTTTGTCAGTCAGTAAATGAGTGTAAATACAGTGTAATTCGTTTAAAGGTAAGAAGTGCTGCTGTGGTTACTGCTGATGCTGTGAGCGGCCATGTTGGATTGACGTCACTTGCTGAACTCAGGGTTCAGGAGGCCACTCCGGGTTCCTGAGTAGAAGGGGAGTATTTGTTGTTTTTTTCCTAGCAGGAAGTTATTTAGTCTTCGCCTGTGTCCAGTTCTCCGTCTAGCTCTGCAGTTACTCTGTCTCGAACATGAGAAGAAACTTTTATTTTGTCTTTCTTTAGTTAATGGAGTCACCCGATGTTCCACCTGGAGGATTCCTCTTCTGGAGGTAACGTTAAAAATCTGCAGCAGCACCAGAATCTGTTTAGGCATCGTGATAAATGTGTGAGACGACATTCACGCCGTTGATCTTCTTTCTGAGTTCGTAACTCGTATTCATGACTCACGTTCGAAAACGCTACGCATGTTCGATTTTACAGAGTGTCCTGGTCTTCTATCGCCTCAGTGTCTCCTCCACCGCTCCTGCCTCGGCTTCCTCGCCGCCTCGAAGTTCACTCGATATGTGGATTTCAAGAGTACTAGAGCCGGAACCTGGAGAACACAACACCTCGTTACTTTCATTTCCATAACCACCAATTCAACACCGGTCATTATTTCTACACTGAACCCGGTCCTCCGCTCTGTTCTACTGGGATGATGTTTCACGTCTTTATTCTCCACCCTGAGGTGGATATATAATTCTACTCTGATGTCATCGTCTCACGTCTTTATTCTCTTCATCTATATAATTCTACTCTGATGTCACGGTTTCTATTCTATTCTATTCTAATGACTTCTATTATAATGTCACCATTTCTATTCTATTCTATTCTATTCTAATGACTTCTATTATAATGTCAACTTTTCTATTCTATTCTATTCTAATGACTTCTATTATAATGTCACCTTTTCTATTCTATTCTATTCTATTCTATTCTAATGACTTCTATTCTAATGTCAACTTTTCTATTCTATTCTATTCTATTCTAGTGTCTTCTATTATAATATCACCATTTCTATTGTATTCTATTCTATTCTAATGACTTCTATTATAATGTCAACGTTTCTATTCTATTCTATTCTATTCTAATGACTTCTATTCTAATGTCAACTTTTCTATTCTATTCTATTCTATTCTATTCTAGTGTCTTCTATTATAATATCACCTGTTCTATTCTATTTAATTCTATTCTGATGTCCTATTCTTATCTAATTCCTTCTATTCTATTCTGATGTCCTCTATTTTATTCTCTTCTTATGTCATATGTGCTTTTATGTTCTACATCTTCTTTACATTTTGTTCTATTCTTCTTTTCAGTTCTAGCTGGAAGATAGATATCTAGTTACACTTGCTACCTGGTCAATCACTTGAAAGGTTTTATATGGAGCTCTATAACAGGGTGTTGAGGGAAAACCCTCGAGGAAGGATTCTGCTATCAGTAGTATTACTTTCAGACAGGATGCTGACTGCATCAGATGGAAGCTGGTGTCCGTTCAACTTCTTCCCGTCCTGGACGTGGCTCTGGTACAGCAGCGTGGACGGCATCATGGGATTGTAGCCTCCGGTTGTCGCAATCGAGGTGGAGGCCGAGTCCCATGGTAGCTCACGGCGCCGCTGCAGACTCAGGTCGATGTCTAATCCTGTCCAGCCGTGAAAGGCCAGTGTGTTAAGGAAGGCCTGCATGGGGTTCAGAATACCCTGCACAAAAAAAAAAAACATGTACCAGAGCTGGAATTTTATTATTAACCAAATGTCATTGCATCAATATAGTCACATTTATATTATTTCGTTGGAAAATGGTATTGTTTTGGCAAAAAGTTACTTTTATACAAAGTTATAGGGAGCTACAGGAAGTCATTTAGTGTTTTTTAAAGTTACCCTATTGTTGTTGTTTTTAAATTTGCTTAATTTTATTATTATCACTGTTATGACTGTTATTATTTATATGTAAGTAAGTCGTAAGTGCATAAAACATAAATCTTCAGCATTTTTTTAATTACATCATATCTCATGAACTGTGACTTGTACAGCTGACATTTGCATAATATGATATTAGGTCTGTTTTTCTTTCACACAATTTCATCATGTACTGAATTAACAGCCGGACCAATCAGCAAACCTGGCCGCCAACCGCCAATCACATTTCCAATAATTTGGCCACAATTATAAGTGTAATTATAAGTTAAGTGTCTGCTTCCTAAATTTTATGAAATTCTGCCACATGAGATGAATCTAAGGAGGCTCAACGAGTTTGTGGGATGCATGTCATGTCCACGTGAAGCAGTGCTCGGACCCCAAAACTGGGCTCTATATATAATATATAAAGCTAAACTAGCCAATACTTCCTGTGTGAAGCTGATCGAACCTGGACTCTGCGACATCCACTACATGTGAAACCATTTATATTGCTAAACTGATTGCTAATGCTAATGAAATGGAATGTTTGTCGACTCACCATAATGAACCAAGTGATGAGAGCCGCATTGCGAACGTTCTTCAGCTCAGCAACTTGAACGTCGGGTTGCATTTCCAGGTAAAACAACAAACTCTCGTTAATCAGGTTGGGCAGCCAGCTAACACAGACACAGAGGGCAAAAATACTTCAATATAAATATATAAATCAAAACAGGGCAGGATATTAGCTATTCAGATTTATTGGCACCCTTCAAGAGGATGGAGAAACATGTTATCTAAGGATTACACACATTTGATCGAATTTATTCAAAATTATAATGAAATTACATGAAAATCCAGTTCATTGGGAAAGATGTTCATATATTTCTCTCCTGAATTTGTGTAAATTTCTGTGATCATCTTCAATATTTCATATAAATATCAACATAATGTTATCCTTGGAAATTCAGTCCCACACACACACACACACACACACACACACACGATCTCTAATGGAAATGTTGTGTTGTGGTTAGATGACAGATGAGAACTTTTCAGTCACGCACACCATCTGCATGTTTAATGAGAGATGGTGACTTCATGCAAGGAAATGCCGCCATATCAATGTTTGCCAGATGTTTCCTCACAGAATTAGGCTACGTTTGACCTGCTGCTGACTGCTGCTGTTGTTGACAGGTTGATGTTTGTTCCCAAGGCTCGAGAGTTGGAGGTTTTGCATTCAGTACATTGATTATATTCCCTGCTAAAAAATTGTAGATCATTCGGTAAACAGGAGCTTATGAACAGATGGGAAGCGAAACGTCTCACCAGATAACGAAGACCAGGAGAATTTTGAAGAAGCGTATTTTGATTTCTGCTCCTAAACGTCTCTCGTTTTCTGTGTAAACTCCTTGACGTCCTTTCAGTAGTGATGTAACTGTGAAGAAATATAACAATACATAGTCACTGAAGACACATGGTACAAATTTGCTATGAAACAGTGATCATGGTTGAAAATGCCCACAGTAGATGACAGAATATATGTTTTCGTAACTGACATTCATTTTGGAGTACCTGCTGAGAGAGGAGTGAATCTCAGCCATGGACAAATGATTCACGGATTCATACACTGACCCGCTGAGAGAGGAGTGAATCTCATCCATGACCAAATGATTCACTGATTCACACACTGACCCACTGAGAGAGGAGTGAATCTCAGCCATGGACAAATGATTCACACACTGATCCACTGAGAGAGGAATGAATCTCATCTATGACCAAATGATTCACTGATTCATACACTGACCCCCTCAATGAGAGAGGAGTGAATCTCAGCTATGACCGAATGATTCACTGATTCAAACACTGACCCCCTCAATGAGAGAGGAATGAATCTCATCTATGACCAAATGATTCACTGATTCATACACTGACCCCCTCAATGAGAGAGGAGTGAATCTCAGCTATGACCGAATGATTCACTGATTCACACACTGATTGTGGGTAAAAAAAAACAAAAAAAAACTCACCAGCTGCGACAGTGCGTGTGAACAGGATTGGATTGACTAAAAGCACCAGCAGCATTGGAGCGTAAGTGGTGACGTAGTGAGGGATCGCGTGCTGAAGGCCATTTTCACAACTGAAAAATAAAACATGACAAACCTAATGAATAAACATCAACCAATATCTAACACCAATATACTGTAACTGTACCTTTTAGTATTTTATGTATGTATGTGTGTGTGTGTGTGTGTGTGCGTATACCTCGAGAGGGAGGGGTAATAAAGCATCGCTACACCTTCCACACACAACAGCACCGCCAAACCCCACGTGATCATGTGATACAGAACAATGGTGCTAGAGGACAACGTGTGTGAGAGAGAATAAAGGAGGATTTAAAAAAAAACAATAAAAGAGACACACCACAATAACAGTATAAAAGACGTAGACTGCAATCAGGCGATTAATCTCGCATAATATCCAGAATAAAAAAAAATTGTTAAGGATTTGTTTTCAACAAACCTGATTCCAGCTGATCGTTTGACCACCAGAAACGCGTCCACCGCGTAGCAGAACATCCACCAGAAGGAGGCACTGAAGAACAGCTGGATCCACATCTGAGAAATATAAAGTCTAATTCATGCGTTTACTTTTATTGCAGAAAGAAACACAGGAAATGACCAACACCAATACACCAGAGCTTGTATTACAGGAGTATCAAATAATAATAATAATAATAATAATAATAATAATAATAATAATAATACTGTATGAGTACAGGTGCATTAATTGAATTAAAATTAGATATTAGAAATTAGATAATATTAAGAGCATTCTAGGATCTGCCAAAGGTTGCTCATTTGTATTTGTTACACAACAGTGCATCATTTCAATCTGTTTATAGTTACATTTAATGTTGTGGAACTCTGGTTATTTAGGGGTGTGTGTGTGTGTGTGTGTGTGTGAGCGAGAGAGAGAGAGAGAGAGAGAGAGAGAGAGAGAGAGAGAGGGACGTACAGCGCTGCCCACGCAGAAGACTTCAGGCCACACGTTACTGCCGTTAGTGACTGAAATTTCCTCGATGACGCTGGGAACGCCGAGCCAAACTGACGATCTCAAGATGATTCCTGTGCAAACACAACATAGCCGGTGATATAACACAACTCTAAACAATAAAACTCTAAACAATAAAACTCTAAACAATAAAACTCTAAACAAGAAAACAGTTCAAAATATAAATGCTAAAGTAGTTAACGTGTACAACAGAAATCTGGAATCAAAAGCAACAATAACAGCTTTCTAACTGAAGGTCTAGTGACTGTGTGTGTGTGTGTGTGTGTGTGTGTTCCCCTTAATTAGCCCATTAACCCTTAAAGAACCCTTTTTTTCTAAGAGAAGTCATCAGCTGAGTGGCTCGGAGGCATGAATTGACAACAAAAACCAGGACAACAATGTCCTTGTTGTGAACAGAGAAGAAAATCGTCCTTAATGAGGACTGAAGCATGTGCAGCTGCGTTTCTGTTTCAATTTCACAATGTCGTGAGGGTGAGATGAAGGCGGATGAAGGCACCTTGATCCCTTTAGAAAGGCCGTGATGAATTTCTAAGCCCTTAGCAACACGTCATCACATACAGTTCCAACATAAAGAGGGACATTCTGCTGTCTCGCAGTCCATGCAGGGAGGTTAGTACTCCAGGAACTGGATGATGGGTTTCCACCAGAGTGCTTACTAGGTGATATCTCCATGTACTTCTGCATTCAGGTGTGTTTCCTGAGTGTTTCCTGCTTTTCTCTCCGTGGAGCCAAAAATCGCAAGCACCAGTAACCTGGCCAGGGTGCGAGTCTATTCCAGGAAGAAGCTTACAAGGCTTTGCAAGCTACTTTAAGCTAGGACTCTTGACCTGATTGCTGAAATCTGTGGAATGTGTGTAGAATCAGCACTAGAGGTGGAAATGCATGGTCAGGTGTGAGTAAGAGTGTCCTGATGCAGCAGGTCCAGACACCCCAAGCTCAAGCGAAACTGAAGTTTGTTCTCCTGTGACATCATTATCATCATCATCATCATCATCATCATCATCATGACACAGTGATCTGATGCAGTGACTTCCCATTGAGCAAGATTTTCAGCCGTCCCTCATGTGTGTCTCTCTGGACGATGCTGAAAATGGCTTTAAACATCACTATTTAACCATCAGAGGACAACTCTGGTGAAGGGTGCAAGCTTCTCCTGCGTGTGGCTTCAGTTCCAGGATAAACGATTCCACTCAAGCCACATCATGCCAAGTCGACATCTAGAAAGAGACGCCAATCACTAACCCTGGCTCATAAGGAAGGTTTCTCAGGGTTGACTGACTCATGTTTGGCAGGGCCAAGTGTCCGTAAACCAGATTATAAAAATAACACATGCCATGCTGTGAGCGTTTGATGATGTTACAGGCATAAAACCACACACACACACACACGCACACACACACCCACACAAACACTTTTCTAAATGAAGTTAATGGGCTCTTCCTTACCTGCGCATCCTAGAATATCACACACACTTATGATGAACAGAATCCTGGATGAAGAGGCCGGTTTTGGGAGCGGGTATGTCCCGAATCGCCTGTACCCTCTCCGTTTAGGAAGAATCTGCACAAGAGAGAAGATCATGCTCAATCCGGCACTTCCTGCACACATAGCGGTGAAAAAAACAGGCTGGAAGTTGATGATAAAATCCGTTGCAGCATCACGATTCGGACAGCAGAACGTCTCGAGGCGAGGAGAAGCCATGCTTTCGGTTTGTAGAAATATGTGACTATGTATGTAGAAGAAAAGCTGCAAGTCTTAAGCCACAGAAACCATCATCCACGCTCAGAATGTTGATCTGAAAAAAGACCAACAAAACAAAAAAATGTTCAGACTTGAAATCTAGTTCCAGTTACTTTTCTACAGATTTAATTTGCACGAAAAGAGAGATGAGAGGAAAGATGTCCATTCCTCCATCTGTTCATTCATTTAGTTGCTCAGAGAGAAAATCACGAGTTGAAGCGTCATGTGCTTCTGCTTAATTCTCCCCCTCGAGCAACATTTTTGTGAAAGAAGCCGCTCCAAGAATGCTAAAATGACGTGTTGCATGTTTCTCGGTGGACTTTGTTCACTAAAAAAGAATCCTTTTGGATTTTGGACTGAGAATGATCCACTGAGGAAAAAAAAAACCACTTGATTGTTATAAACAGCAAAATCTATTTGAATGAAGAAACTCTGAATATTTTTATTTAGTGTTTTGTTGTGAAGTTGTGTGATCCTTTTATATGGCCAAGCCATCGCAGGGCACAATCGCACACACACTCACACACTGCAGACAATTTGGAGATGCCAATCAGCCTACAATGCATGTCTTTGGACTGGGGGAGGAAACCAGGGTACCTGGAGGAAACCCCCGAAGCACAGGGAGAACACGCAATCTCCACGCACACAAGGTGGAGGCAAGAATCAAACCCCCAACCCCGGAGCTATTGGGCAACAGTGCTAACCACTAATCCACCATGCTAATTAAATGTTTAAATTTGTAAATAATGCAGGAGTAAACTGCACATTGTTCGATGTGTTCTACTGATATATTTCCTAAATGCACAACTGTTTCGGACATATTTTAATAAAGAATGATGATTTCTTTTTTTTTTCGATATTATAGCTTGATAATAAGGTTAATTGCATGTTTACGGCCATTTGTGCCAAATTATGGACTGAAATTAACTTATTAATTTAAAATCATTCTCATTTTGGCATGAGAAAATTAGGCCAAATTAGGGACGGTCTTATCAGGTGATAGCGAGGGGATCTGCTCCATGCAGACTCTTCACAGTGCCCTCTTCTGTTCTCGCTCGCAGTGAGGTGACATCCTCAAATGGGTTTTTCACACCACTGCTATGCGGATGACGCTCAACTTATCCTCTCCTTTCCTCCATCAGACACTCATGTCTCTGCACAGATCTCTGAATATCTGGCAGACATCTCATCATGGATCAGCTGAAACTCAATACCAGCAAAACTGAGCTGCTTGTGATCAAGATCTTGTGATCTCCCTGGACGGCTCTCGGATGTCACAAGCCAAAGCATTCCATCTTGGGGTAGTTCTGGACAGCCAACTATTCTTCTTGCCAACTTGACTTGGTCACGCAGGCTTCTCCTTTACAACGTCAGGAGGATCTAGACATTCCTATCCTTGGTTGTGACTCAGGTGCTTGTTCAGTCCCTTGTCATCTTGAGATTAGTCTACTGCAGCTTGCTCCTGAGCACCATCAGATCCCTGCAATGGATCCAGAATGCAGCTGTAAGACTTGTTTTCAACCTCCCCAAGCCCTCACACGCCACCTGTGGAGAGCTTCTTCCTCTCCACTGTCTTCTGAGAGCTGCCCATATCAGGTGTAAAGTGCTGATGCTTGCCTACAAAGCCAAAAACGGACCCCCACATACCCATTCTGCTCCATGCTACCTTCCAGCACGGCTTGACCATCCCTCAAGGTACAAGGAAGATACGCATGAAGACTCGTCTCTGTCCTGGAAGCCAGATGCTCGTCCCCTGGCTGTCTAAACTGCTGAGTCACTAGCTAGTCTTCAAAAGAAGAAGATCTACCACTTCACCAAGCTCTTAAACTAGCGTTAAGTTTAAAAAATCCCTTGATTTTTGTGTTCTTGTTGTACTTGTTGAACGTCTCTCTAAAAGGTTTTTGGATTGATGGTATTCTTAGACACTGACCTACTGAACTCACATGAGGATATGTTACTGACTATAAAGCACTTGTAAAAGTTGCTTTGGATAAAGGCATCTGATAAATGTGGTACATGAAAATGTGAATCAACTATTCTCAGCATGCATTTTGACACAATATTCAAATGAAAGTCACATTTGAAAGTTGCCCTTCAGTAAGTGTTGCTAAAGCAACCTGTGTTCTGTTACTTCCCACACTGGTTCCTCCTTCTCGGTGCACAGTGCCCCTCAAGCTGCTGTTTAGATATTCCAGATTCAAAATGTGCTGATGGTGGGATGTCTAGCTCTGCGTTCGGCTGAGGCAACAGCTATTCGTTTGTTTCTTAGGCCCACTACGGCCAGTCTTGACAGAATCTGTCCCTCCTGGAAGCATCAGGACTGAGGATATATATAGATATATATAGTTTATAAAAATTAAGATGTTTTGCACATTTTTTGTGTACAACTGACATACCCAATGAATACTGGATACAAGCTGCTGCCATCTTGTGTATGTTTAGATAATATAAAGTATAAACACTCATTAGCTATTCTTGTTTAGTTCTTCTTCATAGCTAATATTTGTAGCTACTTTATTTAGTGAAGTACCTATTTACCTTCTTAGCACAGACAGCTAGCTACATTCTAACTATAATTTTGCCAAAATTATAAGCTAATTTCTAGCTACTTACCTTTATAAGAACGTTAGCTAATTACTTTCTAGCCTTCCTATCTTCCACCTGAGGTAACTAGCTTCTTTCAAGCCCCCCAGTTACTTTCTAACTACTAGTTAGCTCATTTCTAGCTACTCGTTAATTAGCAAATTTTGATCACTTATTAGCTTTGCTAAATTAGTTTACATACTCATTCTTGCTAATCAAATGTTTAGCTCTGGTGACTAGCTCCTTCTCAACTCCTTTTTAGCTAAATTCACATGTTGGCTACTCATATCTTGTTATACTGCTTTAGCTTAGCTGCTTACTTTCTGCTCACATTTTTTTTAAGCTAGGGAGGCTAGCTACTTTACAAATATTCACTTTTTGTAGCTCACTATGTACTTTATTTAGCTGAAGTAAATAGCCACTATCTTTTAATTAGGTAAATAACTTCTTTTAGTTGTTCTCCTTTTTATTTATGATTACTAGCTACACTATTTAGCGACCATATTTTTACCAATTGGACCAGATACTATCTATCTCACTTCCAGAAACAAGCTATTTTGCATTCTAGAAAAGCGAGATCTTTAAAAAAAAAGTCTAAAAGAATAGTTTAAATGACTGAAGTTATCATTGATCACTCAGAATACTCAGCTGAATATTATTCAATCCAAATGGTACAAAGAAGAGAAAAGCTAAACTGTTTGACATTTGACAAGACAGATTTTTGAAGCAGATTTTTTAGCATAGTCAAAAATTTGATGATATTTCCAAGCAGGCAAAAAGTTATTTTGATGGAATAAAAACAAGATCTGTCCAGAGACGGATTATCGACCAGGCCGACTGGGGACTCGGTGAGTATAGATTTGACGTGAATGATTAGGCCTTTGTGCTGTCACACACAACATGTCTGAATTTATAACCAATGAGCGGTCAGTTAGGTTCTAACTGTTTTTAACTGGAGCTAGATAAGCAGATGTATTGTGTGTTTTATAGTGTGCATGTGTTGGGTTGCGGTTTGGGCTCACCGCATTGCTTAATATGTAGTGTGATGTGGACGGGGGACGCTTCTTATTTTCCTGTCCATCCCTGTATCTGCCACAACCACAACTCTACAACTCTACAGTTCCGTAGCTTACGCTTCCTCATTATTTTGTTTGGCAACATGGCATGGATGAGTTTGTGCCTAAAAAAAAATTCAACATCACTTATATGGATTTTACACAATGGACACATTACAAACAACGGCTGTTTGCAAAATATGCAAAGACAAGACTGGCACGTTGAGGAACCATGAATTTGTTTCACCAAGAAGAAGGCACCTCAAGGGGTGTGTCGAAATCCAGATAACAGTGTCTCTGTTATTCTTTTTCTCTGAGGTTTGTAGAGCTGTATTGCCATCAATAAGGAAAATACTTCAGTTGCTGTGTTCACTAACTCGCAAAATAGTCTTAAAAACCTGTATAATCGTGATAATATTTCATGGATTGTGATGTAAATTGAAAACATTGCTATATGATATTTTTGCCAGATTGCTGAACCCGACTTCTGAATAAATCCATGTACATTTATTTAAACAGGGAATTCTGCTGTAAAGAGGGCCCATGGTGCATTTCAGCTGTACTGGTGCGCCCTCTGGTGGCTCGATTTGGACCTGCTCTAAGGAATGTGTTATCTGTGCAGTGATCATTGTGTAGTGTCTCCTTGGATACGCACCATGGAACTTTTTTATTAAACGGCGGCACTGGTATGTGCTTGTGATACTCATCTGATTCTCAAACAGATACGGTGTTGTGTTTTATGTTGTGGGCATCAAACTGTCTGCACGCTGTTTATAGGCTCTTTGGACCAAGCTCAGGAACAGATGCTCTGTTGAACAGGGCGAGGCCAGTGTCCGGCTGGAACTGCCTCCTCAGGCCCGAGCCACAGGCATCCACGTGTTGCACTGGAAATGAAGGGAATCTTATTCCACCCACTCCTGGGTTCTGGGATTTTCCTTTGGCCCTGTGTGGCAGAGGTTGGCGCTTTGGGATCTGGTAAGCCAGTGGATGATGTATGGCTTGAGCCGATGGGTAAAGTGTTAACTATGTGCGGTATGTTGAGGCCATACGAGGTACAAATCACATGAGGCTCAAAATCTTATTGCCACAAATACAAGCCATGGCTGACCTTCTTCTAGGCTCCTTCTTATAAGGGTTCGAGCAATGATTGAGGCTGAAAGATTCAGCAAATATTTTTTTAATTATTGCGCATAAGATGCACGCACCAAATGACGCCAGACTTCAACTCATCACGGTCCTTGATCCCAGAGTACAAATGAAACCATGGTTCTCAAAGACAAATGTGTGTCCAGTTACAAGTTTCCCTGACATAAGGACACGTATAACCGGTTTTATTTACACACATATTGTTGAGAATAGGATTAATGTATACTGCTTTACACTGCATACACTGCTTTGCTTGAGCCTTGCCACATTTTGTAGTGTTACAACCTGGAAATGAAATGGACTTAATTGGGATTATATGTCATAAATCTACACAAAATAGGCCATAGTATTGACAAGTCCACCAAAACACAGTGACACATGTAAAGAAGAGATTAATCAAAGAAGCAACCAAGAGGAACGCTCAACATGATGCTGCCACCACCATGCTTCACAATGGGGATGTAAGGTTGCGTCCCAAACATTTTATACTTATAACAAATATAGTGTGTCTGCCTACGTTTACTAATATATAAAATATAAATTACACACTGCAAACACACAATGGCAGTTAACAAAAAGATTTATTTTTTTATATAAACCTGCTTTTTTGATTTATACAATTGATCACAAAATTATGTTGCTTAATAATTACTATACAAGCTACACTGCATCTGTTATAAATTAAACATTTCATGATAAGTCATAAAAAATACATTATTAATAACATTATTACTAATATATAATTGACGTTTTGATCATACAGGAAGTTCTCCTCTCAGTTAGGTCACAGGTCACAGGTCATCGTTCCCCATGAGCCGATGACGTCATACAGATCCTCTGATCCTCAGCAGCTTATTGGTCGTGTATTTGATTTATTTACTCATAATTCGTCTAGTCTACGAGGTCCAAAGTGAATACATGGTGGAGAAACTGAAAGCCAGCAGTACTGAAACCATGAAAAGAAGAACCTTCTGCACCCATAAACACGTCTCCAGTTTCTGTTCCAGACGGGAATTAGCGAACATGATCCGTGTTAGCTGGAGTACAGACGGGAAAGACATGAAATAAACCTGATTATGTTAGTCATACACAGTGTACGTAACATCACAAGCTAGCATTAGTTACTTATGCTAGTCGTCACACACATGCAACATTGTGACCTACCATTACATAATTAGCTATAGCTGTCATATGTCATGTACGGAACTAGCTAGAAAGTTATTTTTGGTGTATACAACATGTGCAACATTGCGAAAGCTATTTGCTAGCTGATTTGTGGAAAAAAACGAAAAGAAAGAAAACATTTTACAAGAAGCACAAAGAGTTTTGTTACCAAATAATTTTTTAACAGATGAAAATTGTCTACAAGGCGCTGAAGAGTGATGAGGCTCATTATCGTTTATAACTATGCAGCAGGATATTTAACTCGTAGCATTTAATAAATTCAATTCCATCTATAAAATCTCAGTAGCACATTGCAAGTTATATGTGTATGTATATTTTCCTAAACTAACAGAATTTCTGTGAATGCCACATTCTTTATAAATTTGCTCATATCCAGCTTGATAAACGAGGCCCAACGCGTGTTCGCTTACCGCTGTTTGTAGATCATGTGTGGTGTTAGTAGGCGTGGCAGAAATGCTTTCGTTTGAATTGCTCAAAATAGATTTAGGAGGCTCGAGAACGTGACACCGAAGCCTGTAAGAGACCAGAGGCGTTAATCAGTTGTCACAGAACACATTTCTTCACTCGTGTAGGTCTAATATATCAAAAAGCACCACAAGACCTGAAGGCAGAGGCCTAAAGAAAAATTTGTCTGAGTGAAGTGTTTGGGTTTAATGACCTGTGCTCTATGATTTTTGATTTCGATACTTCTTTCCAGAACTGAGAAAGATCTGAAGTTCCGGAGTTTGGCTCCATCTCGGCCGCCATGATCAAGAAACGGTCCTGAGGAGATGCCTGGTAGCCTACACACACACACACACACACACACACACGAGGTTACATAATAGAAGGATACTTTTTTTTCTCAACAACATTATTACAAAGATCTGTAGCCATGATTAAACTTTCTCTCGCTGATGTCCTGCAGTGGAAATTTTTTCAGTTAAGTTGAATTATTGAAATCTTTGGTTGAATACAAGTGTCTGTGTATGTGGTTTGTACCTCCATGTAATGAAACTAAAATGTCTACGTTAGCGCCAGGCTCACAGGTGCTACTGCTTGGCTTAACACGGTATTTTTCCGGCGCTGTTGTTCGTACCTGTATACAAAAGGAAACAAACTGTACGTCTAGATATGATGTCACAAACATTCAAAAATCTGATGTCCCTGCAGGTCTGCACACTAACCCTCACCTTAAAGGCCACTTGATTTTTGGTGATGTTGTTCAGGATGATGAGACACTTTTTCTCCGTTTCTCTGGAGCCGAAACTGAGTTCCTCAGCTGGACTGAAGCAGGCAAGGGCAGAAAAAGATTAGATTAGTTAGGTGATAGCAGGTAGAAGAAAATGTACCATGCAGAGGTGCACCAGACCTAAAACCTTCACCCTTAAAAAGGTTGCTCAAACGTAGCCTACGTCTGCCCAAAGAACATATACGAACCCATATAATACAAGCCCTTCACCTGTATGTAAACACTTATGACCTAGACAGGGCATTGGCCAACACATTATCTCATCTATGAATGTAGCACAAATTCAGGTCATACCCCTGTAAAGACAGACTCCACCGAATTACACGTCCTGTTGTCTAGGAAAATCTATATTTACCACGTTTAGAGACTGCAAAAGTATTTTAGGCAAGAAATGTAGAACAGTGTTCCTGATGATGTTCCAACATAATGCGCAGGATGCTCTACTTCTCACCAAAAGCGTATCACAGTCAGATGCTGCTAGACCAGTAGGACTACTCAGTAATGCCTTTAGGTTTCAATAATGCCACTATGGGGCACCATTATCAGTGCCTGTACTAGTTTGAAAGTGTGAAGGCAAGCAGCTTGAGACGCCTATGTCCTAAAAAAACAATAGGCATCTAAAAAAAAATAAAGAAATGAGATGAGAAGATAAACATGGTATGCAAGGGCACAGATAAAAACCCTTAACCAAACCCTTTAACAAGAACTTCATGATCCAGACTATTTAAACTTCAGGGAATCAAACCATTCACTTAACTTTCACGTACTTTTCTTGGTGGAAACAACAAAATCTGATTCACAGAGGGACATTCTACAGCTACCAATGCTAACCAGTTAGCAAATGTAAAATACTGGAGTTCCTGTGGAGTACAAAGTCAGTGAAATGGTAGAGTTTTGAAATATGAAGACCTCTATCGATCCTGTTTACATTTACAACCAGCTTCTACCACATTGAAAATGAATCATCAGATTGCAGCAGATCTGCACTGGTTGTACACTACCCCTTCTATCCTGAACCCTAAAGTCTGATCACTGCCCTTTGAACTCCTTGCCTGCGTTTGGAGCCCAGCTGCTCATCTGAGTTTTCCTGGTTTCTCTGATCTGGGTTAAATATCTGACTATGTTATATTTTGATGCTGGGCCTGCAAGGAAGAGGTACCACCATGCCGGGAGTGCCATCAGAGGAAGCTTAACACCTGAGGCGGAGCCACGTCTAATCAACCCAGGTCTAATTAAAGGCCTGGTTGGTGGTTTAGTCAGAAGCGTTCATAATAGCTGCACACTCACAACAAGAAGACAAGTGCTCTGTTGAATGTATGCAGGTCAGAAATGCAGGAAGCCTGATGCACTGTTTAAGCACTCCTGACAAAACCCATACTAGATGATTGACTTGGCTAGACTCTGGTCCTCTCTGGGATTGACTGCACCAAAAGGGCACCTTGTGGCGGGAGTACCAAGCCATCCCTCAGGTCCTACCCCAGTATGAGCACATGCCCATGGATGAAGGGTTTCCATGTGACAAGAAAAAAATCCATGTGACACTGGGCAATGCCCTCACCCTGACACACTTCTCCACCCTGCCTGCCCCTGTCCTCTCTGGCGGCCCGTGGGAGCTCGTCCTCTTTCTGTAGGAGAAATAGCAACCCTCCCAGTACCCTCGCGTACCCTTTACCTGGGGCTTTGGAAAATTTCGATAATATATCCTGGTCCTGGTAAATTATGTCCTGCACTATTCTCCGGTGGTGACATTATAGAGGGCCCCCATTAAAGCGATGCCAAAGACCTCTTACCCGCTGACTATGTAAAGATCCCCCCAAAAAAAGGATGCCTTCATGTCCTTGGTGATGTAGGAAATTAGTGAGCTTGTCCAAGTTTAACACGTACAAACCTTGGTGTATTAGACCCAAACAAACAGCATAGTCTGTTGATTAGGACCTGCTTTGTTCAGCAAAATTCCTGGGACTGGCAACCATCCCACTTTTGCTCCATCACTGACTACAGAGCTACAATATGAAGCTAAGACCCATTATGCAGGACAGCATGACACATGTTGAGCTAAGGGGGAAGAGGGGATACATCCCGCTTGCTCAACCCCAGGATTTCCAACCAGGCAATGGTTGTCCTGAAACCTAAGCTGAAAAATAACTGCCTGCTGTTTTGACAGGACCCAGTTTTCACCATGGAGAAACTGGTGATATAATAGTAGTGCGATAGAAAGGTGAACAGATGTACCAAGTGAATCTGCTAAAGCCTGTGAACCTCCTGCAAACCTTTGATGAACTTACAAAGTTGCCAATGAGATTTAAAAAAAAAAAAAAAAAAATTTTTAAATACAAATAAAGAACTATACTGTCTATTATTTTCTTTTTTTCTGAATATTGCCTCCCTTAGGAAATAAGACCAAAACAGGCCTTGTACAAATCCATGCTCATGCTAATAAGTTGCCCTGGAAATGGGACTTTAATCTACAGTGGGACACTCTGTTTATTAAACAAATACCAACATGCTTTTCTGATGTGTAAATAAAGCACCATTTTAACTACACACATCAAACATCTAGCTTGTTTTATGATTTACAGAAAGTTTCTCCTTTCCCTGTCTTCCTTTTCAGTGTTCACACTGCACAGTCTTGTCAGATTGCTAGCTAACTAGCAAAGTGGATTTGTTCCATCAAGGGCCATGTACAGTTGGAGGAGTTAGAGAAATTCAAGACTAGAATCACACTGTTATATTTTGGAACAATAAAAGGAACAAAGTCCTAGAACGCTTACCATCCAAGGCAACCAAAGACCATGGGGTAATGTACTCTACACACGTTGATTCAATCCCACATCCAACAATCTTTACATAAGCTGATACAGTAAGATGGGGGCCAAGGGGAGTCAACCAGGGGGAAGATGAGAGGGAATTGAATATTGGAAAAGGTTAAAACCAGAACTTGACCCCTATGGCCTGTATATTACTCCATCGTCACTATCACCTGTCCATCTATACTCTGTACACTATCTGTCCATCCCTACAACCTGTCCACCTCCTCTCTTGTACACTACCCCTCCATCCCTAACATCTGTCCACCTCCTCTCCATAGACCACCCCACTGTCTCTATCAACTATCCCCATCCTCTCCATACACTAGCCCCCAGTTTCTACCACCGGTCCACCTCCTCTTTATACACTACCCATCCATCCCAACTGCCTGTAGGCCTCCTCTCAGTACAGTACCCCTCTGTCTCTACCATCTGTCCACCTCCTCTCCATACACAAGCCCTCTGGCTCTATCTATCCCTATACTCTCAATGCACTACTCCTGCATCTCTACTGCCTGTACGCAACCCCTTAGTCCCTACCACCTGTCCACCACCCCTCCATACACTACTCCCCTGTCCCTTCAATCTGTCCACCTCCTCTCCACACCCTTCTGTTTCTACCACCTGTCTACCTATTCTCCTTCCCCACCACTTGTACACTAATCCTCTGTCCCTACCACTTATGCACCTACTGTCTGTCCCTTTAACATGTACATTAACTTTCCATCCCTAACACCTGTCCACCTCCTCTCCATACACTAACTCTCCATCCCTACCACCTGTCCACCTCCTCTCCATACACTAGCCCTCCTTCCCTAACACCTGTCCACCTCCTCTCCATACACTAACTCTCCATCCCTACCACCTGTCCACCTCCTCTCCATACACTACTCCTCCATCCCTACCAACTATCCACTACCCCTCCATCCCTACAATCTGTCCACCTCCTCTCCATACACTACCCCTCCATCCCTACCACCTATCCACTACCCCTCCATCCCTACAATCTGTCCACCTCCTCTCCATACACTACCCCTCCATCCCTACCACCTATCCACTACCCCTCCATCCCTACAATCTGTCTCCATCCTCTCCATACACTAGCCCTCCATCCCTACAATCTGTCCACCTACTCTCCATACACTAGCCCTCCATTCCTACAATCTGTCCCCATCCACTCCAGACTCTAGCCCTCCATCCATACCACCTGTACACATCCTCTCGAAAGACAAACCCACTGTCTCTACCACCTGCCACCAACCTCTCCATACACTAGCCCTCCATCCCTACAATTTTTCTCCATCCTCTCCATACACTAACTCTCCAGCCCTACCTCCTGCCCACCTCCTCTCTATACACTACACCACCATCCCTAACATCTGTCCACGTCCTCTCCATACATTGGCCATCCATCCCTACAATCTGTCCCCATCCATTCCATACACTACCCTTCCATTCCTACCACCTGTCCACCTCCTCTCCATACACTACACCATCATCCCTTCCAAATCCCTACAACCTGTACAATAGTCCATGGTCCCTACAGTCTGCACACTACCTCTGCTCCTACGGCCTGTACACTTCCCATCTAGCTTCATTCCTACATCCTGTGCCCTACGTCTGTATGCTCATCCCTGCAGCCTGTACACTACCCCTACATTTACATTTACTCAGTTCGTCAGCCTTCCCAAAAGGCTCTCCTAACATCTCTGTATACTAAGACTGTACACTAATCAGACACCTTACTGTATATTATGGCCACTGCTTCTTACCTGACGTGCAGCAAAGTGCCTTTAAAAGTGGTCAGAGGTTTCCTGACTCCTCTGAGTCGACTCAGACCTTCAGTTCTGTCTGATTCTTCTGCAAAATTCACCTGAAAACACAAACGAGAACAAAATGGAAGAAGATAGCGAAAGGTTAGAAACACATCCATGTTTTGTGGGGAATTTTATTCGGTTGTGAAGAAATTGGCCATGGAGCAAGAAGTCCCTATAGCTTTAACACCACGCCTCCATTCTCACACCTAAATAGTAGTAGCAGTAATAATAATAATAATAATAATAATAATAATAATATACAAATATACAAAATATAATTCCAGAAAAAGATTTCACCAGTTGGTAGCGCACGTGCAGACACACACACACATACACACGTGAGTCATGTGTGAGTCACAAGACACAAACCAAAAGTGCTGAAAGCTCACACTTGCGAGATTACAGAAGTAGGACAAAAGCAATAATTGGGAGGGTGTACACACACACACACACACACACACACACAAAAATAGTGTCATAGGGGAAAGGTTAAAGGTCATCGGCACTGATGAGCCAATGGGTGCCATTACCTTACAACAAGCCACAAATGTTCGTATACTAATTATTTATATATTTATGTCATGTCATTATGTCTTTGTGTTTATTTATTTATATGTTTATGAACAATTGAAAAAAGGAGCCGCTTCGGTTCTGAAATGCCATTGATTTATTATTTTGATTATATTATTTGATTCCAGTCAATTGCCAAAATAGGACACATAAAATTAGTATTACAAGATGAAATGTAACTTAGTGCATTTTTAAAGTTAGTGATTAAATAAAACATTAGTAAAAATTAACGGTTTAAAGTAAAAAAAAAAAAAAAAGTTTCATTACAGTAACAAGATGAGAAAACAGTTGCATCCAAGCCAACTTAAAAAAATGAAACAAACTGAAATGAAGTAGACACATAAAACCATAGGGGGAAAAAAAACTAAAAAAATAAATAAAAATTCCCTTTTTTCATCAGTTAACAGCAGCCCTTATAATGGAGGCTAAAGATTTCAACAGAGGGGAGGAGCATAATGTAACACCTGTGGTCTATACCTGTCCAGGGAGGGCACTACCCCTACAACATGTACACTACCCCTACAACATGTACACTACCCCTACAACATGTACACTACCCCTACAGCCTTCTTGGAGGCGAAATGAAATAAAAGGACACTTTAAAAAAAATCCAACCAGCGAAACAAGGTTTAAATTAAGTATAGTGTTAACTGTCAGCTCAGTCACTGTATTGAAAGATAAAGGAATGTCAGTGGAGTGTCTTCATATTTAAAACGTTAGGTAGCTAACAGGCGCATGCCCACTGGGAAGGCAGTCAAACGACAGCGGTCCTCTAAAGTCCCTTTAGGCAATTAGAGTGATTATAAACAATCATTTTTCTTAAATGCCGAGTAGCTCCACTCAACGTCGGCAAGAAAATCACAGTGAAATCGATCGGCTAATGGAAAAAACACACTTCACCCTGATTAAGGAAATGATCACGACATGATAAAATACTTCATAGCAATTTGTGCACAAATTATTCATAACACCATGTTAGAAGTGATTAAATAGGAAATGAATCCATCAGCAAACAAATCAAGTTAAGAAGTTATCAAGTTCGATAATCATCGTTCAACTGCAGATTCTCTAAAAGTTTAAAACGAAAAGCAACAACAACAAGAAGCAAAAAAAAAAAGTGAAATCATCAGAATATGGAACTTCCGGGTGAAATGCGATGGACGCCGGCGATGTGAGGAAGATGCCAAACGCCTCCACGAGCTTAAAAGTCCTTATTTTAAAACAAAAAAGGGGAAAAAATAACTTTAGAACATGAACAAAAGTGATGCAGCTAAGGGCTGTGTTAAACGACGACAAAGGTAACACAAATATACACGATCAAAAATAATAATAATAATAATAATAATAATAATTTGGTTTATCAGATTGTAATTTATCTTCAGGTTACATAATTTTGTACTAAACTTTGTCAGCAACTGTTTATGTTTCTAAATTAACCTTGGACTATAAATCAAAATTTCCAAAATATTTAACACTGAAACCTTGAAATCATATAATTTTTTTTTTTATATGTGTATAAGGTATACGTGATTATTGGCACCTGCTTGATCATCACCACAAAAACAGTTCCTGTCTTACGGACATGGCATGATATTACATATTACACACTGAAGCATAATTATTGTGTTATTTTGTCTTCATCAAGCAGAAACGCACACCTGCAAATTTAATACCTGCTCTCCGGATGTATTTATTTACACACCATTAATCACTGCTCCTACGTTCACACTTCGAGCGACAACAATCTCCGCTCACTTCATTCCCAGCTTTATTTTTCTTCCTAATGTCTCTCTAAGCATTAAATGAGAGGTCGTATATGACAGGATGCACAGTTATACGTTTTTATACGTGCGTCAAACACTAATCGGGAACTAACTGCAGGTAGGAACCAAAGTGGGGAACTGAAGAAACGTCGGACCTTCGGATTTGTTTGCATACGAATGAGAAAGTCTCAAGTGAAACGTCGCTTGTCTCTGAAATTGCAGCTCTGTGTTGCACACGTTCAAAGAAAAACAAAGGGATTTCTGCAAATTTAATACCTGCTCTTCAGATGTATACCTTCACACGTGCTTATGTGAAAGACGCTAATCTTAACAATGTTATTAAATCAGCTTTAGTGTCTTTCATTATGAAGTTGTTTTAATATGTTAAAAATGTTTAGTTATTTTAGAGAAACTTTTACAAACTTTTTTAACAATAAATCATGAAGAGACTAAAAGCTAAGAGTTAAAATTATAAGGGTAGTGGGGGATTTTTTTTTTTTTAACGCCTGACTAGTGTTTTCACAAACTGAGATCATGTGACTGGTTTCTAACGAAAACCGAGACAAAAACTGAGACAAACAATAAAAAAACCTCTGTCTCTCTCTCTCTCTCTCTCTCTCTCTCTCTCTTGTTCTCAGACTGACTTTTTTTTCAATTGTATTATTTAATGCTAAATAAAAATGTTCAATAGTAATGCAATGTGATTAAAAACGATCAGAATGCAGTAAATACGCTGGAGCTGCAGAACGTGCTTGCACGTGTCAGATGGGAACGTTATTGACACCAGCTTCCTTAAAAGACGAGCGAACAGGAAGTGAGTTTTAGACCACCGTGTTAAACTGGTCTCGCTTGTTTCACAGCTTTGTGAGAACTTCAGCTGTTGACCAAGGCGTCAAACTGACACTGCTGTGCTCAGAAATAATAATAATAATAAAAATAATAATAACTATTACAGTAATGTATAAATTTATGTGGGATGATGCGGTCATTAATCAACAGTTGGGTCTCGACTTGTGTGAATTTTTTTATGTGAAATTTTGAGTGGTATATATGCATTATGATTCCTATGAAAAATAAATAAATAAACACTTAAAAAATGGGAAAACGTTTCATGTCAATGAGAACAATAGCTAGATAAATCGAAAGACAAATAAGTAAATAAATAAATAAATAACAATAAATATTAGCTTTGCTAGTCAGATAATTGACAGCTTACTTTTTAGTAGAATTTGCTTTTATTATTTTTTATTTATTTATTTAATTTTTAACATTTTCGGTGTTTTTAATAAATGAATAAAGCATAAAAATAATTTTAAAAAAAGAAAAAAAAAACAAAGTTTGGTCAGTGGTAGTCCAGCTAGGAACAAACAGCAATATTCCCACTGGAATATTAATATTTACCAAAAAAAATGTTTTTTTTAAATTTTTTTTTTTAAATACAGAATGCATTTTTATAAAAACAACTATGGTCAATTTTTGATGCAAAAATAAAAACAGAATATGGATTGAAGGCTGTAAAAGACTATTAATTTGTCACTTGACATTTGGATGGAAACACAGCCAGTATTAGTTAACATGATCATCTCGTGTGTTTGAGCGATGTATTGAAAATGTAGGCAAAGTAAAGCTAACGTGCTCAAAAGAAGGTGTGCAACTACGAAAAACTGGGAGAAAAGAGAGAGAAGTTTCTACCTTTTTGCTCTTGATGGTTTGGTCTAGGTTAAAGCTGGACTCCAGACTTTCTTTACACTCCGACTCCGTGTCCTTTATCTCGCTTTCGTCCTCGCTAACGATTGGTCCGTTCTCACAAATCGGAGACTGGAAGTCATCGTCCGGAAGCGGCGGATAGCTGTATTTAAACTGGTCCTGAAAGACACATCGATATCTGAATTAAAACAGATCAGTCATATTACAGTATTACGTTTTCTTTAACAGCGAGCTGGTCTCACTTCAAAGCTAGCTGAAAACATTTACTGATTACTGAAAGTTGTGATTGCATAAGTATTCACTCTCGTTGCGCTGAATCATCCTGAAAACCAAGGAGAGATCAAAACAAGTCCAGGATGAAATTCTGGAATCAGGATTTGATTATAAAAAATATTCTATAATATTAAATCTATTATTAAAACATGGAAAGAATATGGCACACAGCTGAAAGAGGGAAGAAACAAGAGGCCAGGTGTAACGCTGAACTTGATGCTACCACCACCGTGCTTCACAGTGGCGAGGGTGCTCTCAGGGCGATGGGCAGTGTGGTGGACTCCGTTCAATTCATCAGTGGTGAATACTTACGCAATCACAACTTTTACGTTTGTAAATAATTTTGCAAACTTTATTGATTTTCCCTTCCACTTCAGTATTAAGGGTCATTGTGTGTAGATTCATGGCACGAAGTCCCAGCTCAAGGGGGGTGAATACTTCTGAATATCAGCTTACTGAAAATGAGCAGGGAGAACATTCGCACTGTTGGTCATTGATTATTTTCCTACAACAGCACAACATACAGTGGTGTAACATTTCATAACCTGGCATTTCACAAAATGGCGGCCAATTTCATCATTAACGATTAGATGCATTTTTCAGAACTTCCTATATATAAATATACAGCTTTGGCTCTTTGGATGCTCTTACCGTTCCTCCCATGTGTGGAGGAAGATGCTCGGCGTCGATGTACGTCTGGACTTCGCTTTTGGAGACGAATTTCAGCTTGCTGATCGCCTCTGGGCCGAGCCACGTCTTAACAATCTTCCACGCAGCTGCAACACGTAGACGCTAATTTATCAGATATCCTTAACGAAGGCAAGTTTTAAATCAGTGTGTCATTACTGAGTGGCAGCGGAAGTGAAGTTAAAATCCTTACCGTTCATAATCCAGGGCATCTCATACAAGATCATTTTGGCTAGAAACAGAAGAACAAACATACGATTGTATATAAATACATAGTAAAAAATTATTTTTACCACAGTGCTGTTGAATTCTGGACTCTGATTGGTCAAAAAGGTGTTGATTAACACACACTAGAAGACGAAAAAGTGACTGCACTTACACAAAGATTTGGGATAGTAAACTTTGAAGCAGTTGATGACATACTTCACAAAGTCCATATCCTGTAATAAATAAATAAATAAATATATAAATAAATAAAAGGAGAGAAAACTCAGAAAACGAGTGTTCTGAGACTTAAAGCGATATTTTATAATAAAAATATTATGAATATATTTGGGAATTATTGTGAAAATGTGTATGGTTTTGAGATTTAAAAAAGAAAAATCTGAAATGTGGCAAATTCAAAAATCAAACAAAAACCAGCATTCAGGAAAACAAAGTCAGCACACTACACACATGCAAAGGAAAATAGAGGAAAACAAAAAAAACAATTAGAGATTTAATGGCTTGGATACAGTGGATATAAAAGTCTACACACTCCTGTTAAAATGGCAGGTTTTTGTGAAGTAAAAGAATGACGCTGAAATAAATGTGAAATTACAAAGTATAAAAAAATAAAGTGAAAAACGTTTAGAAATATTTATAGGGAAAAAAAGAAAAAGCCCCAGTTCTGGCTGAAGGAAAGCAGCCCTAAAGCGTGATGCTGCCACCACCATGCTTCACTGTAAAGATGCTGTTCTTTTGGTGATGTGTTTTTTGTTTTTTGCACCAAACATACCTTTTGGAATTGCTCTCATCAGACCAGATAGTTTGGGGTGATTTAGTTGAATGTGGATTTTTTATTTTTTTAATGAGAAAGTGCTTCCGTCTAGCCGCCCAGACGTGAAGACTATGAGAGATTGATGTCACATGCAGAGAGTAATCAGTACTTGTCAGATGTTCCTACAGCTCCTTTAATGTTGCCGTAGGTCTCTCGGCAGCCTCCCTGGTAAGTTTTTGTCTTGTCGTTTTATAAATTTTGGGATCTTGGTGATGTCACTGTGGAGCTCCATTTTCTCCACTTGTTGATGATGGCCTTCACAGTGTTCCATGATACAGCTAATGTTTTGGAAACTCTTTTATACCCTTCTCCTGATTAATTCCCTTGTAAACTTGTTTTAAATTTTCTTACATCACAAAAACCTGCCATTATAACAGGGGTGACTTTTTATATCCACTGTATGTATCCCAAATTTACTTCTGGCAAACGTGGGATCTAGACCTGAACGTCGTCCTGAATCACGTTCTATTGGTTTACCTCAAAGAAAAGAAGGACGTGTGTCAGTGGGTTTAATCACAGCGTGCGTAAACGTTTTGAAATGGTGACCTTCGACCTCTAGCTTGATTTTGACACCCACCCACACACACACACACACACAGTAGGGTCTAAAAGGTCACTACCAAGAACTGATTTGCTTAACCCACTTCCCTAGATGGATTCTTATAAACGAAGAGATTATTTTAAATCCCTGTGTGAGAAAAATCTCCTCTTGTGCTTTGGGGAGTTTCCTCACATCCTAGCGCTGGGGAAATTTCTTCTATTCACTATAACGCTGCCAACGTATTTCACAGCGGAGTCAAAACTGCTCACACAGCTGAGTAATAACTAGGATAAGCCCGGTATGTAGGACAGTCTGATTTATCAGGAAGGATTTATCAGGGTTTTGATAACTGCTGCAATAAAAAAAAAAAAAACAGTTCTTGGAAGTGGACTTCACACAAACACACTCCAATTCCAAAGGTTTTTTTTTTTTTTTTACCTTTATAAAATATCCTTAAAGCAAACTCAACAGACAGTAAAGCAAAACATCAACAATGATAAATAATACTGGCCAATTAAAAAAATAGTAATAATAAATAATATTAAAAAAAAATAATTAAATAAATAATTTAAAAAAAACTTTGAAGACAAGAGAAATATATTTATACAAAGATATATTAAAATATTTAATATATTGTTATAATGTATACTTACATAAGCATTCACATTTATATTTAAATTAAATTAAATAACATGATAATAATGTAAAAATATTGTGTTTTTTTTTATCAGCCCATAACTTACGTTAACAGTTAGTTATATATAAATCTGGAACAACTGAGCTGCAATAACAATAATAAAACTGAAAAAAAAAACATTATGTTGAAAGATTTGCTGTAGAAGGGTGAAGATGTCGCCTCTGGCTGCTTCATTAGGGATCTAAATCCCTACATAAATACGTCCGGATGTCTGTAAAGCTGTTTTATTACAATATCTACTGATAGAAGGACTATACAAATAAAACGTAACTAAATTAAACATCTGTTCTTTGGCGTTTTCTGATTAAAAAGACCTGTCTGTGAGCTCATGTATGCAGAAGAGGGCAGACAGCGCATAGAGCTTTACGCCACCCAGTGACGCAGCATGAGCAGCAGGATGAAAAGATCCAGACGGATGGCTTCACGTGTCTCCGAGGAAGCACGTGTTAGCCAGTTGGTAGCCGTCATTATTACCAAACCCTATAGGCTACAACCCCATGCATGAGTTTGTTCACTCCTCGCTAAGTGAACCGGATAATTCTCTAAAGCACCCTGACAGGAAGTGAAAGTCTGCGCACAGTGCTGAAAAACAGTGATGAACACTTACGAAGTTTCTTTTTAACTTACGATGTTGCTGATCCCGGATTCGGACATGTCGAAGACGACGGTTAAAGGCATTCCGGGTTCGCGCTTTACGTAGCGCTCCAGCCAGAAAGCCACGTATCTCTTTTTGTCCAGAATCGTCTTGGCGTCTTTAACGTGAAGCTTCACTCTGAACCAGACTGAAAAATACAAAACATTTTAAATCACAAATTTATGGTTTTTTTCCGTTTTCACATTCACGTTCGCCGTCCCAAACGTCAGCCATTTTGTCTCCATTATTTCTACCTTCTCTAGTCGAGTCACTTTACTTGTGTTGTGTTTTTCCCTGAACTTCCTCTGAACAGAATTATGGGATTGAGACTCATGTGATATTGCAGATTTATCCACAATAAGGGATTTCTTTATTCTGCCGTTTCAACGAGACAGAATTTATCTCAGAGCACAAACACTACTCAGGCAGCCTCGTCCCTGACTGAACCCGGAGAGACAGATTTCAGCAATACTGAGTTTGTTAAATATCAAGCTGTATCGTGTAACAGACTGGAGGAACATGTTTACCTTAAAAAAAAAAAAAAAATCTATGCAAAATAAATATAATGTTAGTGTCTAATGTCCTTTATAAGAGCTTAAGCTGTTAGATGTTACCATGGTAATGTACACATACAGAGTTTGTTGCCTTCTTTATCGTAGCCGTGAAGATAAACAGCTCCGGTTTCAAACATCCAGCGTGGAATACTGCTTTCAGTCAAATCTGTCGAAAAACAACCGGTGCATTGTTAAACAAAAACAACAACAGTAACTAAATCAACAACATATTTAACTAAATTTAAAAAAATCAACAACAGAAGTAACTAAATTAAACAAAATCAACAAAATAATTAACTAATTTTAACAAAAATAACAAAATAATTACCTAAATTAAACAAAAACAACAAAATATGTAACTAAATTTAACAAAATCAACAAAATAATTAACTAGTTTTAACAAAAACAACAAAATCTGTAACAAAATTAAACAAAAACAACAAAATAATTAACTAATTTTAACAAAAACAGCAAAATATGTAATGAACAATATCAACAAAATATGTAACGAAATTAAACAAAATTAATGAAATAATTAACTAATTTTAACAAAATCAACAAAATAATTAACTAAATTTAAAAGATTCAACAAAATAATTCACTAAATTAAACAAAAACAACAAAATAATTCACAAAATTAAACAGAAACAACTAAATATGTAACTAAATTTAACAAAATCAACAAAATATGTAACAAAATTAAACAAAATCAACAAAATAATTCACTAAATTAAACAAAAACAACGAAATATGTAATGAAATTAAACATAAACAACAAAATATGTAACTAAATTTAAAAAATCAATAAAATAATTAACTAAATTGAAATAAACAACAAAAGATGTAATGAAATTAAACAAAAACAACAAAATATGTAACTAAAACAACAAAGTAACTAAATGAGCATCATAATTTAGTTGAACTCTCTGAAAAGTAACCAAATTAAATTAAACCAGAAAAATAAAAACCATAATTAATTTAATTCGGCTGAATAATTAACTGCATGAAACTTAATTAGCTAAAAGATTAACTGAGTAAGAAATAACACATGATGAGGTGTGCTGTTATAGGAAAATAATCAAGCGGCGTTACTGTTACCACGCCGAAGTTGATTATTTTCCTACAAAAGCATGTCATGAAGTGTTTTATTCCTCTTATACCACAGCAAATTACAATTTTTTTTATTTATTATAAAAAATTTATTATATACTTTTTCTCCATTTATAGTTACATTTAATGTTGCATGAACATCCACAAATCGCATTATAGCAGCTATAAACAGTCGTTCCCTCACCAGCCTGTCTTTTTTTCTCACTTTTGAAGTTAATAAGACAAAAAACAAACAAACAAACAAAAAAAACGCAGCTTGTCATGTTACCGAGAAACCGCAAAGACGCGTAAACTCCTCTGTCCTGAAGACTTAAAGTTACAGCTTTACCTCCCAGCGGTTACAGCGGCGACGCTGACTGAAGTCTCCTTACAGAAATCTCCACCACAGCAATGTTCACTTTTTTTTTTTCCATTTTTTATGTATAATTTGTAATAAAGTATAATTTACTCAAACATAACACTGATGTAAACCATGGATTAGAAGTGACTTTAATAAACTACATCAGCTAAAACTTAAAGTCTAAAGTTATGCGTATTCAGAGCCGGGTTACGTACACGCTTAAGCGGATTCCTCTGAGCTCTGCGTTCAGATTAACAAAATCAGTTTCGTGGAAATTCTTATGATCATTACATCATTAGCAATCGAAAATAACGATGTAAACATTTCAAAAACATTTCGTGGAAAATTACAGAGCAAGGAAATCATTGTTAGCGTTTCTTTTTATAGTGAATTTTTTTTTATTTTAGCACGTCATGCTAAAACGTTATTGTGGCTGTTAATTTTCGGCGTTAGCGTGACGTACCGTTCAACTGAAAGTCTTTTCTCCACTGAAAACTCTCGTCGATCATCTTTAGCGTGTCGTCCACGACGAACTGCCTCCAGGTGAGGTAGCTTTCAACCAGCTCGTCGTCTTTAAGGAGTCGCTCCACGTCTCTGCTGTCGTACTTCTGCGTGGAATCTGAAAAAGAAACAAAAGGTTTTAACAGAATTTTTTTAACAGTGTTTGTTCCTTCCCTTGTAATTTTATTTTTAAATTTTCATTACTACTACTACTAATTATTATTATTACATTTATTACGTTTATAACTATATATTATAGTATGTTTATAGCTCTTTAAACAAAAATTCGCTTGTCGTGTTGATTGATTGACGCTTGTTATGTAATATTTCTGGGTGAGTTAAAGTTTAAAAAAAAAAAAAGAAGAAGGCAAAAGTTTGAAGGTCGTGGTTAAAAAAAAAACTTCCTATTACAGTGTCACTGTGGACTGCTAACCAATCATTAATTACACAACTACACAACACTCACTGTGGGTAACTCAAGAAGGAACTGACTCGCGAAAACAAATGAAGAAATGACTGCACTTCCCAACACACCACACTTATATTAAACTGAATTAATATACCGCTGTGTCCCAAATCACTCTCTGCATCCTATATAGTGCACTATACGTCCACTTGAGAGCCATTTCCCAGTATATAGAGCATAAATGATCAGTTTATACCCTAACATTTAGGAGAACACAGAAATATGACACTTTCATTTTATTAATCAATCAATAGTATCATCGTTTTTTAAATTCTTATCTCAAGAACGGAATTTTTTATGAATAAAATTATGAACGAACTTAAAACAAGCGGAACAGATGAGTGCTAGGTCAGCTTATCCTTCAAACCCCGGCCACGTTTTCTTTAATTCGAATTAACAAAAACATTGGCGTTACTTTATTAAATCACCAAACAATAGCAACATAGCAAAGATCTCACGCACACGTTACTGATTTCATAACCTCGATTTAGCATCTTGCGGCTTCTTTAAGTCGCGCGCACAATTAACAGCGTCATTCAGCGTCCAAGCTTCACGCAAAATAATAAGACGTGCTGGATCAAGTGCTATTTTATTGAGTGCGGAAGCCATTTTGTGAAATTAAACCAAATGCTGCAGGGGTTAATGTGATCATTATTAACTAAAATTATTCATGCAGCAATATATAGAAAATATACTAGACGATTATTAGATGTTTATTCCATCATCTCATTCGTACGTGATCATATCAGTATTTTAATTTTACATTAAATTCATTTGACAGCAAAGAAAAAAAAAACACTTTCCTTCTTCAGTACGTATTTTCTATCTAAAAATCGGGAAAAAGAATATCTGGCAACCTCAGATACACTGAATTACATGCAGGTAATTTGAATAATGTTTATGGAGCACCTAGAAACTTGTGCGTAACCCGAGTCTGAATACGAGGAACTAGTGCACTACACAGGATATCAACTAATGGACTTCTTTGCTACGTGTAGTGAACTGTACGTCCAAAATAATTGGGTTTTTTTTGGGATTTTAGGTCAAATTTCTCAGGATGTGCTGAAAATAATGCACCCCAGGTGGGTGTGATGTGGCACTAACCTTTTCCGAAGTGAATTATTTTCCTATAACCGCACAATCTGGAGTGTGTTATTCCGCTTATACCACAACGATTACGATGTTTAATTTATTAATGAACGACACGTCGAGATTTAATATCGCGGGAAGTCCAAGAGACAATTTCGTTTCTGTTCTCGCTTACGTTACAGCAGCGATAAACAGTCATTCTCATGTGTTGTGACATCATTAGTCGTGACATGGATATTACAGTGTCATTATCGACCAGCCCCTTCCCGCGTTCCCCAGGACCATGACTATCACACATCCTGCTGAAAAAACAACGGAAACCCTCATAGCATCTGTAATCGTTTTAATGGGAATTGTAATGGTCCCTCTGGGTCTCTACTGGTAATCTGTTATGTCTAGTGGATACCATTAAGACACCAGTAATGGATTTTAATGGTATTTGTAATAGAAACCATTAGAAAATAACAGCTCATCCAAAAAAAAACCACTTGGCATTCAGGTACTATAAAGTTGCGTCTAAAGTAATGGCACCCTCACTATCTGTCCAAGGAGTTGAAGACTCCTGTTCCCTATTTATCCACCCTAAGTAGGGCACTGCGCTTCACGGTGGCATTGGGGACACAGCCAGAGATTAGTGCACCCAGACACTTGTAGTTATGAAGTCATTTCAGAAGCTTTAAGATGAATATAGTGGAGGAACTTCTGGAGGAACTGAACTCATGGAAACACACTCACCTTGAACAAACTCATTTTTAAACCTCTGACGCGTTTCCTGAATCTTGATCTCTAACTCCTTTAAAAGATGAAAAAACACAAACACATGGAGTTAGGATGAGTTGGACACGTAAAGAAAGACGATCACAGTGAAATTGAACTCTAACCTGCTCTGCTTCTGGCTGTGCAGCGTCCGCCATGTTGCTCTGAACCGACTGTCACATCCGGGTTGCCAGATTGCGCTGAGTTCACTCTTTAAGGGTGAGTCACAAATCGACTGAGTTTTACTACATATGCACTTTTTTTAATCTTAGTTCAAAGTTTTATTAACAGTCTAATGATTTGTCATCAGAATTAATACTAAATAACACTCTCAAAGTTGAAGTTTCAATAAAATAAATGAAATGAATAAAATAAATACGGAATAAAAGATTCAGTGTCGTGCCGTAACAGGAAAATAATCAGTGACAGGGCGACGGGGTGAAGTGAATAATGTGCACACATACTGTGTTTTAATCCTCTTTTACTACAACAATTTTCCAACAATTAATTTTTCACTTACCCATATATTTTTATCCATTTATAGTTACATTTAATGTTCTGCAAAAAAAAGGTTTGTTCCTGTTCTCACTTACATTATAGCAGCTGTAAACAGTCATTCCCTCACCAGCCTCTCTCTCTCTCTCTCTCTCTCTCTCTCCCTCTCTGTCTCTTTCTCTCTCTCTCTCACTATCTCTCTCTCTCCCTCTCTCTCTCTCTCTCTCTCTCTCTCTCTCTCTCTCTCTCTCTCTCTCTCTCTCTCTCTCTCTCTCTCTCTCTCTCTCTCTCTCTCTCTCTCTCTCTCTCTCTCTCTCTCTCTCCCTCTCTCTCTCTCTCTCTCTCTCTCTCTCCCTCCCTCTCTCTCTCTCTCTCTCTCTCTCTCTTCCAGCTTGGGTTTTCCATGCTGCCGGAAAGCTTAAAGTTACTGCTCTATCTCTGACTGACACTGGAAATAATAAGCACAGAAAATTAATCAACACCTTGTGACCAATCGGAATCCAGAATTCAATAATAATTATTAGCTGAAGCGTCTAACTTTCATTATGATTAAAAAAAAAACCAAAAAAAACCAGTGACACCACCAAGAAAATGGTCAATAAATTCTTGTTAAAGTGAAATTGTATTAATAAATTTTAGCTCAATAATATGCAATAATAAAGTTTTATATGACATATAAAAAAAATTATCTTTAAAGTCAGCTGTGATTTATAACATTCCAAATGACACTAAATCAACCAATCTGGCAACACCTGTCACAAGCTTAAGCCGAGATTCCGCAAAACAGCTGTGTGTTTCCTGAAACTGCTACTCGTTTCCTCCATTTTGATTCTCTGAAACTGTAACCTAATGGACGCCATTTTGGATCTGCGAAGCAAAAAAAAAAAAAATCTTTGTTCTTGGGGCGGGGTTTACGAGGTATTCTACGTCAAGATTAATCTTGACTTTTATGTTAAAGTAAGAAAAACATTTATTTTAATTTTTAAAAAAATATATAGATAGATAGATAGACTCATTTTTAAAACATTTCTGAAAAAAACAGTGGCTCACTCTGTCGCTATTCCGACAAGCCCCGCCCACCCTGTGCTCTGATTGGATAATCCTATACCGGCTCCTGAGCTAGGATTGGATAATAGTTTCACCGACCAATCGGAGAACGGCTTGAAGGCGGAAGTAGAGGAATACGGATGGGGAGGGGAAATAATTTGGCGGGAATTGATTACTGACAGAAATGAAGCACAAACTCACACTCAGGTCATTCAGGTGTTATTTTTCAGGTATTTTTCAGGTATTTTCAGGTATTTGTCCACATTCTTAACTATTTTAATGTGGCTATATTTGTGTTAGCAGCTACAGTATCTTAACTGATATTGTTTCCTGAAGTGATGTGTTTTGTGTACTTTGTTATCCATCTTACTAACATTATCCATTATTTATTTCCATCTTTTTTTTTTCTTTTTCTTTTTTTTTCAGCAAACATCTTGACATGAGCAGCTTTCATCGAGACTGAAGGACTGTGGAAATTCTTCAAACTTCTGTCATGAGTGTTGAACTTTCTGAAATTCCTGTCACAAAATCCACAACTCTTCAGAAAAAGTCCTTTCAGATTTCTCGCTGGAGCTCTACACCGCTCAAAACTGATGTCTCACGTGCCGAAATCTCTGTCACCACTTCTGTTCCAGCTCCCGTCATCCGGTGTTCGCAAAAAACAAGCCGATTTGTCGCTTGTGGGGGCGTGGCCTGTCCAAAATTGTTTTTCTTCCCCATATAGTAGTAGCTTTATATAGCCTCTACAGCGAACTACGCAAATGAAAAAATGTGCTAATCAGTGCAAAGTTAGTTTGATTTGTTGCTTCACTTCATTCTCAGATTAGATTAGCAAAGCGAGCTAACTGTACTAGCTACGTACACTCACCAGATTTACCAGCGATCTCTGCTACTTCCTTCCAAGCTTTATTTTTCTTCGTAACGTCTCTATACACATTTAATGAGAGTTCGTATATGTCAGGATAAGATGAAACTATGGTTCATTTTTGGGCGTCAACAAGTTTGGATTTGTCCCTTTACAGTGTCATAGCCACTTTGTGACTTGCTAGTGTGAACCTTGGGTTAATCTCCTTCATAAGTTGTTCTTGTGTTGCACCTTTTAAATCGTCTGTCAAAACTCCAGTTATAATTGTCGCAACTCATTTTGCAGTTTCTGTCTCTTTTGCATTTCTGCCAAACCCGTCGCAACTGTTGTAACTTCTGTCTCATCTAACCCAGCTTCTATCACAACCCCCTTGTTAATGTCGTATCTCCTCTGGCACGTATTACTGCTGTTGTTTCGTCCGTCTGTCACTGTCTAATCACAAATTCTGTCACAACTATTGCTTTTAACTAGAAAAGCAACTCAGACCTTCAGAACTCTTTGAGTAACAAAGATGGCCTCAGATCAGCGCATCCATATGGTCACACTGCATGGTGACCTAGTCATCTTTCAGTGCAAGCATCCAAGCTCAAAAGGCTCTGAGATCACATTCTGGCGGATGTCGTTCAACCGAGACTCGGGCACCTTCTTAAACAAAGACGATAAAATAATCTCCATGTACGAAAACGCCTCCAGAGCAGCCAGGATCGTTCATTGCACCACTGCTGTGAACGTGAAAACAAGGCAGAGAGTCCTGTGCATTCTGCTGAGGCTTCACAGGAAGAGATCTCAAGGGTTTAAGTACATGCTTTACTCTTTGAACAGTAGGACCAGTGCAAAGCTACACGTGGAATTTTCATTGCCTTACGAGATGGGCAACGACGTCTCGATTTTGAGAGGACCCACTTTGGTCTGGAGTCATGAGGACATTGTCTTCTACACGTCTGCAGAAACTGGTAGCGTGAAGGAAGTCCCGATATGTCTGAAGGTCAGCTTTCTTGGCGAGTTGCCCCTTCCTCAAAGACAATTAGCAATTCTTGGTTCACAAAAGATGACAGAAGAAGAGGAGGTGGGAAATGATACAGAAGATAAAACTGTTCTTTACTTCCTAGAGGATGGAAGAACTTTTAGCTCTGATCTTCTTTTACCCAGTGCCTACAGTTTGGTTGTTCGATGTATGCTGGTGCTTTCAGCCAAGCAAGTAGATGGATCGCTGAGGTCTACTGTGGTGGCTGCCACTTGTAGGAAACAGCTGGTGCGGTTTGAAAACGGACTTCCAGAAGAAGTGTGTCTTCTCCCGTACGAAGAGCCTCAAAGCATCCGAACAGTTCATGTAGGAAGCGGCTGTCTCATCGTTATCGTTTTCGAGCATGGGAACGTCTGTGCTGTGTGGAAAGATACCTTCAAGGTAGGCTATGGTGTGCTTTTATGGTACTTTTACGTTTTGCCTTGTTGTGTATTAACGATAGTTGTAAAGAATAGTTTGTTTTTGATAAGATCTCATATCCCAGGGTATCTCAACTCCGGTCCTAGGGATTCCGTACCCTTTTTAATAAAAAATGATTAAAAATTTAGCCTCAATATAATGGTTTTTACCTTAGTTTTACGGATACATTACGTGAAGATGCGGTGCAAGAAGATCCACACACATTACATATGCTGTTAAATGTTAAATACCAACATCCGAAACCAGGTGATACTATGTGACGTTGTCGTGCTAATGGACTGCGATCTGGACGTATTTCATGATTCGCCGTGTGGACGAACACCCTGAGTGTGCAGAGCAGTATCAGTGTTTTGTGAATTGTTCAGTGCTCAGTGCTCGCAGACCTGAACTGCCCTCGCAAGCCACAGCTTCTCTGCGCTCTCTATTAAACACTGTGTAAATGCCGTGAAGATGTTTTATCAGGTAGCTTGTGTTGTAGTTCCTCCTCAGATCTTTTCGCACAGCACAGTCTGCTTTGCTTTTAATCATTACGTCCAGATTGTCTCTTCATCAGCGCAACGATGCTACGTCGTTAGATGTTAGTATCTAAGCAAGTACAAGTAAATCAGACTGATACCTGATACCATTCGATACATCCCTAAGTAAAATGATGTGTTAAGAAGAGGCATTGAGGTGCCTTTAGTAGTCGACTCTGGGAATTGAGGTAACGTTGCCTTTACTAGCCCACATGTTGCATCATGCCATGCAGTGGTAGTGGCCTTGCTGACATTTTCTTTTTAAAGCTCTAAATACACTGAGCTCACATTAAACCTAACTGAAAGGATTCCAGCTATGGCAAAGCTTCCTTCAGGCTTCAGGATTGGTCTAAAAGTGCAGACTTGTATTCCGTATGCGCACTCACGTGCGGTGTTGAGGATTGGTCAACAGATGGAGCCGTCAAGTGCTAACGCACGTCCAAATCCCATATGAACTCGGCCTGTCCGTTATCTCTCGGGTGAATCCCAGTCGCTCTTTTAAAGGCCGTGCCATGACTTTCTCTGCTCAAGGGAAGTTTGATAAATGCAGGATGGAGTGAACATCACAGTGTTGTGTTGGTTCGTCTTCTCACTTAGATTAGAACAGCTGTATACAGTCTAAAATTGGACTTTTTAGACTTCTCTAACTTCCGTGTCATTTTTAAAGAAAAGTTTGGGATTGGTGAACAGGAGCTAGGCCCCGCCCCTAACCTCTTCCAACATTCGGCTGTACCTTCCATTCACACGAGGGATTGGAGTGATGTAGCTAACTGAAGAGGATTTATTTATTGGATAGTGTGTCGAAAGCAATAACAGGAATAGCACGTGTTCACCAAATGGTCCATCACATGAACAGATATCTATGTTAGCTATCAAACTAGTGAGCTAGTTACCAACCTAGCTAGTTACAGCTAGCCGATTAGGTCATCCTGCTAAACAGCAATAGTATGTATTAGTATTAGTACTTGTATTAGTTTTTGATAAGAATGATGCCTCTTTCTTCCCAGGTGGCTGCTTGCTGGACAGACGTGCGCCTTGTGCTTGTGGACGATTTTGTTGGCGCAGGGTTTGAGCAGATGTTGCTGATTTTCGAGGAAATCGACTCGGCAGACGAAATCCTGGGAAAATTCCTCCTCACGGACCTCTGTGGCGTCCATTACTCCGTCAGTTACCGTCAGCGTCTGAAATTACATTCACTTCTGATAAATTACCGCTTATATATTTATGTTTCTTTATAGCTCGGAAGAGTGGAGAGTGAAGATGTAAATCGGTGCGAGACGGCAGAAGAAAATATAACGCTGACGATTCAAGCTCTAGAAGCCAGACTGCAGGTGCGAAGCTGATTTTAAAAAAAATCAATTATCAGACTTTTTAATGAACTACAACACGTTCTTGATTCCTGTTATTATTTCCTTTATTTTGATTTATGTCACCAACATATTTGTGTTAGCTGGTAATTAAAACTGTTTAGAAATGCTTTATATAAGGTGAGTGCAGGGAAAGAAGCAAATATTGGGACAATACAATTACAGTACAATTTCTGGGCAATGTTTACCATTCAGCTGAGCAGAAGTATTGGAACAAGTGAATGACGGATGATGCAGATTGCTCACGTGTTTCACGTGTGAGCGGGGAATGTGTCATGTTGTTTGAAGTCACTGATAGTCAAAAAACTGACATGAATAAATATAAAATAAATAAATATGTGCGTGCGTGTGTGTGTGTGTGTGTGTGTGTGTGTGTGTGTTTCAGAGTGGTATGACCTTCCTCCAGGACCTCCGGAGAGACCTGCGTGTTAAAGATCACGTCATCCAGCAGTGTGTATCGGCTCTCCGAGACCTTTTATCAGACAGGAAGCACGTCGCATCTCCTGCGCAGCAGGTCCTTTATTTTTAAGTTTTATTTCACAGTTTATTAACATCTTTTAAGAATAAATGTCCAGTTATGGAGCACATCTTTTTACACATTTCAAATAATACACAAGAGATAAGTATATTTTTACATGTACATGAATTATTTACCCCCTTCAGCATGCATTCAGCTGCAGTTTACCCCAAATGAGTTCTTTTCCTGACTAATATATAACCAAAAACTCCCATAAATATGAATGATGTGTTCAGAGGAATTATTTGAGTGTGTGATATTTCTACGTCACGCCTAATCTGCATAGAACCGAATAAATCTCAAACCTCCATGCAGACGGAATCGCAGATCTGTGTGACACGTTTATGGAGAAGAGCGTAAGAACGTCTGCACGTCACTTCGGGTTAATCTGATGCTGGTTTGCATCATTTTTACATTTCGTAGTCACATGACTGGAGTGTACTATACGCACATACTGCATCCTTTTACTGCACTGTTGGGAGCACAGCCTGTATTTCCTGCATTACAGGAGGGACTGGTGTCTCTGTTGGATGAACAGAGCGAGGAGGACGAGCGCGCTCCACGTGTAAGGATGGAAACGAATTCGGGCGAGAGTCTTCCGAGCGTGGAGAGAGTCTGGCACAGAGTCATCGGCCAAAGGCTTGTGTTTGGAGCACTTTTAGCGCCGACCAATCAAATGTAAGCTAATAAGTGCAAATAAATTGCATACTGAATATCAAACGCATATCAAAGGCATATCAACGTTCATTATTTTCCTATAACTGCACATCCCTGAGTGTTTTATTCCTCTTATACCACAGCAGTTTGGCAATGCTAACAATATTCCATTCATACAGTCGAGTATGAAACAGTGGGTCCAGATAAAAATCTTGGGTGAAATCAGTTAAACCGAGGCCGTGTGAGAGGAATCGGGTTTCGGCTAACTCATTAACGTTTACAGTGTGTAATCACACCATGCTGCAGATGTGCGGGTCATACAGCTGGCCACGTCACGCGTCCCTGAGCACGGATCAGTCGGCCTCGAGTCCTCCTTTTCTTTTCCTCACAGAGG
>CM040458.1:446831-457902 GCA_022758105.1 Pangasianodon gigas | reverse complement strand
TCTGTATGTGTCAGTCTCAGTGAGGGAGGCGTGGCCTCTGTATCTGTCAGTCTCAGTGAAGGAGGCGTGGCCTCTGTATGTGTCAGTCTCAGTGAGGGAGGCGTGGCCTCTGTATCTGTCAGTCTCAGTGAGGGAGGCTTGGCCTCTGTATCTGTCAGTCTCAGTGAAGGAGGCGTGGCCTCTGTATCTGTCAGTCTCAGTGAAGGAGGCGTGGCCTCTGTATCTGTCAGTCTCAGTGAAGGAGGTGTGGCCTCTGTATCTGTCAGTCTCAGTGAAGGAGGCGTGGCTTCTGTATCTGACAGTCTCAGTGAAGGAGGCGTGGCCTCTGTATCTGTCAGTTCCAGTGAAAAGAAGGCGTGGCCTCTGTCAGTCTCAGTGAAGGAGGTGTGGCCTCTGTATCTGTCAGTCTCAGTGAGGGAGGCTTGGCCTCTGTATCTGTCAGTTCCAGTGAAAAGAAGGCGTGGCCTCTGTATATGTGTGTTCTAATGGAGGAGGTGTGGCCTTTGTGAGTGACAGATTTTTTAAAATGTTTTTTTCCATTTTATAAATGAACAGATAAATGTACCTGGGATCATGAGTAATGAGTGAAGGAGCTATAATTTATGTACCTCTAAGAATTAACTTTTGGTTCTTGACCTGTTTTAGCATTTACATTAGCATTAGCATGTTGCTGTACATGTACCGTTCACATTAGTGAGCATTACAGTGAAAATGAGCGTAAAGGAGCGTTAGCTTTAGCATGCAGCAGCGTGATTTTACCCGTGTTGTAGTGTTTAGTGCAGTAGCCGAGCTCTTTTTCCTCCCTGATGATGAACTGAGGCAGCGTCAGACCCTCGGCCACTTGCACCGGCGCCGTTTCCAGCCACTCAAAGATCAGATCGTTCATCGTGTAGCCAACTGTGTATGATTCCACAAATACACTCACCGTCCACTTTATTAGGAACACCTGTACACCGGCTCAGTTATGCAGTTATCCATTCAGTCAATCATGTGGCAGCAGCACAATGCTTAAAATCATGTGTTTTATTTTTCACATCATTCTGTGTAAACTGTGTGAAAATCCCAGGAGATCAGCAGTTTCTGAAATACTCAAACCAGCCCATCTTTTTCCTCATTCTGATGTTCAATGTGAACATTAAGTGAAGCTCTTGATCTGTGTCTGCAGGATTTTATGCATTCTGCCACATGATTGGCTGATTACATAACTGCATAATAAATGAGCAGGCATACAGGTGTTCCTATTAAAGTGGACGGTGAGTGTATCACATTTATATCACAAGTTCATATTGCATTACTACATTAACAATGCTTTCAGGGCTACGCACGTTGTGAACAAAACTATTTAGACTTTATATTTAACACCGCACTATCTATCAGTACATCAAGACTAATTTATTAAATATTTGCTATATAGCTACATCTGATGATTGCTAATTCACGTATAAGCGTTCTACATCAATTCATACAATCAACATAAGCACTATGATCATTATGGAATTCTGTCAGTTTAAGTGATAGGAGTTATTACTTCGAAATAACGAGTTACCAAGTCAAAATAACGAGTAACTACGTCAAAATAACGTAGCTAAGTAGCTAAGTCGAAATAACGAGTAACTAAGTCAAAATAACGAGTAGCTAAGTCAAAATAACGAGTAGCTAAGTCGAAATAACAAGTAACTAAGTTGAAATAACGAGTAGCTAAGTCAAAATAACGAGTAGCTAAGTCGAAATAACGAGTAACTAAGTTGAAATAACGAGTAGCTAAGTCAAAATAACGTAGCTAAGTAGCTAAGTCAAAATAACGAGTAGCTAAGTCGAAATAACGAGTAACTAAGTTGAAATAACGAGTAGCTAAGTCAAAATAACGTAGCTAAGTAGCTAAGTCGAAATAACGAGTTTCTAAGTCGAAATAACGAGTTTCTAAGTCGAAATAACGAGTTACCAAGTCGAAATAATGAGTAGCTAAGTCAAAATAACGTAGCTAAGTAGCTAAGTCGAAATAACGAGTAGCTAAGTCGAAATAACGAGTTTCTAAGTCGAAATAACGAGTTTCTAAGTCGAAATAACGAGTAGCTAAGTCGAAATAACGAGTTTCTAAGTCGAAATGTTTCTAAGTGAAAATAATGAGATATTAAGTCAAAGTAATGAAATATTAACTCAAAAAAATGATTTTAATTTCAAATAATTACATAATAATCTTGAAATAATGAGATTATAAGTTGAAATAGCAAGTTAGTAAGTCATATCAATGAGTTATTAAATAGAAATAAGATTTTAAGTCATAACGTTAATAGGTAAAAAAAAATAATCAAAATTTATTGTCAAAAATAATGGCATAATATCTCAAAATAACGAGTTATTAAGTTGAAATCACAATAATGATATACGATAATAATATCTTGAAAAAAACTAGTTATTAAATCCAAAAAACGAGATTTTTAAGTCAAAATAACGTCATAGCTCTTCAGCACTTTTTCACAACGTGCGGTTCAGGGTTTCCGTACAGTACACACTGGTTAATTAAACCTGATTAAACGAATTAAAAAGTGATGTACGTACAGCTCTCCAGCTGCATGATGCACTTCTGGACGTCCATCGGGAAATTTTTCAAATCCATCGGACAGGACAAAATTAAGGTCAACCTAGGAACAAGACGTTTATTTCATCCTTCATGTATACACTTATACACTCAGTAACTAATTTACCATACAGGCCACTTCATAGGTGCACAAGTCCTGTCCATCTGCACAAAGTATTGCCACCCCTGTACTCCTGTCCTTCAATGGAAATGGTATTTCATCAGTACTCAGCAGATATGAATTGGGTGGTGGTTTATTGTCAGTACTGCAGTAACACTGACATGGTGGTGTGTGTGGTGTTGATACGAGTGTATCAGGTACACACTCCAGCAACCACAAATCTCCAGCTAACAGTGGTGCTATGGACGAAACGGATAAAATTCAATAATAAAAATCGTTGGCAATATGCACTGTGTCACTTTATGCCACAAGTACTGAAGTTATTTGAATCAATTAGCTTATAAGTAGCTAAACAATTTTGTGTTTTCACAGATCATAGCTAAATATTGGCCAACGACTTGCTGACTTTTTTTTTAATTTACATTAAAGGGGCTGCTGAGAATCAATCCTATAAAGAGTTGATTCCCTGAAGCCAGGCTTTTTCAAGCTAAGAGTCAACCCAAAAGATCTGGAGTCGATTCCTCACACAGAAAATGATTCGCCTCGGGCAAATGATTCGCCCTGCACTACTGTCAGAGCTGCTGTTATAGAAAATTAATCAGCACCTTCTGACCAATCAGACTGCAGGATTCAACAGCGCTGTGGTGTAAAAGGTTATAAAATATCACAGCTTTGATGGTTGAGTTTTGATGCTAAGTTATTCGGGTTAATGCTCACAGCGTTTTGTGGATTCACGTCTCCTGAAGCGCATTTCAACACGCAGTATTTTACACACAAGATTCACTGACAGCTCTGCCAAAGCCGAATTGATCCCGCAGCCGGGGGTCCGTTTATGCTTTCCCGTTCTTCAGAGTCGGGGTTTTATTTGTACTGACTGTACAGCAGGGTGGTAAAGCAAAGACTCCTGTGTGAATGAGTTATTGTGTAATATTCAGTGGGTTACAGCCAGGATGCCATCCAGCCCCTCATGGGAACGTGGTCTAATGAAAAGTAAGATTTGTACAGCATCTGTATGGGGGAATGAGCGCGACACCATCAGCCTGTAATCATCCCTGCTGTAAAATTATCCCATGAAACAAGTTATTTGCTGTTATTACTTATAAACAGTCGTTCCAATCACTCTGACCAATCAGAATCCAGAACTGAACCTTATAATTGTCCATTTTCGTGAACGTACCTGATGCTGTAAAGAACAGTTCCGTCCTTGAAGATCCTCAGCAGCTTGTTCTCAGTGGTGACGTCGTGGAAATTGGCGCCTTTCTCGTTGGCGAAGAACAAGTCGGGTTTCCAAATCGAGTCCAACATGGACGGGTCCAAATCCAGCGAGGAGTCTGGATACTCGCTGTAGGAAAGGCGCGGGTCGTTCCACTTCTGACGCAGGAAAATGTTCACTCTGTAGTCCTGGAGATGGAAAAAAAAGAGTTAGTAGCCAAATGGCCAGTAGACAACCATAATTCCTCAAAAATCACTGGCTCAGACAATCTGAGACCCTGTTTACACCTGGCCATTTCATGGATCTGGATTGTATTCTGCTACCATTTTCATTTACATTTACATTTGTAGTCAAATCTCCACTGAAATCCACTAATATGCAAATTACGCTATTGCATTCAAACACCAACTTCTAATTCCTGGTTGTTCCTCATTTTCAGTTGCTTTATCACCATTTTTAATCTTGCTATCATCATTAAAGGTGCCAACATTAGGTGCTTCTCGTATTTGGAGAGGAATCCGGTTCCTGATGCATCGTCGTACAGCTAAAAGGCGTCTCGGCCACACGAAGTGGCATGAAATCCCGAGTGTAAACAGGGTCCAACGTGGCCAATCCGAAGCATTTATTAGAATTACTTTGGTCGCTGTAAGGCAAAATACTAGAAGTGAATTTTCTTATATTGAAACTTTTTCAAAATTTTGAATTTATGTATGCAAATCAAGATTCATCAAATTAAATGTGTATAAATTTGTGTACAATTTATAGCCAAAAATCTAGTCTTGAATTAATCATTTACTTAAGAAAATACCATGCATCGTTATTCTTTATTTTTCAGTATAAAATCTATCAGAAATCAACATTTTCTCTAATAAGCTTCTGATTAGATTTAACCTTTTATAAATGCAAATCATACGTTCAGAAACAAAACGCTGATTTTGAGTTTTTTTTCTTTCCACACTAGTTATTGTGGTTTATAATGTTTACAAAAGCAATTGGCACAGATATCATAATGACACATAACATAGCGTTATGACATGACGCGATTGTGCCGAGTGGGCGGAGCTTAAAGCCGTCAACAGAGTTGTTTTTCTATAATACGGTGGTCCCAAAAAAAAAACAAAAAAACAGTGAAATAAACATTTTTTTCCTGCTAAATTTTAGACATTTTATATTGCTACACTTTATGAGCTGCAATTTTATCCAAAAAAATAATTTACTGGAAGTGATTGCCTAAATTGCCTTTGAGTTATGTATGATATTTCATATATCTGTCACGCTGTACATCTCTGGATATGCAAAATGACAGAAAACATGAATAACTCAGTCCATCAAATCAAATCACGCTGTTAAGTGTGCTACAGTTCACTTTTCTTTTCTTGTCTAAGACTTAAAGTGTCCTATGGAGTTGATGAATTGAGGCATGCAAGACATTCTTATGGTTCATTTATCTTATTTAGCTTTCTGAGCATTTGCCATAAGCACCACGAAGCCGTTCGTTATTCAGTGTAGATGCAGCTTAATTATCTTTGTTTACGGAGGAATGTTGTCTCGTATGTCACACATCATTTAGGCTCTTTTATATGCGGCCCTCTGGCAAAACGTTATGCGTTACGGCATTAGCATATGGTGTGAGCTGAGCCTTTTATTATAACAGCTAATTACCAGTTCAAATTTTAAAAGCCATTTGCAAAAAAATAGTTACTGTTACACGTTCTGTAATCCAAATTAAGTTGAGGATTATAATTAATCCTGGCAAAAAAAAAAAAAAGGCTGTTAGTGTTTAGGCGTGAATGCATTTCGCTGAAATAGTTATGAAACGTTCTGCATTGCTGGTGTGTAAGTTTATTGGCGATCCTTTCACTAGAGAAATCTTCATGTCTGTAAACACAATTATGATTTGATATCAGCCTCATTCTTTCTGCGTATTCAGTGGGGATGGATTTGGTTCGAACAGATAACAAGTTTTTTTCTGACGAGCAAAGAGACGCTCGGTAACCGTTTACCCCCGAAGCGTTCAGCCCATCTTGAGGGGCTATGTTGATCAATCTGTTTTAATCCCAGTCCTTAAAACACAAGGCCCCAAAGGGGCTGCTGGAAATGAAAGCGAGTAATTATCCTCCGGTCGCTGTGTGAATTATTAACAGAAGAATAATTGAACAAATGTGCATGTGGTGCAAGGAGGCAGCAATCCAATATTGCCCTAAGCCCTTAGCAATATGAGAGTGTCAATACACAGAACCATCCCTTAAAGGACCCGCCAATAGACCTGCTCCATCTGCAAGCATTCAAACTATTTGGCTACATTTTTAGGAATAGTTTGAAAAATAGAAAGCAGCATAATGGCAAATGATGGGCTTCATGGTGATACCTAACTCGCCATGGTGGTCTCAGATATTAAACCAAATCTGTTGTTAAATGTGTTGAAGGGGACGTTTACAAGATGACCTGCAAGTACGGGGCAATAAACCACACATTGGGAAGAAGACAGCAAACTTACCATGGTGGTCTCGGTGACGGAGCCAAAGCTGTTGATGAAAATGTTGCAAGTGACGTTTACAGGGGGACCTGTAGGTGAAAGAGGAATCATAATCTCACGACTGAAAATTGGTCAAAATACAGACAAGCCAATTGGTGATGCCTTACCTTTCATATCGAATACAACTGAATCACTCATTCATCATTCACTAGAATTAATATATGTGGGATTTTATGTGAAACACATTGTCAGTTGATGTAGATAGATGTTGGTGTTGCAGGATGACATTATTAGCAACCTAGCCTCAAATGGGTTGAGAGGCTAGCACACTTGACGTATGCTTCAGGTAAGTATCTAGTGGATTTTTAGAGTAATAAGCAGTTGAGGGTTGTGAACAGCTGATATATTGTATGTGGTGGGACCCTGCAACACTTGCCCCTATAGACGAGCCGCCAGTGAATGCTAGTCCTAGACAGAGATGCATGGAAATTTAGTGTGTGTGACATACCAAAGAAAGGTGACAGGCCACAACACAGCCCTTTAAAAAATGTGTACAGATGTGTACAGTACCCATAGTGTGAGTTAAACCCTTTAAAGTCAACAGGTGATTGTAAATTCAATAATCCAAAAAGATGGATTAGTCATCTGCCTAATTGATATTGAGCAAAGGGAATTGCGGAGGGTGAGGGAAGGTCCATCCATCAATGCTAATTATGTCATTTGTTAACAAAACTGTTTTGGTCTAGTCTCCTGTCCATATTTTGCCGAGTTGTTTTTCTCCATTTCAAATAAAAGACTCCGTGTACGAGGTGAATTTGTGAGCTCTGCTTTCCTGCACTGGCTTTATTAATATTACATACCAGTCTGTGCTAATATGTGCCTCAGTGTTTGGACAGCACTCAGGCAACATACGTACGGAGCCTAGTGCAGGAAAAACTGCGTTTGTAACTGGGTTGCGTTTAGTGATGCTGTGCTGGGTTTGAGATGCGATGCAATAACAGTGGGGATGGGGCAGATTAGTGGGAATGAAATGGAAGTGGGTAGTATGGATGGAGATTGGTTTGAGTCAGAACTAGACAGCGATTGGAAATACGAGGTGGAAATACGATCATTATTAATGAATGTGGGACTGGATAATGAAGGTGGGAATTGGATTGGGATTGGATTTTGATTAATGAAGGAGGGAATAGGATCAGAACTGGTTAATGAAGGTGGTAATCGAATAAGGATTGGTTAATGGAGGTGGAAATATGATCAGAATTGGTTAATGAAGGTAGGAGGATGATTGGGAATGATTACTAAAGGTGGGAATAGGATAAGAAATCGTTAATGATGGAAGGAATAGGATAAGGAATGCTTAATGAAGTTAGGAATAAGATATGTATTGCTTAACAATGGTAGGAATATGATAAGGAATAGTTAACGAAGGTAGGAATAGGATAAGGAATGGTTAATGAAGGTAGGAATAGGATAAGGAATGGTTAACGAAGGTACGAATAGGATAAGGAATGGTTAACGAAGGTAGGAATAGGATAAGGAATGGTTAATGAAGGTAGGAATAGGATAAGGAATGGTTAATGAAGGTAGGAATATTATAAGGAATAGCTACTGAAGGTAGGAATAGGATAAGGAATGCTTAATGAAGGTTGGAGTAGGATGAGGAATGGTTAATGAAGGTAGAAGTAGGATAAGGAATGGTTAATGAAGGTAGGAGTAGGATAAGGAATAGTTAACGAAGGTAGGAATAGGATAAGGAATGGTTAATGAAGGTAGGAATAGGATAAGGAATGGTTAATGAAGGTAGGAGTAGGATAAGGAATGGTTAATGAAGGTAGGAGTAGGATAAGGAATGGTTAATGAAGGTAGGAGTAGGATAAGGAATGGTTAATGAAGGTAGGAATAGGATAAGGAATGATTAATGAGGATTTCATGCTGAACCTCCCAGCACACTCATCAGCTAATTAGCAGCTCTTGATTTGAGTTGATGTGAGTATGTTAGAGCAGGAAAACACTAAAATGTGCAGGACAGGGGGTTCTCCCGGACCAGGGTTGGGAATCTGTGTTAGCAGGTAGGGTGTAGGAAGCCCGGTCATAGAAAAGATGACTCCATAAAAACACACTGATACACTGGATTTGAATTAATCACTTAGATGAAGATTACTTCTTGAAATAAGCTTTGTTCCTTCACTACCTGAGGTTGTACTACAGTCTACAATACATGATCATAGATCTTTTTTTTTTTTTATAAGGTTTTATATCACTATAGTATAACACGACTGGTGTAACTATTTTAGACTTCTACCTCGCAGAACACCTCTGTACTGGCACATCAACAGCCTTCCCCATTTTAGAAAGTCTGGTTACCTCCCAAACAGTGGGATGTCCTCTACTTCCCAGAGAGTGTGTGTGTGTGTGTGTGTGTGTGTGTGTGTGTGTGTGTGTATACGCAAAACCGGCTGTCTACCTTGTGCTTTAATCCCTCTCTCCAAGACTTGTGCACCACCGAAAGGTATTATCAAAAGGGAGGGATATGCTTGAAGAGAGTTGTAAAGATAAAGACTAGGTATTTTTGTCACAAACACGAGCGCTAGCGGCCGCTGACTGGCTTTCGTAACTGGTATTATCCTATCATATCGCCTTGCCTGTTTTTTTTTTACTCATCCTACTAGTTCTGGTCTCATTAGGCACATAGATCCTACACTATATGGCCAAAAGTATGTGCACCCCTGACCATCACACCTCTATGTACCTGTTGAACATCTCATTCCAGATTTATTCCCCTGTGTTTGCTGTTATAATAAGCTCCACTCTTCTGGGAAGCTTTCCACTAGATGTTGGAGCGTGGCTGTGGGGATTTGTGTTCATTCAGCTACAAGAGCATTAGTGAGGTCAGGCGCTGATGTTGGGATGTCGAGAAGGTCTGGGGTGCAGTCGGTGTTCCAGTTCATCCCAAAGGTGTTCAGTGGGGTTGAGGTCAGGGCTCTGTGCAGGACACTCGAGTTCTTCCACTCCAACCTTCACGCACCATGTCTTCATGGAGCTCGCTTTGTGCACAGGGGCATTGTCATGCTGGAACAGGTTTGAGTTCCAGTGAAGGGAAATTGTAATGTTACAGCACACAAACACATTCTGTGGCAACAGTTTGGGGAAGAACCAAGAAATATGGGTGTGATGGCCAGAGGTACACATACTTTTGGCTACTAGTGTATTTGGGGACGAATTAAACACGAAACAAAGGTATCAAACTGTACTTTTCCTTGTAGCTCTGGTGGATCTTAAGTGGTTCTTAAGGTCCAATTATGTATTTTAAATTACTGTAGTTTCTGAGAGTGCAGGGAAGTGTTAAAGGCAGAACATAACCGGTGTACCTTTGAAGTTGGGTCTTATCCTTGCGTCGTAGCCTGACGTCTTCCCCATCAGTTTGTCCAGGAAATCGGACGGCGACATGGTCAGTGAAGACCCACGTCTGTCATGCTCCTTAGCTGCTATTACCCTGGAGCAACAACACAATTATTAGCAAAACAAAAACGCTCTCCCACTCTTTCCTCCAGTGGTGAGTAATTCCCCCAGTTTGGCAGGGACGGAATCTATTCAGGTCAAGAACACGAGGAACATGCCAGACGAACATTCTTTATTTCATCCTTCAGCCCTGCATGGGTTTAGTTAAATTATTATTATTATTATTATTATTATTATTTTTAGTTGCACTTGTTGTACACACAGGTGTCTGTTGCATGATGACTGATGCTGCAGAATTAAGCAATGCACAGAGCACTTACTGTAGAGACAGAGGTTTATAGACAGACAGATAGACATGTGTTCACACACACACACACACACACACACACGCACACACCTGAGCTGATGCATGTCCAGCGCGCACGCCAGCAGAGCCGTGAGCACTTGGAGCAGAGCGCGCGTCATTCCGCTCGGTGTTGCGCTCTCGCGACCCGTTCACGCACTCCCACGCGGAGCTCAGCGGGTTCAGCTTCAAGCAACATCCGCAAAAAAAAAGGCAAAAAAATAAAAAACGAAAAAAATGTGTATATATATGTTTATAGATAGATAGATAGCAATAAGTCTACAACATGAAAGAAAAATAATGATAAGGATTATAATAACCGAGAGGAAGCGACAGGACGCGCGAGCTCCGCAGATTAACGGATTCCGAGAGAGAGAGAGAGAGAGAGAGAGAGAGAGAGAGAGAGAGAGAGAGAGAGAGAGAGACGCGCGCGCGGCAATTTCAGTACCTTGGAGAGCTTCGCGTTTCGCGCATGCGCACTGGCGCCGAAAAACAAACCCAAACGTGAGCTGATTCCTGAAATGTGATTGGTGACTCAAATATATGAACATTGTTTATAACGGACAGACAGACAGACAGACAGACAGATAATCAAACATAAATATTTCAGACCAAACAAAAGTTTGGCAAACAAATTAAAAAATACTGCACACTGTATTTAATTTTTAAAAAAAACAAACAAACATATGTTTTGTGAACAAACAAACATACATACAAATAAATAAATAAATAAAGCAGACAAAACAGAAGTTTAGCTTATGAATGAATGAATAAACAAACAAACAAATAAATAGTCAAGATTTTCAAACTTTATGTACATGTTTTTGAAGTTTTAAATTGTTTGTCTGCTATCTATCTATCTATCTATCTTCACTGTAATA
>CM040458.1:394007-444876 GCA_022758105.1 Pangasianodon gigas | reverse complement strand
ACATATGTTTTGTGAACAAACAAACATACATACAAATAAATAAATAAATAAAGCAGACAAAACAGAAGTTTAGCTTATGAATGAATGAATAAACAAACAAACAAATAAATAGTCAAGATTTTCAAACTTTATGTACATGTTTTTGAAGTTTTAAATTGTTTGTCTGCTATCTATCTATCTATCTATCTTCACTGTAATATTCTACTACTACTACTAATAATAATAATACATTTAAATTAATATGCATATTTTATAAGCAAAGGATAAGAATATCTGACAGCTTTGACCTTGTAGGTACATTTAAGTACATTTTTTAAAAAAAACAAAAAAAACATCAGCTTTTATTTTAAAACACACACACACAAACTAAAAGACACAAAATGTTTCCTTTTTGGTTCCTTGAGATGACAGTTAGGGTTAGATTCAAGTGTAGCGTAGCATCAATTAGCTGTATTAATAATTATGTCAGTGGAATGTCCTCACAAGGATAGTAAGACAAATGTGTGTGTGTGTGTGTGTGTGAGAGAGAGAGAGAGAGAGAGTCACACTTTTATCATATCACTCTTCAGCCCCTATTACTGTTAAAGCGCATTTATATTTGCATAAAACAGCAGGCATGAAACATCGTTAGAGAAGGAAGGATGGATGTGTTGCCATGGAAACAGACTCCTGCATCCCACAATCCCCTGCGTAACATTTGCACAAGCGACACACGCTCCTGAAACTCCATCCATGTGGGAGTCAAGATTTCGGTCTTCTCAGAGATAAATCAGGAGGCCACGGTGGTGTCATGTTTCTCTTTAAACTGCGAGTCAGAGAGCAGACGATCAGTTTCTCCGTGTAGGGATTGATGAAATGCGAGTGGCAGTGTGGAGTGATCAGCCACCTGGATTACATAACGACAGTGTCAGTGTTACTCATTCACTGGGGGTGAAAAGCCATTAGGAGGTTTGCAGTTGGTCCAATAAAGACCTTTATGAATGTTGCAAAACCTTATTTCAAAGTTTCATTTGTTGAGATTTAATTACTGTTTGTCAGGCATTGTTTTTTTTTTTAAAACCAGACGGTGAAGAAGTTGTATATGCAGAACAAAAGGTTGCGAGGTCACTAGACATCTTTCTCAAAATTGTCTCGGCTGCAGTTACAGCAGCTTTTAATTGCCCATTAAATCCTCTACAATGTGACCTTTTGCCTACAGACGGGTCCCGCTGTCTATGGGCAAGCTCTGGTTTGATTTCATCACTGATCAAAAGCTAATATCACATTTCACTCAGAATTATCATCATCTAACATCATTTCCACCATATTTTCCATATTTCACTGAGACACTTGTCTAACACCTGGTACTGATACAGTTTATCTACAGGACCGTAAAGGAAATAACCTCTTAGGATTTATATCATTTTATTGACATTATTAAGACACAATCCTGAGGAAAATATCAACAAGTGATCAGTTGCCTCAAAAGGAAATCTGTTGTTGATGCATTGTCAATAGATCAAACTCACAAAATACCTAAACAGGCATGTTAAAGTTGTCATATCATTCTAATTATGATATTATTTAAATATTATTTAAAAATGTACCTGCCTATCAGGATGTGCTGCGATACGTAGCTAAATATAGCCATGTAAACAACTTGTGCTGAGTTATGAACAGAAATATTATTCATTAAAGAAAATGTTAACTCTAATACAAACATGTCAGTGTGTCCCTGAGTTACAACAGTGTCTTCCACACGTTAGAAAACTTCCATGAAATGCTCATGCGGTGAACGGAATTATGAGATTATGTCTTCTCTGAGAAGCACAAGCTGAAGCCTGAAATCCATTTCAGGTGTATAAATACAATTCTGAACCAAAATGGCCACCGTGTCATGGTTTATTGATCGTTATGTTCAGACGACGTGCCGTTGCATAAGGTTGAGCCTGACACACACTCGAACGCAGTCAGTGTCCATCACAGTATTGATTTTCCCCGATTCCTGAACCTCCCTAATGAGACAGCTTCTTATTTGTTTTCAAAGAGGAAGACATTTGACTTAAAAAGTAGGTTAAAAACGGAGCTAAGGTAAAAAAAAAAAATTAATGCAGCATAAATAAATAATTAGAAGGAATAATTGGAGTAATTGGGAGGATGAATTCTTTTGGTATTAACTGTGTCATACCAGAAGTCATTCCAGGTCTATGGGGTAGCGCAGCTTACAGACGTAGAGGAATGTGGCTGAAGTGAAGCTGACAGAGAAGCTCCTCTGGTGCCCTGAAGCAGTGTAACATTTCCTCCACCAGCCTTTCCGCAGTGCTGCTGGGGATCTGATCTGGCTCCACATACACCTCAGGCCACTTTGTGAAGTAGGCCATGGCCACAAGGATGTAGCGGTTGCAGGCACCAGTGGTAGCAAAAGGACCCAGTATGTCCACGCCAACCAAATCCACCTGGCCATCAGACTGGAATGGCCGTAGAGGTGCATGGGACTGCGGCAGGTGTCACAACAATGTGACAAAGTCCACAAAGCTCTTTCTCCTGTATTTTCGAGGGTACCAGCAGCTGCCAAAGCACAAACCAGGAAGGGTGTCCAACAGGCAGCAGCGATAGGCAAGGCTGTGATGCTCTACCAAGCAGTCCCAGTGGGGGCAATAATCCTTCTTGGCTCGTCCTTGAGCAACCATAGTTGCCTCTGGCACGCAGAGCCAACCCAGTATTCTCCTGGGCCTGCTGAAAGTTCTCTGAACTCACATGCAGAAGCCTGAACTGTCAGTGAAGCTGGCTCCACTACTGCCATGACCTCTACATGAGGACTCGACCTCCATCATGGCTGATTCCACCATTGCACTATTCTTACTCTGTCTGCCACTGTACTCATAGTGTCTGCAGTGACTCTTATTGCAGTATAGGGCATCTGCACTGCCGTGTACCTGTCCTGCCTAATATTTTATGGAGATCCAACAGTCTTGGAGCACTTCTGCCCATCTAACTAGCTGCCCCTCAGATTCAACAGCCAGGTTAGTCAAGCATGGTCTGCATATAGGATAAACTCAGCACTGTAGGAGTTTTGTCTGTGCTGCAGCCCTGCTATAAGTGTCAGAAACTCTCAGTATGTGGCACAGTAATTTCTCAGTGGTTTGTCTCGCCTTGGTGAGATATTAGCTGTAGTAAGCAATATCGCTTTCTATCTAACAAATAGCAGGATCTGAGAACGCTAACCCCAGGCTGTGGTGAGTGCCCCTGAATGATTTTCTTGAATGCTTTTTTTTCCACAGTCTAGATCCCACTGGGATACAGTGCTTTTCATGTTGAGTGTGGCAAAGCACTTAACAAACTGGCGTCAGAACAAGCCCAGACCAAGGGATCACTGCAGTTTGATCGCAGCGCACAGTGTCAGACTTTTGACACTGGCAACACCATCTGCCTCAACTATGTCCCAGGAACTTTACTTGATGGGGTTGAGCTTTAGGCTGGCTTTTGTGATGGTGATGAAAACGACCAGGTTAGTGAAAGTGTTGTTCAAGTTGGGAGCAAAAGATTGTCCATAGTAGAGACAATAGACTATCCAGTGGTCATGCAGCATGGCAGTTATCAGACAGAATTGCTATAACTCTGCTCCCAGGATGAACACAATCTCTTTGGCTTCTGGAGTGAGTAACTGCTGCACAGGTCTAAGCAACTGAACTACTGCAAATCAGCAATAGTAGTAAAGGTATTGTCAGTGGCTAGGATTCTGTGTTGGGATTGCATTAAGTCACATATAGTTTCACTAGGACACACAACATAGTCCACAGGCTACAGGATGGTTCACTGATTCCAGCCGCCACCATCTGGAATTAGTCTGTCTCCCTTGCACACTGTTTAGGACATCGATCAAGCACTCGTATCTTCACTCAACCAAGGAGGATCAAGCTCTTACCGAGATCGAGCACTACTTTTGAGGAGGTGCATGAGTCTCTGTTGCACGCTAGCCAGAAAATGTGCATGTAGAGATGGCCTTCAAACTTTACTCACAGATGCTGGACAGACATTAGATCAGCTGTGACTGCAATCCACCCCTCAGCTGCTTATTCTTTTACTCTGCTGTTGGCCTAGTCTGCTTACTACAAACGGGTCACAGAGGGTCCTAGTGAGTCAGTACTGCCTTGTCTCGCTCGGCTTCAGTTAGAGCTTGTTCAAGGTGTGCAGCTCGGTGGACAATACTCTCAGCTTTTTCCCTTTCTCTTAGTGGCAGCTGAGGAGGAGGCAGTGCTGGGTTGCAGGGCTTGATATTTGGCCATAGTGCCAAATATCATAGGGATATCCCTGCTGTTGATTTGCTCTTAACCAATGCCACTGCTGCTTCAGCTTTCGCTTTGTTGCTGCTCACTTTTTCTACTTTGCTTTAGTTTGTGTTTGTTCCCCTAGTTTCCTAGTTTCTAATTTGTCTTAGTCTCCATATTTTTCCTAGTTACCCTGGTTCCCTGTGATGGTATTTACTTTTTTGTGAATGCATCTCAGATTATTCCACTATGAGTGTGAGTGTGAGTAAGTGTGTTTGTGTGCCAAAGACACATGAACACATTCGGGGAAATGATTCCTCCCAGAGGGGGACTGCACTATTGATTGTAGCCAGTAGACTGAATGACCAAATGGCCCTGGTATATTTCCATAATTCACTGTAAAGAAGGCCATGAGCTCATTGTATTGCTGTAGAATCAGGTCCAATGAATCCACTAATAATAATTGTTTTAGACTAGTCAGTTATTAAGACACTAGGTTAACATTTAAATAAGTCGATCTGTACATTTTTTAAAGAATTTGTTATTTAAAATGGAGACAATTTTAGACAGTTTTAGCTGTTTGCTAATTGTGTGAGCTCCAAAAGACACATAATTTGTCAAATACCCAATTCACCCAAGTTTAATCTGTCTGAGAAACCAATTTTTCCTTAGGAATTATGTCAATTTTTTCCCTTATAAAGCGATATGTATAGGGATATATAATTTTCCGTATGAATTATGTTAATGGAGATGTACTGGATATCTGAGAGTGAGGCAGGGGAGATCAGCCATGCAAAAGTATCTTCAGTGAGGGAGGAAAAGGACATTACTGAGTACCAGTCTCACCCTCAGAATACCTCCGTGTCCCAGGTGAGCATGGCTGTCACCTCTCTCTCAGAAAATGGAAATGCACTTTACCAGCCATCCCTATTTAACAGTCCCTTAGTCTCCATGCTCTAGATGGTGTACCTTTGGGTAAAAGAAAAGAACCATTTGCACTGGGCTCCTCCATGCTGACTCCATGTCCTTTCTAAGCACCAAATCTCTTGGTAGTTCTGAGAATTCCCTGGCTGATTATAGCCAAGAATGGAGAACTGACAAGTCACAATGTAGGCCTTTTCAAGTCCATGTCATAAGTGCAAATCCCCAGTTTATATTCTGACCTCACTGAGATTCTCAGTAAAGCCAAAGCCTCTGAGATATAGACCTTTTCACCTGGATTTGCACTACCCACATGGTCACCTTTATCTGTCAGCGGCTGAAACCTGAGCTAGGGAAGAATATGTGAAGGAAGCTCTGACCTTGGTACATTCATCCCTCCATCACACAACCTCATCAGGATCAGAGAGGGGCAAGGAGAGGAAATTAATTGGCCTAAAATATTTAGTTATGTCTTATGGCCTGGTGAATGCTCCCCCAGTATTCCAAGTCTTTATGAGTATTTTAACTTCATTGTCTTAATCTATATAGTTTATAGGTCATCTCTAGTCATATAGATGACGTCCTCGTTTATTCAACTTCTGAGCAAGAGGACGTTAAAGGGTTAACTATGCATGCCATGGTCCTTGACAATCAGCTATACATCAAATGAAAAGAAATGTGCATTTTCATAAATCATGGCTACATTCTTGATGTCCAGGAGTTAAAAGAAAAATGGACAAAGGTCATCGCAGTGACTTCACGGCCTCTAGTCCAAAATATCACAAAACCGCAACGATTCCTAGGAGAATTTCTATCAGTGGTTTATCCGAGGTGTCAGCTCTGTAGGTAAAGAATTGTACCTCATTAGCCTTTTCTCCTTCTGTTTCCTCCAGCAAAAAAGCAATCCAAACCTTTTTTTTTCTTCCCCACTGCTGTTTTCATACATGTGTGTGTGTGTGTGTGTGTGTGTGTTCCTGCCCAGTAATCATACCTGGAAGCTCTCTGGTTTGATTTGCATCTTTAACCAATTCATGTAATGAAATATTGTGTGGGATTTCATACAGAAATGCCTTTTTGCATTTCACCTGACAGAGAAAATGATATTTTAGCTTCGTTTTTTTTTTTCATGTCCTGTGGCTCTGAGGCAGTAAGGCCAAATACAAACACAGACATTTCTTTTAAATTAAAGAGTTGAATTTCATTTAATTTTCATTTAAAATGTGTGTATGGATGCGGTTTTACTTTAATGGTGAAACTGACTCTGTGTGTGTGTGTGTGTGTGTGTGTGTAGGCCGTGGTTTTATAATGCCCTATAACGATAGGAATGTGTGACAGTTTTGACCTTGTGGGGACCATGTTTGTTTGTTTTTTCTGTCTCAGTGAGTGTCCCTGTGTAATAAATGTTGTGTGTGTGTATGTGTGTGTGTGTGTTTCCTTCAGGGAGTCATTCATATTTGTTTCATTTCCTCTTTCTTCTGGTTGCTGTGGAAACACAGTGCTCCTCATAGCTACCATCTTAGAGTCGTCTCTTTGAGTCAACACACACACACACACACACACACACACACACACACTAGGAAGGTTATGTGTCAAACAACATCAGTATGTCTTTTTTAAAAAAATTTAATTTTAACTGTTCATGCATATTTTCTTTTTAAGTGAAAATCGAAAAACATTACACATGAAAACACAGACTTCATAATGAGCTCTTGTGCCGTACTTTGGGAAAGTGTACATTTCACATCCCACATAAATCAGTGGACGAACACTGACATCACCAGGACAAACACTACAGAGCCTTTCTCTCTCAATTAGAAAATATTTAAAAAGTGTTTTCTATAGACGATATAACACAGAGAGGCAGAGATACACCTCAGCGCCTCAGATAGAAGATCTGTCACTCATTGCGCATCCTTTATCGAGCTTAGTAAAGATTTTAATAAAGCTGTATGTGAATTTTTTTCATGAAAAACAAACATTTGCCACAGGCAAAGCTCACAAAATACTGAAAATGACTAAACAGTGAAAGAGCGCCTCCTAAGTGCTAATTCTTCCAGTGCTTCGGCTACCTTAGACACACACTACCTCCTCCTTTTATAGGGCGCCATTACTTTTGTCCTAATTTAAAACCTAATGTATGGATTTTTTTTCTTTCAAATCATTAATATGAAATTAACTAAGTCACGAATGTTATGAATGTAACTAATGGTTACGAATGTTTTTGGATTTTCGTAAACACCACATTTCTTGCGTAAATGCTTCTGCGAACAATTTACGAATAAATCCGTTCGTGAGGCCTGTTGCTAGAGAACGTTACATTGTGAGTAGAATAGAAACGAGATCAATAGAAAGCTTCAGAGTTTTTTTTTTTTCTGGACGAATTTTATTTGATTGTTTTGCTATCCTAAACGGTAGAGTTTATTCTGTACGTGTTGAACTTTTATCCATTCCTGTTTTTTCCTCTTTTTTCCCCCTCACTCTTACAGTGTTTTCTTCACTCACACTAGATGATGAACGCAGTGACACCAACACACACACACACACACACACACACACACTGTGACAGCTGTGTTCTCAGACGATCAATGCAGCGTTAAAAAAAAAACACGTTCTGCTCAATTTATATGATGTGTGAGCTATTTCGATGTGAATATTTCATTTTTTAATTCTTACCCTCCAAATCACTTGAAAAACGTTCCACAGGCAAAAGCACGAGATTGTAGAAAAACCCGTGAACAATTTTTTAAACGTTTAGCGCAATGTTCTGATTCCAGGAACTAAAACCATCTGCCAGGTATTCTAAACGTTTAACATAAACATTTGTTCGTTTTTATGTAACTGGGAGAATTGCGTGAACAGAGTGCGTGAGCATTGCGTGAACAATTTCTAAAGCTAACCATTCTTATAGCAAACATTGCAGGAATGTTATTTGTGAAACATTAGAGTCTAACCGTCTTAGACTCTGTTAAATACTTACTAAATACTGACAGTTCTAATAACGTTTTGTGTTAGCTATATGTTCTCGGTACTCACCTTTACGCATGCCTAGCTACAGAATCTAATGGATTATCTAGATAATAATAACAACAACAGTGTTTTCTAGCTATGCGCTCAAACGTATTTCATATTTCGTTGCCCAGCTAGGTCACATGCCACCAAATCTGCTTGTGCTCAGCTATCGTCTACGCCAAAAGCCTGTATTGTATGTCTAGCTAGCCACAAAAAAAAAAAGCTAGCCATCTCTGGGTCGTTCATTAGGGATCTAAATCTTCATCAGGATTTGTGTGAAGCTGCTGTGCTGTACAAATAAAGTATAAATAAACTGAATAAATATCACTTTTATAAAAATCAGATGTCATTTTGAGCCTGAGAGTAACAACAGGGTATAAAATAACTGGCGTTGATGTCAGTGGACACACACACACACACACACACACACTTCCTCTCATGATGTACTGTAGTGTGTGTTTTGGTTACAAGTGTATCACTAAAATCCAAATTTAATCCATGGCTTCAATCAACAAATATGAGATAAAAAAAAAAACAACAAAAAATAAAAACAGCAGCATTTGTGTAACATTTTTGTCTCGTCTCCCACACACGCAAGTCATTTTTAGCCCGCCGTAGGGCTGTAAACATTGTTTCCATGGTAACAAGGCCATGGGAACATCAATAAGAGGATTGGAGATTCTCGTGATGGACGAATCATAAAATGTCTTTCGCAGAAATCAGGAGTGTGTAAGGTGTCTGAATCATGTGTTTCCATAAGGCTTCATTAATGTAAGTCCCAAATGGAGTGTGTTGTTATTTGCTGAGAGATGATGAGGAGTGTAAGTAACACACACACACACACACACTCACACACACTGAATGAGTCGCTAAGAGACCACAACAGTGAGGAATGTATGAGCATTTATATGAAATATGCAGTGACATAACAACTGAACAATTTTATATTTTGGTGTGTCTGCAGAAGGATAGAAATATCATTATGTCATAATATAATTAGGATAATTACAACAGGAATGTCATTAATATCATAATATAATTATGTCAATGGAGGGTCCTCACAAGGATAGTAAGACAAACGTGTGTGTTTTCTCTTCACTCCCCCTGATTTGACGCACTGATGCCCCTCTGTGGTTGAAATCAAACACAGCAGCGATAACACACTGATCCACACTGAAACAAAAGGATTAAATGAAACAGTTTAAATGTGACATACTTTTATGGTGTATGTTTCAGCATGGGCCTCACATGACCAGGGATCTTGTGGTATAAGCAGAGGCTCCAATGTTCCAGGCAGAAGGAGTCTAGGCTTTACAGAAACATGTATTTGCACATAAGTTTGGAAATTAGGCTGCCAGTGTGGGTGCACTTAAGCTGCTAGTGTATGTGCCTAAGTGAGAAGCTTGGCCTAATGGCCCCTGCCATGAACTTTACGGGTGGCTTGGTGGATAGTTCATCTGCTGTGATAGTCTGGAGCAACCAAGCAGGTGGGCAAGACAATGGTATCTCTTGGTCTAACATCATAGAGGCAGGAAAGAGGCAGGAAAGATGTGTTCATGGCAAGGAGTGGGATACTGGACATCGCCTGATGTGCTCCAGATTGCCATGTATATTAGCAGTGGTGGTTGAATGGTTAAGGCTCTGGGTTACTGATCTGAAGGTCAGGGGTTCAAGCCTCAGCACTACCAAGCTGCCCCTGTTGGGCCTTTGATCACACCCTTGATAACCACACCTGCTCCAGGAGCGCTGTATCACGGCTGACCCTGCGATCTGACCCCAGCTTCCTATCATGCTGGGATATGCGAAACCAATACATTTCATTGGTTATGTACTTGTACTCTGCAGTGAAGTTGAATCCAATATTCTCAGCCTTTGTGAACAACTTCTAGCAGTCTTTCCAACATGGCCATGATGTGACTCAAGTACTCAGGTTTGACAGACTAAGATAGAGTTGATGGTTACACCAGAATGTCATCAATGTAGAGGACAACAAACCTGCATGTCCCTGAAGATATTGACAAACAGCTGAGAGAGGGCATTGACCAAGCTATAGGGCAAAACCAGATATTTATAGAACCTTGTTTTTTGTCAAGAAGGCAAGCTTCCACTTGTCGTCCTCTAGATATGGATGAGGTTGAGCTTGCCTAACTTGCCTAATTCACCCTAACGGCTTCTGCTGATGTTCTACCATGGTACCATGCAGACTACATCAGCACCTGCAATTTGGTGTAGTAACTGCTAACAGGAAAGGTCTACAGTGGGTTATCAGCAGTCCTCCGTAAATCATTGGAACCCCACTTCCAGCCCTGGAGAACATCTATAACTCACTCTGCCTACACAAAGCAGCTGAACTCTGCCGCTCTATGATCGAGAGGCCAGTCCTGGCAACTTGTTACCACACATATCTTTAAGTGTTGGCCTCTGGTGGTGATTCCAAATAGGCTCGGTCTTTATAACGTTAGTGACTTGTATTTAAATGAAGATTGAGCTAGGGTTACAATGGAGAGGAGCGTGTTTTGTTTCACTGTGGAAAAGTGCTTCTGTATAGCTGTAGGTAAAGTACGTTGTTGTTTTCATTGCGTCAGAATCCCTCGTTGTCGATGACCGATAGCGACTGATCATCAAGAACAACATGTCTGTAGACATTTTCTCTCGCCTAGCCAGTGTTTGCTGCAGTATTGGTTGCTGTTGTGTGCTGCTAGTCATGACTTCCTTGTACTGGGGTTTATGTTTACGATGTTTTACCAGGTTACTTGCATTGAACTCAAACAGAAGCACGTAGTATCTACTATGTATATCTTTGTTTATGTGCTAGTTTCTGTAACCCTAAAACCAATGTCATACAACTACTTGGGTTTCTCTCTCTCTCTCGCTCTCTCTTTTCTGTAGAATCCATTATGCCTTCCATGTGCAGATTTTTTCACCACTCTGTTACTACACACTCCATCACTGCGCCGTGTGCAATTAGACTTGTGTGTCATTAGTTAATGACTTCTTCTGTCTCATTCCTAGAACATTTTTTACCTCCTCATTCTTTCTTCTGGCTGATCCTTCATGCTGACTTTTATATGTTTTATCTCATGTCTGAGCTGGTTGGAGACAGAAAGTGCGTGCAGTGCGCATCTGTGTTTTTCACAACCCCCACAACACAACTCCAGGAAATGTCCATAACAGATGTTCGTGTCATAGGGAAACCTCAGTGAGGCCTTTCCAAAGGTTTTGTCTGGAAATATATATTAAAAAAAAACAGCTTACCAAATGTGTTTATTCCATTATAAATAGTTAAAGAGCTATTTCTCATGTCTTGCTTGTGCAATATAAATGACTTTTAGATGTTCAGATGGCAGTGAATGCTAGTGTGGTAATATTAAGTATACATCTTGTGTACCTTTTAATGGGTATATATTATATTTGGAAATGGGAATATAGTGTAGCTTTAAAAATAACTGAAGGTACATACCTGGAGACTAGAGCTAGCAATATCAATATCAATGCCTACTATGTGTTTACTGTTTGTCTGGATTGATAATGTGATTATTAATGATAATGATGGAATTGTGCTAGAAACACCCACATGTAGTTTTGAATTCCGGTCTCGCAGAATCCTCTACTTCATTTGTTCAGCATGCCTTTTATACTATTTGTGTGATAACTACAATGTCACTCTTTACTGTGAAACATTATTTCAAGTATTTATTCAGAATCTTGCTATATGCAAAACTGTACAGATCATATGTCAACATTTTATGCAAGATTGTGGGCTTACGAAATGTCCCCTGGTGCAAGAAATATTAACAAAATATGTAATAAAAGGCTAAGGAACCTGAGCTCTAAGGAAGATGATGTGGAGTTTATGGTGGTTGCAGATCTGATATTCATTTCAAATTCTTGTGCATCATAAATTAGGGTCATAACACTCCTCTTGACCCTCGTGCAGAACCCTAACCCTAGGTGCAGAATCTTTTTATTAGCCTAAATTTGGCTGCTATCTGATTTCCAAGAGCTGCCTCTTGGTCAAAAGGCTGATAACTGACGACTTTTGCTGACGTTTGTCTCATCCACCACATCTGAGACTGAGACGTCAAGCTAGAAAAGTAACACTTGAATTCTTGAATCTGATTGGTCAGTGATTCAGTGTTGATTATTATTATTATTATTATTATTATTATTATTATTATTATTTCGTAACAGAAGCTCTGACTGTAGTGAATCTGTGTATCACAGGTTTATATTAACATGCTTATGTTATTGTTCGTACAAAACCTCTTCCCAGGGACTTGTACGATATGTTGAGCAATCTCCGCGGACAAAGATTAAAGCCGTGTGTAATCGTTGATATGGTGACGTTTTCTGTAAGGAGACGTTTATATAACATTTATGGAAGGAGTCTCCAGTGTCAGAGGTAAGGCTGTGACTTTTACATTTTCTGACATTTCAGGACAGAGGAAGGAAGTTTACGCTTCTTTGCCATTTCTCTGTAACATGACAAGTTGTGTTTTTTTCTCTTATTCACTTCAAGAGAGAGAGAATAAAAGAGAAAGTGAGGGAACGACTGTTTATAGCTGCTATAAGGTAAGGGAGAACAGGAAATGATAGGTAGTTTTGCAAAAAAAGCAGTAAGGAATTGTAATCTGGGGCTGAATCACAGTGGCGTAAGAGGAATAAAACACTTCAGGACATGGTTGGTGTGGTAACACTGGCTACGTTTACATGCACATCAATATTCCGATATTAGTCAGAATCTGGTGATATTGTAATTAGTATTGAGTCATGTAAACACCGCAATCCGATTGCAATCCGATTCCCCAAATTCTGATCCCCACCCTGGAATACGCCTGTTTTATTCGGAAATTTGTTGCATGTAAACACCTTATTCAGAAAGTCCACTGAAAAGAGATATATGCGTGTGCTCAGTCTGAAAGGAATCGTGGGTGCTAACAGATGCTTAGCTGTACGGCAACTCGGGCTTTCGTTCAACAACCACGTGTACAGGAATATCCCGATGACTATACGCATGTAAACCTCGTATTCGGAATATAGACCTTAAACGGAATTTGATATGCGTGTAAACGTAGTCGGTGACTCCGACTCCGACTCCGGTAATTATTTTCCTGGAACTGCACAGCCTCCGAGTGTTTTAGACCTCACTCAGCAGCTTAATGTAAAAAAAACCAAAAAAAAACAACTAAACAAAACAAACAGAATATTAGGTGTCCATGTGAAACACTGTGGCGGCGCGCGCCCTCTGGCGCCTCTATGACGCACTGCAGGCATGAATAGGGAGTGGGCGTGGCTCCGCGTGTGACGTCAGAGGGAGTCCTCCTAAAGCAGCGCGCTCTAGTTCTGCATGTCAAACACACTCACACACCCTCACACACACAGGCTGCAGCTCGCTGTGCTGTTTCCCTCCCTGCAGAGAGAACTCAGAGGAGCCACTATGGGTATGTACACACTTATAGAAACGGCTCTCGTGCGTCTTTAGTGCATTAGTGCTAGAAGTTTGCTGTGCATGATGTGCGCGCGCGCGTGCGTTTGGGCTTGGGAGCCTGTTTGCATTGTGAGGATCAGAGTTAAGATGGAATAACGCGATTAGGGACAACAAAAGAGGGGGGTTGCATGAAACACACACACACTGATTGCAGTGCACACTTCATGCACACTTCATGCACACTTTCTGCAGAAGTCTGTGCATGAAGTCACTACATAGTGCTTGTGCATAGCGCAGTAACTGTTTATAGCATGGAGTCCTGATGTTCATAGCACTCAGGTGCAAAAGCTCCACTGTATATAATTCAATACTGAGATGATCAACCTGCAAATTCCTCTGATCCTCTTCAGGCAGCATTAAAAAAAAAAAAAAAAAAAGAAGAAGAAGTGTAGAAGTGTTCTGTCCTTCCCTAAGTAGTGCAGTTTGCATAAGAGGTTATGGATCTGAATCCCAAAAGTCTCCACAGATTATAAAGCTCTTACTTCACCATCTAGGTGTGTTCCTTCCTGATACACAGTCATTCTGAGTTCTTCAGATTTCTTGGATTTGTTCATTCAGCATTCATTTAATCTGGATTTGTTAAATCTAAAACTATATAAACTCAGGATTTGTTCGGTTTATCTGTGGTAATTCTGGATTTGTTCGTTCAGCATTTCATTCTGAATTCAATAACTCAGGATTTGTTTATTCAGCATTTGGAATTGTTAAATCCAGGATTTGTTTATTCTGGATTAATTCTGGATTTGGTTCCTTCACTTGTTGGATTTGGTACTTCTGCGTTATTCAGGCTGGATTTCTTAAATCTGGATCCATTCATTTTTGCCTTTGTTAGTTAATCTGTATATATAAACTCCGGATTTGTTCTGGATTTGTTAGTTCAGCATTTCATTCTGAATTCAGTAGCTCTGATTAACCTTAAATCCAGGATTTGTTTATTCTGCATTTGTTTTAATTAATTTTGGATTTGGTTCCTTCAGGATTTGGATTTGGTACTTCTGGTACTTCAGGGTTGTTCAGTCTGGATTTCTTAAATCTGTATTTGTTAAATCCAGATTTGCTAGTTCAGGATTTGTTCAATTTGCCGTAGAGGATTCTGGATTCTTTCTTGAATCTGGATTTGTTCAGTTGCTAGTTCAGGAAGTTTAACCTGAATTTATACAATTTATATTTTGTAAATTCAGGATATATAGGTTCTGGATTTTCTTTTACTTATTTTTGGATTTGTTGACTCTGAATTTGGGTCGTCTGTGATGTTTGTGTTGAGTGAAACAAATCGCCGAATCCGTCTCGAGGACAGTTGGGGGTTTGGGGTAAAGCTGGAGGTGAAACATCACAACACTACTGTATGTGTGAAGAGTAACATAATAAAACACACACACACACACACACACACAGAAGCAGACTGTATTATAATTCAGACTTTCTTAAAATCTTAAACAAATTCAAAATGTAAGAATTATTCAGGAATTTAGTTTAAGTGTTTTGTCCATCTGCGTTCTGAGGCATTCTGGGACGTCAGCGGCGCCTCGTAAAGACTTCCAGCAGGTTTAGAAAGGCTTTAGGGCTTTAAGAGGACTGTGAGCCAGATGGGGATAGCAGCTCTCTGTGTGTGTGTGTGTGTGTGTGTCTTTCATTATAGTTCTCTGTATTTCTGTGTGTTTTGTGTCTCTTTCTGTCATTCTTTCCTCCCCCTTTCTTTTTCCTCACTGTGTGTGTGTGTGTCCCTCTCTCAAGTTGTGTCTTTGTCTTTCTCCGCTTTCTTTCCTCCTCACTCTGACAGCTAGTGTGTAAGTTGTTAGCTAAAGTACAGCTAGATGCTCTGAATTTGCTCCTGAACACTTTTTTTTTTTTCATATTTCAAGGAGTATTATCCTTGAAACTTTTGATCCCAGGTTACGATATTATCACGATCAATCTGTGCATCTTTAATTTAAGGACCCTAAGAAGGCAGCTGTCCTTATTCCAAACACTTGACGTGTTCTTGATGCTAAAATATCGTGATTTTGCTGTCTGACTGATTATCAGCACATCTCTCTGAGACACAGCCGTGTTTGTGCTTATTTCTTTTTTCCTTCACTGGAAAACCTGAATCAGTCCAAGTCTGTTGTCTTGTGACTGCTGTGTTAATCGTGGGCTCCTCTGAGCGTATCTGAGTGACATGTGTTTCCTCATGAGGACTTTTCCGTGCTGAGAAAACGTCCAGCATGAGCTCCCGACGCAGCGGGGTCTCGGAAAATCTTACTCACTCCCTCACTGCGTTGTTTACAGCCAGTCCAAGACTGAAAAGAATCACATGCTTTTTGTTTGGCTAGCGTCTGATTAGTTGATTTATTGTACTGACTTGCGTTTTCTGCTCGCTTCTTTGTTTAAAACTCAACAGTCGAGCGGCCTTATTAAACCCAGAGATTCTCCACATCCACTTGTTTTCATGCGGTTTTGAGCTGAAAGTCTGGAAAGGAAGTCGGAGAAACACATGTTATATGTTTGCTAACGTCAGTACCCTTTTTGACTGCAGTGATGTTATGTTGGGATTAAAAATGTGTCCTAGTGTAGCGAATATAAAGCTAGCTAGAATTAGCATACCTGATGACCTGAATTATTTTGCAGTAAACATTTGCAGTAAAATTGCTGGGTTTTTTTGCCAAGAAAATGTAGACTAAAATTAATGGTACCCGAAAGACTAATGCTGCGTTCACAACACCTGGGAATTTTCCAACTCACAACTCCTTTAGAGCGTTCACGTGAACACGGCGGGCTGAATTCGGAAACAGAGAGTTGCATTCGTTTAAAAACCTGGAATTAAAGTTTGCTAAGTGTTTCATTTATTATTTAATATTCAGATTATAGCCATCCTCCATAGGAAAATAATCAACTTCAGGGTGGAAACAGTAACTCCGCTTCATCGCACCACGCTGTCGTTGATTATTTTACTCCAACAGCACAACACAGAGTGTTTTATTCCGCGCTTTCTAACAGTTAAACACCATAAACGTGTGTAATCATGTAACCCAGTGACCACACCGTATTGTTTCTTTTTTGTCATAGACATCGGTTCAATATTTTTCTTCTAAACCCATGTTTTTCTCCTCTCCTTCCACAGCTGCTCTGTGTTTTAGGTTTTTTACTTTTTATCCCTCATCTCTATTAAGTGACAAAGAGCGTCGTTGTGAACTGGGAGATGAAATAAGAGCTGGAGGGATGGAGGGATGGAGGGAGGGACGGATGGATGGAGGGAGGGAGGGAGGGGTGAATATGTAGCCTTTGGGCGAATTTCCAAAAAAATGCTCACTAGTCATATGTGAACTCTGTGTGTGTGTGTGTGTGTGTGTGAGAGAAGAAGAACAACAACATGACAGGCAAACACACAGTCATGGACAGATTGGAACACACACACACACACACACACACTTTTTCATGTCACTCTTTGTGGAAACATAAAGAGTCAGCATCAGATGCTTTGTTTTGTTCCGCCCGCGCATTTCCAGAAAGTCCTGGTCTGGTGATATAATGCTTCACACACACACACACACACAAACACACACACACACACACACACACAGTGCTGCGAAAAGGACACACACAGTCACAGGAATGCACTTATATAAATGTAATAGACTGAGGAGGTGAATTACAGTGGGAAGCCAAAAGGGACAATTATATATGCGAGTGTGTGTGTGTGTGTGTGTGTGTGTGTGTGTGTGTGTGTGGAATATGGGCAGCGATACAGGTCAAAACCCATTTGGACATTACAGTGTTCTTTTTAACTACCACTCAATTAGGAGTTAAGGTCTTGGGCTGGCTAGATTGACAGCTGACGTGTTTTTCCACCTGCTCGGCTTGGCGATTTTACCCATGATCCTCCACACTCTCGCTATTTCCACCTCTGTGCTGTGGTTAAGTACCTGTGCTGAATTTGGTTTCCCTTCTTGTCCAGGTACCATGTGATCTGAGCCTGGGACACGTAGCCTGGGCTAAAATATCAGATAGTCTCTAACATGTTAATATAATATAAGTTTGCAGGCTTAGCAAAGGAATCCAGAATGCTAATTAAACACACTGATACAGTTCACATCACTAAGTGAGCAAGCCAGGCTAATGAAGGTGCGAACCGTATGAGCCCTGATGCTAACCAAGATGTTATACATATATAATCATACTCTCATTTCATTTTTAAAAAATAACCCCAGCTGTAATCTTTAAATGAAAAATTCCCAGTACAAGAAACTTTGTTTTTCCTCCTCTGAGGCAGTGTGTGCTTAGTGGATGTTTTGATTTGAACTCTTCTTTTTCCATCTGTTTCGCTTGGTCATCTCTCTCCTGTGCTTTCAAGGACGTATCCAGGAATTTCCGTAAATTTCAGAGGGAGTCAGCACCACTGGAAAGATAGCTAGCCAACGGTCCCAGGCTCCATTCCAGTACCGTTTTTATTTAATGGTCCACTTTACTTCTCTCTTTCCTCTTTGTTGAATATTCGTGGTCGTCCTGAAGGTTGTCACATGACTTCATTAGAGCACAACTTACCCACAACATGTTGTGATCTGATTTTTTTTAAAAATATTTTAATGAATATTTCAAAACCTTGACATTTGATTGTTTCTATAGGAAATGGAATCTACCCACAGGACAGAAAACGAGAAACTTTTTAACCACGCTATAGTTACGCTGTGTTCATGACTGTGTGAGAGCTGGGAAATTTCCACACTCCATTTGAATGGATCTTTTTAGCTGGTTTACAAACTAGCAAGAACGGTATGGTGTAGGACCATTCCATTGCTGTTTCCATCTATCTAATGAGTTTTATCTTTATTACGTTAAAAATGCGTAACTGTTTAAGCATATAGGAGTACAGTTGCTAGCTAAAAAGATTAACTCTAGCCATAGTAGCCAGTAGCCACCTTTTGCCTAGCATTAAAAAACCCTCTTAACCCGTTCTGATAATATGAATAGCGCTGTAGGAATCTTTTAAACAACTTTGTTTGACAGAAAAGAGCAGAATAGCTAGTTTACGTTTCTCTTGCTCTGGAACCCACTGATATCACAAGCCTGCTGCGAGCGACGAGTGTGTTTCAACTTGGCCAAAAAAATGACCTGTCAGTTCTTCAATTATTTCTCACTCTTTCACAACACAAACTGACTCGCTGTTTCTTTTGGCCTGGTTCTCGGTTTTTCTCATCTTCCAAATGTGCAGCCTGATTTGTTTGGATTTAAAATTTATCATATAACTTATTATATTCAGCAGAGCACACCAGGTGAAGGACAGAGAGCGCTTCTTTTTTTATTCCCCGGAATACTGGGAGACACAAGCTAGCTGACTAGCGACGTGATATTACTGTGTATCGTCTGAAGGAAAGACTAACACTACGTAGGACAGACTCGATTTTCTGCGAATAAAGTTTATGCGTATCATCTACATCACACGAGTGTACAGCCACGGGCAAGTCATATCAGCGTTCAGTAATCAACTAGCTAGTGTGCTAAATAGCTAGCAGTATTGTATTATATTATCATCACACATCATTTTATAGCTCCTGAAATGTTTAAAAGTATTTTATAGCTCCTGTTTGCTTCCACATGTAAATTCATCCACCATTTTGAAAACGAAATTACGCCATGTCTTCTGAATATGTTGTTCGTCCGAAGTCTATTAACTACACGGAAAATAAGCTGCGGTTCGTCTGTCGTAGTTCAGCTGTAGACATTAGAAGCTTTTACACGCACACTTTTTTATTAATTGCTGTACGTAAATCCTAAAGAAGAAGTAAAGTAAATAATTATACTGTAAACTTTTCCGCTTTCCTACCACCACCGTGCTTCACTGAGGGGACGGTGATCTCATTATGATGAGCAGCGTTGGGTTTCTGCCATGTTTTTTGTGTGTGTGTGTGTGTGTGTGTGTGTAACATGCTTTACGATTGCTACACACAAGAAGACTATTGAACAATTTAAAAAAATAATTACAATTATTTCATTTTGTAAACATTGTTTTTGTAAACATTTATACTGTAAACTTTTCTAGTGTCTATATCTGAACTAAAACAGACAAGTGGCTAGTTTTTTATCCTCAAAGCGCCTGGTGGTTACCGTAAAACCCCGTATATACACACACACGCTACACTTTCTACTTTAGATAAGTGATTCCTGAAAGGAAATCTGTTTTAATGCGTTTTTTTTTCCCCCTGCTTGGAGGAGCGAGGGATCGAGTCAACGTAGATTTGTACACGTGTACGTCAGGAGCAGAACCAGAAATCAGTGTGATCTGGTGCCATTTCCAATCACGTTGGGTAAAACATAATTCTATCTTTAAAACCCGCTCCTTGTTGTTCTGCAAGTGGCCACTTGTGTGATGTAGATGTCGTGCACCTCCGGGTCGCAGCACAGGGTGTCTTAATTAAAATATCGAAATCTGGAGCTATGCTATTAAAATGGCTCAAGGGGACATGGAGAAGGCAAGTCACTAAGAGCACATTAAAAACACTCTGAAAATGCAGTCTTTGTTGAAGCGGGTTGAAAACGAGTTTTGGAGGCTCTGACTTCCTGGCGCCGCGCCCACAGAGGACACTTAGTTCCTACAGACGGCTCTTTGTTTTCTACTCATTCTCTGCTGCTGCTACTTGACTAAGACAAAAAAAAAGCTTCCTAACCGCACTGATCAAGCCCAGCTCTTCATTTGCATCCCGAATGGGGAAAAAATACGAGATGTAATGTGGCTTTAAATGCCGGCCGAACCTCGCGGACTGAATTTTAAATACCTATAAGTAGGATGAAAGCTTTCTGCAAGGCGGCCTTGACCTTCAGCAAGCCGGAATTAGCATGATTCAAACCATATGACTGTGCTGGAGTTCTGTCAGTTGGGAAGATCCTCTTAAAAACAGGCCAAAAAAATTCACAATAGCAGTATGATGTTGCAGATTTCCTCATCGCAGTGAACAATCATGCCAATATATCATCACACACCCTAAACAGAGCTCTGAAAATGTTGTGCCTTTAGTCTTTCCTGAGTATTTTGTTCAAGGCTGCTGCTATCAGTTTGCTTTATGAGAAGCACATGTTCTCGGTTATTCTCGGTGAACTTTCCCCAATTAAATTCTCCAAAAGCAGCTTGTAAGCACGTTACATAACCCAGCTGTGATTCACTGTTCGGGATCCTGTGTGATTCAGATGCATGTGATGGAGCGTATGGTGCTAATTCTCCAGTGAAAGAAACGAGGCACAAGGGACAGAACAGTGGAAATGCTGCAGTATACAAATGAAGAGTAGTGCAAATACGCAACGAGTAGAGCGTGCAAGAATTACGCTTTCGACGTCGCCTCGCTTGTTTGGCTGTAAATGTGGTGTGGATGAGAATTTCTCACATAGCTTGAAGTTTTTCTCCAGATGGATCGACAGCTGCAGGAAACTCAATAGCACGCTTGTCCCGGGAGCACAGCCACTGCATTAACCACTTGGCTCTCGAGTAACACAATAAAGAACTGAAATGCTCGAGACTGGGAAACGTCTTGTGTAGCCTGTATAGCCTTTTTTTTTTTTTAAAGATCATCCTAATCGATTAGCTTGAGACTGTTACAGAAAAACCCCGGAGGAAAAAAATGCTAGGACGTTAAATATTACTTGAATCGGTTCTCAGTGCTTGTGAACAGATGGCTAAGACCAGCTGTCTTATGGAGAAAACCCACACGGGGAGGACAAGTGAAACAAACCCAGCACACTGTGAAGTAATAATACTGTGGGAAAAAAATGTCAGAAGTAGCTCCTGGCAAGGTTTTAAATTTGTACTTAATTAAAAAAGTACTTAATTCAACTAGATGCTGATAGTGGTGCAGTGGGATTTAGCCCTCGCTTCATCTGTACCTAAAGAGAGCGATGCAGCGGGGCTTTAGTCTTTTAGTCTGTCCAGCTCTCTCCCTTCCTCATAGTGCACTCTGCTCAACTCTCATGCTAATAATCTGTTTCCACAAAAACAGCTAGCTAGTGAAGTCGGTAATTTAGGTTTGCCATTTTTTTCCCCGTCAGATGGGAAACTTTTGTGAAAACAGACCGAAAAAACCTTTTAAAAATTGCCATTTTCCAATTGATCTGCTAGTGTAGACAAGGCCTAAGTACAAATAAGTTAATCTTATATAAACACAGTCGCCTAATTTCATTTTTTTTGTTCGAAAAGATTAAGACTTCTGCGTGTCCAGAGCTCATTCTAGTCGCTAAGATCGTCCCGATCATACAGTGCTCCTTTTCCCAATCCTTTATGTCAGACTAAGGAGGGAACCTGAGCCTAAAATGAACTCTTACACTCCGTCTGAACACCTCAGAGACGTTCCTCGTCTGAAAGTTGAATGACAAACCTGTTAAAAATGTCAAACGTTGTTTTTGGGAAATGATCTTGACAAGTTGACAGGAAAACCCAAGAAAAGTGGTCTTTCAGGCGATAGATCAAATGCTAGCTAAGCTGTTGGTCTGGAGCCAGAAGAGGGGCTTTGCCAAAGAGCTTGGCAGATTTGTAAGGTTTCACACACCAACACACACGCACACACACACTGCTCGCGTAGTGAAGACGCAAAATGAAACTCTACAGCTTCTTCTTCGGCCAAGCCAAACCACAGAGTGCCTGCTTGAAAAACAACTCAACAACAGAGCTCTACTGGAAACGTTCCGATTACGATTTCCTTTGTTTCCGTTGCTGACTGAAAGAGTTCTTGATAGCATTTTGTCAGCTGCAGTATCAATGCAGATAAATACTAAATCTAGAGTAACTTCCTTTGGTTTCAGTTAGAAAAGCCACAGTATGAACGATGGGCTTTGGGCTTTGGACTTTGTTACGCTGGCCCAGAGCAACAAGTGATTCAGAGTTTCCCTCGTTTGAGTCTTGGGTGGTTGCGCTAAAATTCCAGCAGTGTTCACTGGCTCGGACTCGCAAATACTCTGTGAAGCATCACATTTTCCTAAAGGTCATCAAATGACTAATTTTAGTACCAGGATTTAGGGAGAAATATTTGAAATGAGTTTGAGATGAAAAATACACATTGACGTAAACTGAGCTAGGCTTGTATCTGACAATGGTACATCACTGGTGGATATCGGATATCCTAATCAGCCAAATAAGAATCTTTACTGAATATATTTTGAGTACATCCATGGTGGCGAATTCTCACCGTCTCCACTAGAGCGTCCTTTCAGTTTTATTAGAGATCCATGATTAGTGCTAATTTAACTGTTTTTGTTTTAGGTCTGTTGTTCTGAGTATACATATCCCCGTTGATACAGTTTCAAAAAGTCTTGTATCTCTGCAACTCTGAGCCTTGCCTTCCTGTATTTGTTTAACCAAGTTCCACATTTAGATGTTTACCTTGGATCCAAGCGCTTGTTTTTCTATTAACTTGTTGACTGTGATGCCTTCCACACCACTTTCACCAAACAGACAACAGTATTTGTGTATGTAGCATCTTGTTCCTTCTTTGGTAGAGCATTTGTGTTTGGGGTGGCAAGAATCTACACCCTATAACAGTTTGGGTTCAGTTGTAGGAAAAATGATCACTGTTTGGTTGAATCTTTTGAAGGTTTGTCCTTTCTGTTAGATATCCATGGTTAGTCTAGTACTGCATGTCCAACTAGTTAGTACTTGATAGCCTTGCCTTCCTGTATCTGTTAACTTAAAGTCCACATTTAGACACTTACCTTGGGTTTAAGTCCTTGTTTGTATATTAACATCTTGACTCAAGGCTCTGGGATGCCTTCCACACCTTTTCAACCAACAGTATTTGTTAATGTAGCATCCATAGCACGCATCCAAGGTTCCTTCCTTCTTCGGAAATCTATTAAAGTGTTTTCATGCCAAGCATCTACACCCTGTATCAGCTGTAACATTTTGGCACCATGTTTGAGGCAAGCTTAGGTTTTTGTTTTAGATTGTTTTATTCAAAAGTTATAATTCAGTAAAATGAATGGTTTGTTGCTCGCAGGAGCCATCATTCTGGTTCTTGCACCACAAATCCTAGGACATTAGCTAGCCCCAATACCTGTTTGCCAAGCAACTACCATCTTTACCAGATGTACCATATGATGGCTACAAGAATTCGGCCAGAGACAAAGCAGTGGACACTGAGTTTGGGAAAATGCTGTCTTTCAGAAGAATGCTTTGGCTCGCCTGTAGCTGGAGCATCTTCAGGAATCTCAAAACCAATGGACCTTGGAGCCAGTGGTATGTTTGGGCCAATGGATTCTTCCTGTTTATTATTCCAGATCCTGTAGTTTATTCTTCTCAACCAATCGATTTTTGCCTTCAAAAGGAGATTGTGCTTAGTCTGAAGTCATTGTTCTGCACTATTCATACAAGCATGTTGTGTAGCCTACAGTGCACTAGTGGCTCATCCATTGGTATTTCCGCCTTATGTCCAGTGTAGCTAGGATAGGCTCTGGTTCCCCTGCGACCCTGACCAGGAACAAATGGTTCCTGAAGATGGATGAATGAATGAATGTTGGCTAGCCTGTAGCACTAGCTTCTTCAGGAATCTTACAGCCAATTTCATAAAAAAAAAAACATTTGGCTCCAGATCCCATTCCTCGCATTGTTTTGTTAGGATTCTCAGAAATGTCGCTCCTTCATTTGTTTATTAAGCCAAGGTATCCATCCCATAATAAGCAGGAGGTTGTCTTCTTAGTACAATGTAACAGGCAGTTGAACATTTATAAATGTATTCCTCATTCAGAGGGACGGTTTATCATAACCTGCATCTGGTGAGCAGAATTGTGGGATAAATTTCCTTCTACCTCTTTCTGAATTGTCCAAAGTTTGAGACTTTATGAATAATCTATATATGTATATCAATATCATGAGCTATCGTGTAAACGATTATCAGCCAAGATGCCATGGCATTGGTGGTGAATATTCCCACACGGCTGGACGTCCTTTGTAACTGGTTCACATACTTCAGCTCTGTGGCTTTCTCAAAAGGGTCTAAGGCTTGAGAGATTTGGGGGTCAAAGGTCAAGAGAGTTGGGGTCGAGGCTAAAGAGTGCAGCTGATGTGGGTGTGTTCCTTCCTACAGAGAGATCAGCTGGATACTTTAGAGAGGAGTCACATGGTTGACGACGATAAGGCTACTGAAACTAGCAAATAGATCCGAAATAGTTCTGCACTTTAAAACCAATGGACGTAACTGATTTATTGAACTGTTTTTTTTATTTTTTTTATCTGTGTTAGCATTTTTTTTAGAGTAGCTAGCCTACTACCATTACTGTGTCCTAGCATAACAACAGGCTAATGGAAAGAAAGTTGACTAAAAAGTGTCTTATAATTTGGAAAATAAACCATTTAAACCACCGTTTAATTGCCCCGAAGACATTTCTTTCATATTTTACAGCAACATAATTAGTAGAATATATGTTTTATTGATCAATTTAAACATTACTGATGGAAATTTAGTCCCAAAAGTCTTTCCCATACTCGGAGATCCTCCTGAACACAACTAATGATTTAATGCTAACTGATTTTTGGTTCATTCCTGGCAAAACTTAAAGTTCAGACCTTTTGTAATGTTCAACAAACCATCTTCTTTGGTCTCACCAAAGTATTCAAGTTTTAGTTGACGTAAAAGGGCTTAAACATGACTCTAATTTAATTTTTTATATCACTCTCAACACTTGGCCAGAAATTCCCGAGCATTCAGGATAAAAAGAAATTGCCTTCGTTTTCAGCAATTTCTTTCTGCTCATTTATGGTGTGAATGAGCTCAATAGGGCAGCTGTTGGTTTTCATGAATATTCAGTGCGTCAGTCTGCCAGTGGAGATGGGAACACGGGGCCACGACTTTCGGTCTATGGGAAAAAAGAAAGCTTATTTTCAGTACTGCTTTAATGGTCTGTGGAAAACTAAAGCAGAACGTGAGAACATGTGTGAAGGACATTTCGAGATACTGAAAGGTCAGCTGTGTTTTGATGTGCAACCCCACTTATTTAAATTCTCTGAAGTGTGAGCTGATACGGCTTTGGGATTTAGGAATTTTTAGTGCAGTTTCGTCGTTCTTAAGCCAAATATAACACATACGAGTGGTATGCACATGCTTGGAGTGGTAGCTTTTGTTAAAGTTCTGCGCTAGTGATTTCAGTCAGTGATGGACCTTTGAAGAATATTAATAATATTTAACAATATGTCTGTTAAAGCCCATTGAATTCTTTACACTAACGAGAACAGGGTAGTTTCCAAGCCCCTAAAACAGGTCTTTTTGCTTCAAAACCTTTATTTTTGTTTGAGGAATACCGCCAGCATCCAGTTTTTGAATTACACTTCTCATTTTGAGTATGAATCATATATTCAGGGTGTTTTGTTTTGTTTTAAGGTAAGGATTTTTGGTCCTGGATGAAATCTTCTGCAGTATTTGTTGGCTTCTTGGGTTTTCTATTATTCCCACTTCTTCCTTGCCACACACCAAGAGAGACTGCCAGAGAAAAGTGGATCCAAAACTCCAAACATGCAATTAGTGGCATGCTGTTTCAGTGATCTTGGTTAGTGTCCATTTACTGCGAGAAATTACACTCCATGAAGCAAATATTCAAAATGGATCATAAAAGTGTTTTTATAGCAAAGAATTAAATCTAATAAACGTCCCAAACAAAGGTGAAGTGTAAGTGCAGACAGTGTGTCTATGATGTACAGAATAATTTCTATTCTACGATATATCGCTAAGATTGAGAGAGAGGGAAAGGGGGATTATGGAGTGGATAATGTCCGTAGATAAGAAATGCGTGCGCACCACAGTGGCCTTGAGTTAAAAAGAAGAAAACTGTGTCTTCCGTTTTCCAATGCCTGAATTTCTTTTGGGCTAGTTTTGATTGTTCACGATGCCTCTAACTACAGTGTAACTTCCTGAAGCTTTGGTAGCTACAGAAATCACTAGATCTTGTTAAAGTTTGAATGATTTTACTGGTTAACTTGAATCACATCTTTCTTCAGGATGAAACTCTGAGTTTTTACTCAGAAAGGCTATCATTGTATTAGGGAAAAAAAAAAGTTTTCTAAATACACACTAGCAGAACGCTCTCACAAGGAATCTTTCATCTGCAGCCATAAGGTTGTGTAATGAGCCTTTAACAGATCTCCTGTTCAAAAATGCACACTTTTAACTTTTTATTTGGGACGACAAGTTTTGTGCTAATCATTCACCAGTACGGAAATATTAAAATATCAGACACTGAGGATATTTGAGGTCTTGCATGCAGTGTCCAGAGAAGTGTCCATGAGGAGAAGACAGATGAGCCAGCAAGAGCTCACCTATGTTTAAGATATTAATATTAAACCCTAATGGATTTAGTCATTTTCCAATTTTTAATCAGTTTTAAACCGAGATAATGACAGGGATCTCTCCGTCTCGCAGTAACTGTGTTTTTGTTTTGAAGAAGGATAATGACAGGGCTTTTTGGCAGAATAATTGTGTTTTTGTTCTCGGTTTGGCCAAGACCCACATTCTCCTCCGACTCCTTATATTTCCTGCTCTAAGTATAGAGTATATTTTGCTTTAATGAAGAAGGGAAGCTCAATTTTCACGGCTCGGGTTCGGATCGTGTTGCCAAGCGAGATTAAACCGAATGCTTTCTGCGGAACGAGACGTCTTCTGGATTTTGTTTCTTTGTTCTGGTCAAAAATCGCTGATTTCCCAGATTTTCTCGTAATGTCAGTGTGACCTCACTGCCAAATTAAAACGTAAAAAAAAAACTTATTTAAAAAGGAAAGATATTTTAAATGGAAGGACTCTGTAATTGGGAAAATGGATGACTCTTGGAACGTTTGAATATTTTATGAACAGTTCTTATACAGTGTAGTAGATCTAATATAACTTATAAAAACCGGACTTAGAAATGTAATTTTAGAGATTATTTTGGGGAAAAAGTTGAGAAATCATTTTAAAAGTAAGATAGTGGAATTATCTATGCAAAGTTATTTCTCCTTTAATCATCTGCTGAAGAATTGATAGGATTTTCCAGGTCACTGGAAGTTTGTTATTTTATAGTAAATATATCAACATTAATATGTTAAATGTTTTTAAATCGCAAAATAGCAAAGCAATAAATAGGTCACTTTGTATAAAGTCCTGTGTGGTTTTTTTTGTTTTTTTTTAAATCAATTTTATTTAGCAAGTCCGGGGCTATGAGAGCTGCTGAGTCTAAAAGTTCAGATCAATAACATGCACCAAAACATCAATATGTCTGTTACAGTCATGGATTTTGTGCCTCAAAGTGTAAATAAGTAGGTCAGTGTATTAATCAGGATAAGATTAACTTATAACGAGCAAAAGGTCCTGGACAAAGTTCTGGAAAATGTCATTATTTACTTGATGATTCAGAGTTTTCCTGGTATCTGGTTACTGAAGAGCTTGAACAGTTTTTTATTTTTTCCAATTAAAAACTGACTGGAAGCAGTTGAAATTTTGTATTTAATAAAATGCTAAAAAGTATTTTATAGATTTTTACTTTTTTAATAAAAATGAAAAATTAAAATATTTATTTTTGCAGAGAAAAACATTTTTTAACACAACACTACTCTATTGCTGAAGTTAGTAAACCTATATATCGTGATACATATCGTGTATCGGAGAAATACCTCGAGTATCGTGATACAATATTTTAGTTATATCACGATACGATATTTTAGTTATAACTAAAATATCATATTCTGATATATCGCGATACCATATTTTAGTTATATTGGGATACGATATTTCAGTTATATCCGATATGATATTTTAGTTATATCGGGATACGATATTTTATTGTATTAAGTTACGATAAATTTATCAGTTATGACAAAGAGAAAAACTGGGATTCAAATAAAAAAAATAGCACCCTATACTGGGCAGCTGAACGTGTGTGTGTGTGTGTGTGTGTGTGTGTGTGTGTGTGTCTGTGTGTGTGTGTGAGAAAGAGAGAGAGAGAGGAGACGAAGGTTCATGAGAAAGTTCCCGCCTTGTATAGCGGGCTTTCTTGTATCCTTTCGGATGATTGAGCTCTAGCAAGATAATGAATCCAAGCCTTTTCCCCATAATGAATAGTGCACACACACACACACACACACACACACACACACACACACACACACACACACCCGCCACAATATGCACATCAACCGTTTTTGCCATGTATTTTCAGAGTAGTACACTGCTGTACATGCCTGCTATTTAGCCAGCAGTGTTAGCTAAGCTAGCTAGCAAAGTGCTTGACAAGTTTCATGTTGTATTCATGTGCTGATAGCTAGCTAGCTAGCTAGTGAATGATTAGCAGCTCCACAGTGCTTCCTTATTTAACCGATTTATACCATTTCACAGACTATTTGTGATTTAACGGTGTTAGCTGAGTAGCGCCTGACTAGCCTTGTTAGCCACTGGACATCTTCCACCATTAAATGTACATGCTAGCTAGCAAATAGTGTTAGCAAGCGAAGCAAATAACCAGCTACAGTTCTTCCACATTCTTGGGTGTTGGTTTTGGCTAGCTAGCTGGTGACGTATCTGGCTAGTAAAGCTAGCTAGCTAAGTATTTTGAGAACTAGCGTATTCAGTCTCTCTCTGTCTCTCTCTCTCTCTCTCACACTCTCTGAATGCGCCACAGTCCATATGGTGACCATTTCTCTATTGTGTTTGTCTGGGAACATCTCTCTCTCTCTCTCTCGCTCTCTCACACACACACACACACACGCACACACACACACACACGCACACACACGCACACACACAGAACGAAACAGAGAGGCCCTGATTGTCATTCATAGCATGTCTCTCACTCTGTGTACAAAGAGAACCGAAGGAAGGTCTCGCAGATGTGTGTGTGTGTGTGTGTGTGTGTGTGTGTGTGAGAGAGAGAGAGAGAGAGAGAGAGAGAGAGAAACAGAAGAAGGGAGGAATTTTTGGTGGATGAGGTTTAAGCCACTATGGAAACTGTGAAGGAGGAAAGCCAAGAAAAAATAACGGTAGAATAGAAAGAACTGCTTCACAGTACATTGACTGACACACACACACACACACACACACACACACTTTTATTCCGTTGTTCTGACAGTTGCATAACTGATATAACACCGGACATTAGTGAGATTTTCATCTGCCTGTTCTGAGGCACACTGATTACGTTTACATGAACACTGATAATCTGATCTCTGTCTGATGTTGGAGATAATCAGATTATTCAAGGTGTAAACAGCACACTGCGATAAAGTGAATTAAAGCCTTAAGGAATCTAATAAAAATAGAGTAAATCCAGTGATTATGTACCAGAGTATCATTATATCATTTAATTCTGTATCTGTGCTGCTGATTTATTACATCACAGAATTCAGGATATGCAAATGAGCTTTTTAACCAATCACAAAGCTCCAATTTCTTTCTCTATCTTTGTCTTTTTCACTCTTTCTCATTTCTCTTTGTCTCTCTTTTCACTTCTGTCTTCCTCATTCTGTCTTTCTCTTGCACTCCTTTTCTTTCTTTCTTTCTTTCTTTCTTTCTTTCTTTCTTTCTTTCACTATTTCACTTGATCTTGCTCTTTTCCTCTTTTTCTTTCCTTCTCTCTCTCAGTCTCTCATTATTTCACTTTAACTCTTAAATATTCTTATATCCCAGAATCCATGATCTGCAAATGAACCTTTGAACCAATCACAAGACACAAAACATTAGAGCTTTAAGTAGACTGCATGTTGCCATGGCGATCCCTGTAGTGGCAGCATAATCACTCATTTGTAATAATTTCTGCCGTTTTATTTTATTTTTTTTTTTACTGACAGAAAAAGGCTGGTGTGGAGAAGTTTGTTAGCTATCCATCCTCCAAGCGTGACTCTGTCCGTGTTTCCATAATGGGAGTGGTTTAGTGAAGAATGCTGGAATTTTTGTAAATAATAATGTTATATGTAGTCTATAGAAGCTACATGTATGTGTAGAGGGAACATGATGCTACCACCACCATGCTTCACAGTGGGGAAGGTGTGTTCAGGGGGTTGAGTTTCTGCCCAAAGTGAATATATATATATATATATATATATATATATGAATTTGTGTATTTCGTTTGGCAGGTTGCCTGGACTGCTGTATAAAGTGTTTAGGAGGCGTTCCGTACGCGTCTCTACTGGCCACCATTTTGTGTTTCTCCGGAGTCGCTCTGTTCTGCGGCTGTGGTCACGTGGCCCTGAGCGGCACGCTCACCATCCTCGAAAACAACTTCTACAGGAACCCGAGTGAAACTGCCATGCTCACCGACATGTAAGTGTGTGTGTGTCCCTGCCCGTGTGTGTCCCTGCCCGTGTGTGTGTCCCTGCCCGTGTGTGTCCCTGCCCGTGTGTGTGTCCCTGCCCGTGTGTGTGTCCCCCTGCGTGTGTGTCCCCCTGCGTGTGTGTCCCCCTGCGTGTGTCCCCCTGCGTGTGTGTGTCCCTGCGTGTGTGTGTCCCTGCGTGTGTGTGTCCCTGCGTGTGTCCAAATGACCTACAAAAATTTTACTCCATTTTTCATTTTTATAATTTTTTACACTCGTCTCTCTCTCTGTCCTTCATTATGTCTTTCTCTTTCTTGCACTTTTTCATGCTTTTATCCATTGCTCTTTGTTCACTATTTCTCTCTTCTCTTTCTTGCGTTTTCTCTTGAGAGTCCCATAGTGGTTTCACTCTCCCTGTCCCTCATTTTTTCTCCTGTCTCTCTCTTTCTGTCTCTTGCTCTCCTTTTCATTCTGTCACTTTTTTGCTGTTTCACTGCTCCTCTATTGAGCTCTTCTCTTTCACTTGTTCTCTTTCTATATCGCTTTCTTTTTCACTCCTCTTTCCATCTTTCTCTCTCTTGCTCTCTCTTTTCACTCTTTCTCTTTGTCTCTTTTTCTCTTCTGCCTCCTTCTTTCTGTCTGTTTTTTTTCACTTTATCTTTGTCCACCTCTTTTTTTCTCGTCTGTCTCCCTCTTTCTGTCTTTCTCTTTTTTGTCTCTCTATCAATCTCATTATTTTTCTTTAAAATCTACCTCTTAATCTAACTCCTTTCTTGGCCAAGACTACATTAGGGAGAAAAGAGGGGAAGGACGCAGTGTGTCCTCCAGCTGTCTCCTCTCATCTCCTCTCTCTCATCCCTCTTGCTCGTCTTCTCTCATCTCCTCTCGCTTGTATTCTCACTCGTGTCCTCTCATCTCACTCGTCTCATCTCACTCGTCTCCTCTCTCTCGTCTCCTCTTGCTTCTCTCACTCATCTCCTCGTCTCCTCTCGTCTTCTCTCACTCATCTCCTCGTCTCCTCTCGTCTTCTCTCACTCCTGTCACTCATCTCCTCTCGTCTCCTCTCGCTTCTCTCCTCGTCTCCTCTCGTCTTCTCTCACTCATCTCCTCTCGTCTCCTCTCGCTTCTCTCCTCTCCTCTCGTCTTCTCTCACTCCTCTCACTTGTATTCTCACTCGTGTCCTCTCATCTCTCTCGTCTCCTCTCGCTTCTCTCACTCGTCTCCTCTCGTCTCCTCTCACTCATCACTCGTCTCCTCTCGTCTCCTCTCACTCGTCACTCGTCTCCTCTCGTCTCCTCTCGTCTCTTCTCACTCGTCTCCTCAACAGAAATCTAACCCACGCCGTCTTCTCCACGTGTGCGCTATAGCAGACGTCTTTCACCGAGTCTCCACCTGACCTTTTTTCACTCCAAATATGGTATTTTTTTCTTCTCGGCCACAAATCTGGAGACGCTTTGTCCCGTGTTTCCCCCTCAGCGCCGTCTTGTTTACGTTTCAGATGTCTGAGACCCTGATTTATCCTCACAGAGTATAAATAGTGTCAGACAAAAGTCAGCTGTTGTTGGTTAAAATAAAACCAGATAGTTTGGGGTTTGTTTGTCTGTAAAGCGCTGTTTATTCCACAGCTATGAACAAAGTGATTACGACACGAAATAAAATAATCACAGTGAAGAAAATTTAGATTAAAAAAGGAGAGAGAGAGAGGAATGCACGACGTATCATTAATTCTGTATCCGTGTTGCTGCTATTATTACATCACAGAATTCAGGATATGCAAATGAGCCTTTTAACCAATCACAAAGCTCCAACATTTCTCTATCTTTTACACTCTTTCTCTCGTTCGGTCTCTTGATCGTTTTTTTCATGCTTTCACTTTGTCTTGCTCTTTTCCTCTCTTCCTTTCTTTTTCTGTCCATCAGTTTCTCATTATTTCACTTTAACTCTTATTACATCACAGAATCACATCTACATCACATGGCACAGTTGCCATGGCGATCCCTACAGTAAACAACAAAATCACTTATTTCTACAATTTCTGTTTGAGGTTTTTTTTTACTATTTATTACTACTATTTATTATTTTTTTAAACATAAAGGTTAAAAATTGCAGTTTGATACTTTAATCTGTATTGTGTAGCACTAAAGCGCTGAATGCACAACTTAGCATTTCGGGGAGGTTAATTAATGTATACACACACACACACACACACACTTGTTTTATAGGACAAAAAGCATACAAACATATCATTTAAAATGTGTGTGTATGTGTGTGTGTGTGTGTGTATGTGTATGTGTATGTTTGTGTGTGTGTGTATGTGTATGTGTATGTGTGTGTGTGTGTGTGTGTGTGTGTGTGTGTGTGTCTCTCCAGAATCTATCTTTTACAGTATGTGATTTATGGCATCGCTTCGTTCTTCTTCCTCTACGGCATCATCCTGTTGGCTGAGGGTTTTTACACCACCAGCGCAGTGAAGGAGCTGCACGGCGAGTTTAAGACCACCATCTGCGGCCGCTGCATCAGCGCCATGGTACTGCACTGCTCCTCCTCCCACAATGCACCTCTCCACCTCCCACAATGCACCGCTCCACCTCCCACAATGCACCGCTCCACCTCCTACAACACGCCGCTCCTAGTATTACGACATCCTTTATCACGATAACGTTACAGCGTCATATCTCACAGTATAGTTGCAAAACGTGAACTTATATGTTTTAGAGAATTTTCACTAATAATCTTTTAGCTGCTTGTGATAAAACCTGTAAAACCAATCATATTAAATGTCCGGTTGCTATGGAGACGCAAACGTTTTGCCCTTGACTTTACATTTTACTTTAAAAATCAGGATTTTATGAATGCGATTAAGTGTTAGTAACACATTTACACATTTAATTTTCACCCCACTGCCTTCATGTTAACGTTGGTTCACTAACTAACTACCTACATCTCTAGCTGGATAATGGACTTGTTAACTAGTTAGCATGATAACCAGCTACCTTGCTAATTCAGCTTGTAATTATTTGAGAAGCATAAATAAAGTTCCAGATCTTTGGACACGCCGATGTTAAAATCAGTTTTTCCCGGTCTTGTTTTTCAGTTTGTGTTCCTGACGTACGTTCTTGGAGTGGCTTGGCTCGGAGTTTTCGGGTTTTCCTCGATTCCAGTTTTCCTGTTTTACAACATTTGGTCCACGTGTGCGTCCATGGGCTCTCCGGTCAACTCCTCCGTTTGCGTGGACATGCGGCAGTACGGTACGTAAAAACGTAAAAATGTTAAGAATTAAAATAAAAATAACTCCTACGCTGTTAACAACAAAGCGACGTATATGTTTTGAGGTGTACTCCTGATGCTGTATTTTTTTTTAATTAGCCATATTTTAATAATCTATAATAGTTTATGTTTGAATAATTATTGTGACATGACCTTTTTTCGTGCAGGTATTATTCCATGGAACGCCACTCCAGGTGTCGCTTGCGGTTCCACGCTTCTCGACATTTGTAACTCGAGCGAGGTATGACCGCAGTTATGCTGTTAAAAGTGCGTTCTCGGGGTGTGAAGAATAAAAGCCTCTTTCAGCTGCAGTAGGCTGCCAGTTTGTTAGGGGGATTACGGTAGGCGAGTTACTCCAGCAGTTACGGTAATTCTGTCCGTTGTTCATGTTCATTTTTGTACTCTGGCTTTAGTGTAGGTTTTACAGATTGTTAGGGGGATTACGGTAGTCATACTGTTCAAGCAGTTGAGTAGTTTGCTTTTTTTGTTTGTGTATTACAATAGGTGTGTGTTTCTCCAGCCATTACAGTAGTTTGACCAATTGTTGAGTTTGTTAGGGGGATTACGGTAGATGTACAACTCCAGCAATTGCCAGCAGTTGCCAGTTTTTTTAGGGGGATTACGGTACATGTGTTACTCCAGCAGTTGCCAGTTTGTTAGGAGGTTTACGGTAGGTGTGTTACTCCAGCAGTAACAGTAGTTTGCCTAGTTGTTCATGGTTTTTATGGTAGTTGTGTTACTCCAGTGGTTGCAGTAGTTTGCCAGTTTGTTAGGGGGATTATGGTAGTTGTGTTCCTCCAGCAGTTACGCTAGTTTGTTAGTTGGATTATGGTAGTCGTGCTGTTCAAGCAATTGCAGTAGTTTGTTTTTTTTTGTTTGTGTATTACAAGTGTTAGTTTCTCCAGCCATTGCTGAATTGTTGAGTTTGTTAGGGGGATTACGGTAGACGTACAACTCCAGCAGTTGCCAGTTTTTTAGGGGGACTACGGTAGGTGTGTTAGGGCAGCAGTAACAGTAGTTTGCCCAGTTGTTCATGGTTTTACGGTAGTAGTGTTGCTCCGGCAGTTACGGTAGTTTACTACTTTGTCGTGGTACTTTGTCGTGGTTATTTTAAAAAGCGTTACAAACATTACAGCATGCAGTGAAACGGCAGAGGCATTAAAATCCGGATACTGAAAATCTACTTATATTTGGTTTTTCTACTGTTTTTCACACGTCACATTGTCTGGAAAATACATAAGTTTTTTTTCTCTCCGTTTCAGTTCTACCTGTCCTACCACCTGTATATTGTTGCGTGTGCTGGAGCCGGAGCTACCGTCATCGCCATGGTGAGTGTTAACGCAGGTGTAATACTGACTTATCCTTTCCCTCTGAACGTCACTCAGCAGTCACACACAGCTGCTCTTTCTTCATCATTACTGATTACCGAGACTGAAAAGACGCTCGGACCCAGATACGTTAGTGAAATGAAAAAAACAGGCGTTGGGCTTTGTAATGATTCTGATTCGCTTTATTTACTTCAATTCTGTTTCTTTTTCCCCTCCAGTTCATCTACATGATGGCTTCCACTTATAACTTTGCTCTTCTGAAGTTTAAGAGCAGAGAAGACTGTTGCACAAAGTTTTAAACTCACACAGGAATCATATGGACAAAAAAAAAAAGTTAAAAATGAGAAAAGAATCCGAACCAAAACTTACGATGCAATGTGTAAATATTTAACTATATCTGTATTTAGCGTTTTTAGACCAGGGAGCTCACTAGTTTCCTAAATATCTTTAAAAAAACAACCACTAGAGATTATTTACCCAGAATTTTATATTAACTAGCGTAAATTTAATGTAATAATATAATCGCTAGTTGCACTAGCATGTAAAGGACCGGTTTAAGGGAAACTTTATGCTAATTTTTCACTTAAATGTAGTTGATTAGCCAAGACGTTTGACATTAACATTGCGTAGCTACAAGGTTAATATAGCGAACAGGTCCCGAGTTAGCGTTGTAGAAAACACACACTTGTCTGTAGACAGCACAAAACCAGAAAAGGGAGAAAGGCTTCTTCACTAAAGTTACAAATTTACTTAAACCTGCCTCAAATGTGAGACAAAATTTGACAGTTTTTGCGCTAACGAACAAATAACCAATTAGCGTTATGCTAACTCCACACTGAAGTCTCACACACACACACCTACACACACACACACACCTTGCTTGTCTAAGTAGTGATTTTTTTTTTACTCTGAGGAAAACTCGATAAGCCTGTGTGTAAAATGTGTAAATATAAAAAATATGAACATTAGGCTAGACAGTTTGAAGACTTTAGCATGAGGCTAATAGGATGGTGCTACATTTTGATTATTCGTTAGAAACAGTTTTAGCCACCAAAATGTGTAAGTACGATATTTCTTGGGAAGAAACATTGTGCCAGCTGTAAAATTGCCCCATTGCACGCTAACGTTGTATCAGCGCTGCAAAGCTAATTGTGGTAACAAACAACCAACTAGCGTTGTGTTAACTTTGTAGCGTTTGTGCAGTTAGCATGATTGTTCAGTTACGTGTTAGCTACCACAGCCTCGTTGCTCCAGTGTGCTTGACAAAATACATCCTGGCTAATCAGGTGATTATTATTATGAGGCTAATTTATAAATATTATAACGTTGAGAAGCAGCATGTAGTTTATAGTGACAGAAATTTCGATGCAGCGACGTTAACATTTTAACCTGTGTATCTTTTATTATTTCGAAGTTTTTATTAAGTAGAACAGCTACATGTTTATTTTAATTTTCTCAATTTTTCAGTTAATGTTTACTTTGACTCAGTATTACCTTTAACTTCTGAAAACAAATGTAGCCTTTTTTTTTTCTTTGACATACAAAATAAACATGCTTTGTTTACAAAACCATCCTCCGTGGTCTTCATCATCATTTCATCGACGTTATTCATCTACATTAACGAGGCTTCATTCGTGTTTTTGTTTGAGACGCATGCGTGCAGTTTTTCTTTACTAACCGTTTGCTTTTTCTGGCTTGCATCACTTTCCTTTCTTAATAATAACAATAATAATAATAATAACAATAATAATAATAATTTATTGGGTCTCGGGTTAAAACGTGGTTTATTGGGACTTGGATGCCTGTAAGTGTGTGTGTGTGTGTGTGTGTGTGTGTGTGTGTGTGTGTGTGCGCGCTTATGTTTTTATTGCTTGGTCCCCACAAGGATGGGAGCATCTGATAGGTTTGACCTTGTGGGGACATTTGTCAGGTCCCCACGAGGAAAACTGCTCTATTTACAAAAACTAAAAGAGCCGAAAGGTTTCCTTTTGGTTACTGATGTTAAGGTTCGGGTTCGATTAGGTGTAGCATAGCATTAATTAGCTGCATTAGTAATTCTGCCAGTGGAAGGTCCTCACAAAGATAGTTAGAAAAGTGTGTGTGTGTGTTTTGTGGGGACCTAGCTAGATGTTCTTGCCTGTTGCTCTTGCAGATCCACTGCTTCATGATAACAGATACCACATGACAATCTTTTGAATCTCATTCATAACATTATTTTATAACGTGTTTTGTGGGGACCTACATAGATGTTGCTGTTAATTAGGTTCTCGCATGCAGAGGCAGTATGTTTTAATAATAATAATAATAATAATAATAAAATATGTTTAGTCTAAATGTATTGGGTGGTTTGTGGGGACGTTGCCAGATTGTGTTCATTTGTTGCCTTCATTTTTGAAATTGATTATTTTCCTATAACAGCATGTCCCAAAGCGTTTTATTCCTCTTATACCACAGCAATTTAAACAAAATTCAATTTTGTATTACTTAAAGAACAACATCCAGTTACAGTAACATTTAATGCTGTGGAACGTCCATGAAACCAGTTAGTTCCTGTTCTCACTTACGTTATAGCAGCTATAAACAGTCGTTCCCTCACCAGCCGCTCTTTTTATCCTCTTTCTCGCTAAGTGAAAAAAAAATACGCAGCTTGTCGCGTTACCTAGAAACGGCAAAGTCGCCTGTAAAAGGCGCAGACATTTTTTCTTCGCTAAATAACAACACATTTTTAAATCTCTTTATTTGGTTTTAGATTATGTGGAACCCCGTACAAGTCACTATAGAAACGATAAAGTATTAGAACGAGCGCGTTAATATAAACGTGTGATTTGCAGCTGCACGACTGTCAGAGCTGCTGTTAGAGAACGTTAATCAGAACCGAGAATAACAGCGCTGTGGTACGAATAATAATAATAATAATAATAATAATAATAATATTATAATTTGTGGTGTCTGGATTGCATGCTGTATTGGGAGACTGACCTGTGTGTGTGTGTGTGTGTGTGTGTACACATGTAGCTGTAGCTAGCTTGTTTTGGGTTTTTGTGGCTTCTCTGTTTTCCTTGTTGTGCCTCAACTCAAACACTGATGTATCTTTTTTTTTTTTATGGGAATGTAATGAGCTTTCCTTGCTCTTTTGCTTGCTCTTTGCCGTCGTTAACAGCTTCTCTCTCTCTCAGATCCACTACCTTATGATCCTCTCGGCGAATTGGGCCTACCTAAAGGACGCGAGTCAAATGCACGCGTACCAAGACATCAAAACGAAGGAGGAGCAAGAACTGCAAGACATCCAATCACGTTCAAAAGAATGCCTCAATTCCTACTCGTAAGAACCCTGTTAACTTCGGCAAAAAAAATAATAATCTGCCGACGCCACAAAGCTAACTAACGCTGCTTTTACCAGCTAACACCTCCGTCTGCACTAACCTTCACGCTGGCGCTTGTACCATGTTCGTGTCTTACGGTTTTCAGTTTGCAGCAGGTTTTTTTTTTTTTTTTTTTGATCTGGTGTTGTGCTAGCGTTGTTGAAACTGTTGCACTATTCAAAACAGGAGAAAAGTTAAATATTTCATTTGAAAAATTTGTGGAATGTTATTATTTGTAAGTTAAGTTTTGATTAAAATTTAGTCACGGCACAAAATTCTGAGCCTTACGACATACAAAATCACCGTAGTGTAGTACAGCATGAATTATTTCTGAGATTTGTGTTTTTAAACAAACGTTTCGTTTTCACAATAAATTCAGTGTTTTTTTGTTTTTTTTGGGTTTTGTTGAATCTGAACATCAAAAAATTTTTTTTGTTTTGTTTTGTTTGGGAACTTTTTACAAACCGAAAAACTTGAGAATTCATAAATTTATAAATGCTGTCTGTGGTTGGTAAACTGTGACTTTTTTTTTTTTCTCCCAAAAGAAGAAAACAAAATGTCTACCTCAGATGGACCACAGTGACTGTTAATAACCACTCAGTTCATTTAAACATGGCTGGAAATTTTTTAAGAAATTATTTTTTTTTTAAAACATGGTTTTCCAGAAACAACCAGCAGTCAGTAAAAGACCTTAAAAATAAATAATAAAAAAAAAATACATTTAAAAATTTCTTTAAATCTTCGCTGGTGCAAAATACAAGGTAATTTTTACCCAAAGTTACCGAAATATTATTCAAAATATACATTTAGCTTTCTTACAATGTAGTTTTCAGAATGCAGTGATAAAATTCATTCACATTTTCATGACTAGACTTTTTTCTAACTGTTAGTTTACGATATATATTGATATTGTATGTGTTTTTTTTTTTGTTTTGTATTTTTTTGATGTTGTTCTCCTTATATTTAGTGGACCAAGATTATTCAAAAAACTCCTCAGTGTGAAAATTGGGAACATTACACAAAATATTTTACACACAAATGTCTAAAAACTCAAATATTTCAGCAGCATTAAACCTAACGTTTCCTGAAGTAGTCTCAATAATTTGTAGCTGTGATTTTTTTTTTTTTTTTTTTTTTTTGAAAATGCAGTAAAAAGACAAAGGCGATGCTTTTAGATGAGACATTTTGTCTTTTCCATGCTGATCATTCTTTTACAAAACATTTCTCTGACATTTCTCTGACATTTGTTCTTTCATGACCTGAAATGATTGTAATTATTGTAGTTCTTTTTTCTTGTTGTTATTGTTCTATGGGGATCTTTTTCTTAATGGTTCGATATGATGGATTGATAGCGAAAGTTTTGTTTGTTAGAAGTTTGTAAAAAGAACTCGCTCATTTTTCATTTTTAGAAGTTAAACTAGTTTACAATTTCTTTTTCTTTGGAAAATGCTAGATTCTGAAATTCTGTAAACTCAGTCTGTGGAGAAATGCTTGGTGGATTTTAGACACTTTTTTAAATTTTATTTTTGTTTTTTTTCCGTACTTCGTTGGACTGAAAGGGTTCAGATTTCGGCGAAGTATAAATATTAAATCCATTTACTGTTCCAGCAGTCGGATGGCAATATACTGATACCGAAAGTATTTTTTTTAAAGTACTTCATAAAACGTTTGATTTAGGAAATAATTACAGGGAGATTTGATGTTTACTTACTGAAAAAAAAAAAATCTACAAAAAAGATGTAGTCATTTGTACTGACGCATATAGTAGGCAGTGTTTGCCTTTTTCTCTTTTATAACTTCATTGTTCATTTTTTTCAGATGTAGAACTAGCTTTTAAAAAGATTTAGAGCTTTTAGTTCATTCAGAAGTGTGTACGATGTGCTGCGTGTGGAATCGTGTTGTTAATGGATACGGAGGAGTCTGTTATGATTTCCGTTTTAACTGTAATTGGTATTCGATTTGTACCCGAGTTAGACGATGGCATCCATTGCGTGAGTTTTATCCTAAAGTTGGACGAACCTGATTTGAAGAAGGTTTTATTTTGAAATAAATTCAAGCACAACTCCGGCAAATTTCAGGGCTGATTTCAAGACTTTAAATATCTACATGTTCATCAGACGAAGTGGAAACCCAGTAAAACTGGAGAGTTATAACTGTGACTAATGTTACCTTTTCTGCAAGTTTATTTCAACTGTCCAGCTCGCTGCAATTTATTAACCAGTCTGGTAAAGGTTTTTTTTTTTTTTTTTTTTTAAATGAAAAATAAAAACACATCTTGTCAGACTGTGATGTTCTTTTCTCTTTTGTCCAATTAAGAATTTGAATGTAGCTAAGTTGTTAAGATGTTTTTTTTTTTTTTTTTTTTTTTTTTTTTTTGGAGGGGGGATGACAATTTAAGAACATTAATTCAAATTAAAATTTATGATTTTCATGTTTAATTAAAGAATTGTTTAATTTTATTCATATTATTGCATTTAACAACTGCAAAAACAAATATTAATAATACGATAGCAGGTTAATTTAAAAAAAAAATCTAATAAATACATACAAAAATATAATTAATACAAAACCACAAATTACTGAATTAAAAACATTTTATAGGCCTATTACTTCAACATTTGTGAATTCAAACACACACTGCACACACAAAAGCTAAAAATAATAAAAGCATCAATCACCAAAAATCATCATCGGCGTCCTCGTGGGAAAAAGCAGCGATGCTACAGAACCACACACACACACACACACACACACACACACACACACACACACACACACACACACAGAGAGAGAGAGAGAGAGATTTACTACGGTAAATTTAAAACATCACTGCTTTAACAATAATAATAATAATACGCACGTAAACACAAACCACCTTAAAAACTGAAAAGATAATTTAACATGCTATAGTCACATCAGCTGAAGAAAGAGAAGAGAAAGCGTGATTAGTCTTTGACGTATCAGACACGCCCACTCATTATCCCATACTGTTCATATGTGTGACAGATTAAAGGAAAAACCAGGGCAATCAATCCTGCAGTTCTTCTGACTGATCTAACGTCCTGATGGGCGTGGTCTCTTCCAGCATGACTCCGCCCCCATCCACAGGGCTCGATGGCTCACTGAACGAGTTTAAAGTTTAAAACGACGTAAATCATATGCTCCTTATGACCTTCACAGTCCCGTGTTAGACAGCGTCTCCACCACCATCGCCAAATAAATGGTGTTCATCCCCTGAGCGAAAGAAGTCAGACTGCAGTCATGGTGACAGGCAGGAGCTGCAGCCAATCAGGACAGTGTGAGAGTGTGAGTACAGCTCCAGAGCGTGTAGCTGTTCTAGTGGCTCAACACCTTACTAACACACTTTACCTTGGTTTTTCCTTTAATGTGTCACCTCTCGGGACAGAAAACACGGAGAATCCAGGAATGAACTTTACGTGTTTCATGTTCACTTTTTCTCACACACGCACGCACACACGCACGCACACGCACGCACACACACACACGCACACACACGCACACACACGCACTCCTCACCTGTCGTCCTTGTGGTCAGACAGCACTAAGGGTTCAGGACTCTGGTTCTCAGATTCGTCTTTCTTAATGTTCTGAAAGAAAAAACTGCTGATCACTTTCTCTCACACACACGCACACACACACATTCACCGCAGACGCCGATCAGTGTGTGTGCGTGCGTGTGTGTGTGTGTGTGTGTGTGTGTACCTGCTCTCTCTCCCTCTCTCTCCCCTGCATCACCATCAGCATGTATTTGCGTAGCGGATCGTCCTGAGCCTCCTCCGTCTCTCCGTCTCCTGCCTCCTCCACCGTCTTTACTTCGGTCCTCTCGTCTCGGTTCTCAGTCCCTTGTCCCGGCTCTTCCTCCTTCTCCTCTTCCTTCTCCTCCTCCTCCTCCTCTCTGTCGTGAAGATCCTCCTGCTGTAGCTGAAAGCAGAGAAACACTCAGCTACTGAACATGCACGCGACGATACGAGGCCTGGGTGAAAAAGACTCTGTTTACAGAATCACTGACCAGCTCCTGTTGGAGTCTCTCCAGTTCTCTCCTCTCTCTCTCCTGAGCCTCCTCTCTCTCCCTCTGTCTCCTCTCCTCCTTCATCCTCCTCTCCTCCTGCCACCTCCTCTCCTCCTCCTCCTTCATCCTCCTCTCCTCCTCATGCTTCTTTCCAGCAGCTGACTGAACCACATCTGGAGGAAAAAATTAAAACATACACAACATGGGAACATTTGGTACCAGAACCCTGGAACTGCTTTTCCCACTGGCCGCTGAGCTGTGTGAGTTTATGGTACCGGCACTCACAGGACCGAACAGTGCGTGTGGATGCGTGTCTGTGCCTGTGCTTTTCTTTTATCCTGGTGTAAAAGTGATCCGTGTACACTTTATATCCTTCTCTAAGCTCACTAGCTAGCCGCTCTGGTCCTGTCACATGATTAGGTCACATGCTCCACGCTTGTAAACTCGCGGATGCAAAATCGGGACGCGAGCTATACGGAGCTTCCTGCCTACGTACACATACAGTATTATCTTACGATCTCACGCAGCGGCTGGAGCGAACATCTGATTAAAAACCGATCAGTTTAACTGATTAATCGACTCACCGTGTTGCTGCACGTGTGTGTGTGTTTCCGCAATCTGCTGGTCTGAACTGTAGGGGAAATCTGCAGGACCAAACATGTCAATGTTAATATCCCAAATTATTATTATTATTATTATTATTATTAGTTGTAAAAATGATAATTTCTGAATAATTATTACCTCTTTGAGGTTCGGTCAGGTCCTGAAGGCTGATTTTTTCCGGCTGTGGTGATGACTCCTGAGATGAGCTGGAGATCATTTGCAGTTTTGGAGGACTGGAAGGAAAATAAATAAATAAATAAATAAATAAAAATCGTATTTATACTTCATCAAAAACACTCCATCACTGTTCAGTAGTATAACTCCATAATCATAACTGTGTGCTTATAGACTGAGAGCAGTACCAAGGAGTGTATTAATTAGATATTAGAGATGTGTGTGTGTGAGTGTGTGTGTGTGTGTGAGAGAGTGTGTGTGTGTACCTGCAGTTATCCCGGGCCGTGCTCTTCAGCTGAGGGCTGCTTGGAGGCGTGATGTGTGTGTGTTCCTCCGAACTGACCGCAGGAATCAGAGACACTTCGCTCTCAGAACTCAAACCTGAAAACATCACTTCTGAACCGTTCACACACACACACACACACACACACACACACACACTGTATGTTGTGCTGTTATAAGAAAATAATCAACATTCCTGTTACCACTAGGAACGTCCTTGAAAGAAGTTTCCTACAGAATTCCACAGCGCTGTGGAATAAAAGCAGATCATGTTCACTGTGCTCACCTTGCTCCGTGTGTGCTCTTGGCTTGGTCTTGGAGGCGGAGACTGGAGTGGATGAAAGGCGTCTGATTGGAGGAGAGCCCACTGTGGGTGGAGTCATGTGACCTGATGGACGCTGGTTCAGTTCTGTCATTGCGTAAACGTCTTCCGTAACGACTCTGTTCTTCGCTGCTCCTGTTGGCCTAACGAAGGTCGCAGGCGTGCAGGGGGGTGGAGAGGAAGTGCCCTTGAATGCAATATGAGACGTGACCCCTTTCCGTCGATAGCTTCTGTACGCCTCCTCCAAAGTCTCAGCCTCCTTTTCCAGCTCCTGAATCCTGTTTACAGCTGCGGCCACCATTTCCTCGCCCTCGGTCCGTGAGCGACGGCGCCCTCTGGTGGCTATTCCTGGGTCACACAAATCGTCACGGTAACCCTCAACGTAAACATCGGTGGAAACCACGCTAGCAGGGTTCAGATCGAGAACAGAGCGGTCCACGAGTGAGGGTTTAGGGTTGCGAAGAACCTCGTTCTCTAGAGCTGCGGAGAAGATCGTGGAGAAGGAAACGCGGAAAAAGGAAAAAGAGAGGAAAAACGGAAACAGGGAAAAGTTCAGCGCAGAGAAAAGCCCAAAAACCAGCAGGTAAACATTTACAAGCTTGAACTGCAAGCTTGAATTTAAAGAGACACTACAAGCATTGTTCAACTGCTATACTGAAAGATATTTCTGCTAACTTCCCAAAATCATCATAACAGTACACGACTTGTGTATTTTTACTTCCTGGCAATGAGAAGAAGCTGAAGAAATGAAGAATATACACTGAACTCGCTCCTCAGTGCACATTACAATAATGGACACGTGAGCTTCATGAAGTGTTTTTGGGAAATGCTGTTGTGTACAGGATGGATGCATTATGGGAAAGAGAAACTCTGAGTGTGTGTCGGACCTTGCTGCGTGTGTCTCAGCTGCTGTTTGAGCTCTTCGGTGTGTGTGGACATCCACCTGGTCCTCTCCTCACACTCCAGGAGCTGGGCCTTCAGCTGGGCGCATCGCTCCACCTGGAGGATGGAAACCTCAGTGATGTCGGAAACTAGATTTCATTTCACATGAATGAACTCAAAACATTCTCCATTCACCATGACAGAAAAGCAGGGGGTAAAAATATCGAGTCGAGGCAGGAGCACTGGCCAAAACATTACTGATGTGAGATGAGGGGAAGGGGGCGGGGCTTCACAACTGTCAATCATTCCACAATCACATGCTGATGGGCTTATCAGTCGTTTTATTGGGAAAAAACAACGTATTTTTGAGTGATAACTCGTACTAAAGTACTCCGATATTAAAATGCAGATTTCCTCTATCCTCTATCCTACTTCAGTCTTGAAGATCCACTCCAGGTTTTTTTTTTTTCTGGGGGGCAGAATTTCCAAATAATACACAAAACCTTCACGAAATATTCAGAATGAGCCTAAAGAAAGCTCAGCAGCTAGCCCATGCTCATCTCTTCCTGATGGATGAGCGACTGCACTCTTTCCTCCATTACCTCCTGAGCGAGTTGGACGTGAAGAACCTGCTTCTTGTTCTGGAAATCCTCCTGGTCCAGACGGCGAGCCACTTCGAGTCTTTTCAGCTCGGCCTGCAGCGTCAGCAGCTCCGGAGACGGTGTGTTCAACTCTGGAGAAAAGCCAAACCACACACACACACAAATACACACACACACACACAAACATATAACACATAAGTAAAGTGCTATAATCCTTAAGTAAAGTTCTATAATCCATAAATAAAGTGATAATACATAAGTAAAGTGCTATAATCCATAAATAAAGTGATAATACATAAGTAAAGTGCTATAATCCTTAAGTAAAGTTCTATAATCCATAAATAAAGTGATAATACATAAGTAAAGTGCTATAATCCATAAATAAAGTGCTATAATCCTTACGTAAAGTGCTATAATCCTTACGTAAAGTGATAATCCATAAGTAAAGTGCTATAATCCTTACGTAAAGTGCTATAATCCTTACGTAAAGTGATAATCCATATGTAAAGTGCTATAATCCATAAGTAAAGTGCTATAATCCATAAATAAAGTGCTATAATCCATAAGTAAAGTGCTATAATCCTTACGTAAAGTGCTATAATCCATAAATAAAGTGCTATAATCCTTACGTAAAGTGCTATAATCCTTACGTAAAGTGATAATCCATATGTAAAGTGCTATAATCCATAAGTAAAGTGCTATAATCCATAAATAAAGTGCTATAATCCATAAATAAAGTGCTATAATCCATAAGTAAAGTGCTATAATCCATATAATAAAATGCTTCATGATGTGCTGAGTGATTAATATTAAGTAGGTTATTCAATATCAGTATTGATGAGTTTAAAAACACGAACTCATACACGGTTTGAAAAAAAGGATTTGATGCATCCCTAATTATTATTATTATTACTATTACTATTATTATTATCATTATCATTATTATTACTATTATTATTATTATTATTATTACCTTGACGGAGCCTCTGTTTCTCCTCCTGACTTTCCTCCAGCTGCCTCTTCAGCAGATGAACTTCAGCCTGCAGCTCCACGCGTTCGCTCCGTACGCTCGCGTAGTCGCTAACGCCCTCTAGTTTCTCTTTCAGTGCTGTGTTCTGCTGCTCTAACGCACACACGTTCCCGCGCGCCGATTCCAGCTCCTCCTGCAACGTAACGCTTCATCTGAGACACGCAGCATTCAGCTGAGCTTTACAGTACAGATCCCTCGCGAGGGGGGCAGGGGGCGGGGTTTATGGTCATGGTGACGGGCAGATGTGAAGACCATGGGACAGAAACCTCGAGTGCTCTGAACTTATGTGAGCTAACATAAGGTTACAGTGTGTGTGTGTGTGTGTGTGTGTGTGTGTGTGTGTGTGTGTGTACCTGCACTCTTGCCAGCTCGCTCACGACTCGTTCGTGTTCCTCTCTCCTGGCGTCGACGACGGCGGCTTCCCTCTGAATCCTCGCCGTCTCTTCTGCATCACACAGAGGAAACACGGCGTAAAGATTCTCATGACAGAAACCCTCACACGTCACACTCGTTCTCTAAACGTCCTGATAATCAACAAACACCTTTATTTTTGCTCTCGTTTGCCGTCAGCGCTTTGGTCCTCCTGGCGTAATCCTCCTTCAGCTCCAGCTGATGTCTGAGAAGAGCAGAAGAAGAAAAGCAAAGACTTTGCTATTTGCTATTTAAACCATTAAACGCGGAATGCTTTCGCTTTCATCACCGTGTTGCAGCCGCGCTACACTGAAACGCAATCACCGTAAATGCAATCACTTAAACTGTGACTGTAATCTGATTTCTGAAAGAGTTCTTCATGAGCTGTTGTTATAGAAACGATAACTGACCAATCAGAATCCAGAAGTCAGCAGCGCTGTGGTGTGTGTGTATAGATATACAGACTACAGTTCTCACTTCCTGATCTCGCTGTTGAGCTTCAGTTCATACGTTTCCTCCATCTTCCTCACGTCCAGCTCTCTCTTCCTCAGCAGCTCCTCTGAGCTTCTCATCTTCTCCTCATGCAGCTTACAGGAGCTGCGAGACACACACACACACACACACGAGCACACACACACACATGCACACACACACGCGCGCGCACACACACACACACACGCACACACACACACGCACGCACGCACACACACAAGCACGTACAACTGTGAGTCTTCACTCAATTTTCACTAAAAACAGAACATGCTTTTTATAGAGCGAGCTTATTATCACAGATAGCTAGCTAATAAACTAATGCTAGCTAGCAGGCTACATACACTGCTTCTCATGTTAGCTAGTTAAAGGTTGCCATGGAAACCATACAAATATGAACCAGCAAAGAAAGTGCTAGTTAGGAGAAGTGTACAATGCTCAGCTGTAATGTCTGGATATCATAAAATAGAATTGTTCATTTTGTATCTTCACTTTTTGCTAACTAGCGAAACATCAATAACAGAAAAATGTTAGCCACGAGGCTAAAAAAAAAAAAAAAAAATCGCAGTTGTTTACTTGCAATCGCTTGCTCGTGTGTCATAGAGCAGTCCAACTATAAGCTTAAATAACGCTAGCTCGACTAGCTTCATCACACAGATACCTGATGCTACCTCATCGACCCTGCCTCACCGACGCTAGCTGCGTTATGTTGCTAGCTGCGTCATGTTTGCTAGCTGCGTTATGTTGCTAGCTGCGTTATGTTGCTAGCTGCGTTATGTTGCTAGCTGCGTCATGTTTGCTAGCTGCGTTATGTTGCTAGCTGCGTCATGTTTGCTAGCTGCGTTATGTTGCTAGCTGCGTTATGTTGCTAGCTGCGTTATGTTGCTAGCTGCGTCATGTTTGCTAGCTGCGTTATGTTGCTAGCTGCGTCATGTTTGCTAGCTGGGTCATGTTTGCTAGCTGAATGTCATGACGGGGAGTGTTTACTTTTCAAAAGCCTCCATCCTGAGCCTCAGTTCAGCTTCTCTGCTGCGAACAGACTCGATCTCCCTCAGCAGAGCCTGGCGCTGGCCATGGAGTTCCGTTTCCTCGATCTGAAAGTGACGTGAAAACGGCGTGATTTAATTCCACAGAAACCTGGAGGAGGTGCAGAATCTGTTCTCCTTCTCACGCAGGTTTGATTTAATTTACTGTTAGTGCTGTTCGAGTAGATCATCATCAACTCCTGTACAAACAGAAATCATTTATTTACATCACCTTCATTAGAGGAGTTACCTATCTATCTATCTATCTATCTATCCATCCATTTATCTATCTATCTATCCATCCATCTATCCATCCATCCATTTATCTATCTATCTATCCATCCATCTAGCTATCTATTAATATATCCATCCTTCTGTCCTTCTGTCATTCATCCATTTACTTATCTAGCCTTCTGTCTATCAGACTGTAATCTATCTATCCATCTATCTATCCATCCATCCATCTATTTTCCATTCAATTGCTTACCTGTCTATCCATTTATTTATTTGTTTATTATTCATTTATCCATCTATCCATTTATCAGTCTATCTATCTATCTATCTATCTCTCTCTGTTTGTCTACTCATCTATTTATCTATCCGTCTATTTATATTTATCAGTCTCTCTCTCTCTCTCTCTCTCTCTCTCTCTCTCTCTCTCTCTCTCTCGGTCTGTCTCTCTGTATGTCTATCTGTCCATTTATTTACATATCTTTTTTTTTACGTATCTGTCTGTCTGTTTGTCTGTCTGTGTGTTTGTCTGTCTGTCTGTCTGTCTGTGTGTTTGTCTGTCTGTCTGTCTGTTTATTTGTCTGTCTGTTTGTTTGTCTGTTTATTTGTCTGTCTGTGTGTTTGTTTGTCTGTTTGTCTGTTTATTTGTCTGTCTGTCTGTCTGTCTGTCTGTTTGTTTGTCTGTTTATTTGTCTGTCTGTGTGTTTGTTTGTCTGTTTGTCTGTTTATTTGTCTGTCTGTGTGTTTGTTTGTCTGTTTGTTTGTGTATTCGTTCGCTCCTGGTCAGTGCAGAGTTTCTCCACCGCTGCTGCACCTGCTGCTGTTTCTGGAGTCTCTCGATGGCGTTTTTTTCTCGGCTCATCAGCGCTTCCGATTTCATCTCGTAGTTTCTCTCCAGCTGCCGTCTGACCTCCAACACCTCCTGCCGGCATTTTTCCCTCTCCTCCATCCGAACTCGGGAAATCTCCACCTCCTGGAAGTGCTGAATCTGCAACCCGAACAGCAGAAGCTCACACTTACGTGACCCTGAGCTCCAGTGAAGCTCTGAGAGGAGATTCACGGCTCTCAGTAATGCAGACGGAACGCAGAATCACGCAGTACCTTGGATTTCAGCTCGGCTTGGGCTTGCTCCTCCATCTCCTTCCTGTACTCAGCGAGCTTCGCTTCCACCGACGCCCACCGCTGTCCCTTCTGCCTCAGGACCTCGTACTCTTCATCAATCACCTGCAGCTTCTTCACTGTAAACAACAAGAACAGACTGAGCCGTGATCCACAACCTCTCTCCATCTGTCTGTCTGTCTGTCTCTATCACTCCATCATTACCGATCGACTCTCTGTAATCCGGCGTGTCTGAAGTTTGCGTGTCAGCGTCACGAGCTCGCGACTGAAGCCGATGGTCGATTAACTCGGAGAGCAGAGTCATTAACAGACCTACAGGGAGAGAGAGAGGACATGAACCTGAAGAAAATCTCCCTTTATTCATTAAAAAATTTTCTAATTTAATGTCAAAGAATAAAAAACGAAACTAATTTTAATGGTAAAAATGGTTTATGGTCTTATAAAAAATTAAATATAAATATTTAAAATGTTACTTTTTTAAATAAAATGCTAAAACTTAAAACTATTTTTAAAATATCGAAAATTTACAAGCTTTATTTTAAAACTGAATTGTTGCAAAACCATTTTTAAAAAATTATTTAACATAAATATATATTTATTTTTTTGTCCTACCTTTCTGTCCACTGTGAGTATCCTGTACAGAATTCAATAAAGAAATAAAAAGAATAAAAATAATAACACATTTTTCCCACTTTTATTATGTATAAAATGATTCTTCCTGCCAAATGACCAGAGTGATGCGTTTACCAGATTTCTGTACACCGGTGAATGTGGACTGAGTCTCAGAAGCCGAACAATGTCCTTTGTTGAAAAAACCTAAAAAAAAAAAAAAA
>CM040458.1:368619-388412 GCA_022758105.1 Pangasianodon gigas | reverse complement strand
TGAATTTCTCACCGATTCAGGAGCTCTGTCTCTCCAAGCCACGTCGACGTTCTCCGTGTGCCATCCGTCGTCCTGGCTGCGTCTCTGTTCCCACAGGACGTGGCGGGATTTTCCGTTTTCCGTCATCACGCGCAGCGCGCCGGTCTGCAGCCCTGCAGCCATCCTGTAGCTGAATCTTACACAGAAGGCCCCTTGACGAACCCGATCAGTGAGGAGGAGCTTCAGCTTGGCCTGCTCCCTCCAGTTACCCACAATTCCACTGAGCGCCATGTAGTACTGCAATCCTGAAAAACAACAAATACGAGCACGTGTTAGCGTGTTAGCCTGACTGCCTGCTATACCTTCAGACAAACTTACTTGGTTCTATTTCCTCAAAATAGCAGCCGAATTTAAATCCACTGTAACTGTTTCATTATTTTTATGATTTTTTAAAATGATTTCTATAAAACGTGTAATAATACGTCGACGTTACCGTTTTCGTGGTAATGGACGGTCCAGTCCAGGTCATCATCTTTGTCCTGAACCCATTCACATTCCCCCGAATCAAAGTTGCAATCTGTGAGGAATCCTGCTCCAAGAAAAAAAAAAGAAAAACACACAAACACTGAGAAACTTCTGAAAACCTTAAATGAACTTTACTGACACGATATAAGACGTAAACTTATAGCCAGGTCTAAATCATCACACACTCTCACCTCGAGCCAAATATTAAAAATAAGAAGTTATCATCATTCAAATCATTCTAATATAAAACCCCGCCTTTAAACATTAGGCCACGCCTCCTCTCCGAGCCTGACCCTGGCGTGGAATGACGTGTGATTTTAGTCACGTGACGTCCTTTCGTCCGTGTTTGAGGTGAGTGTGTGATATTTTGGACGCTAAACTACATCACAGCTACGTCAGTCTAAAGAAAGACTGCATTTGCTATACGCAGAATATTGTTCACATTTCAGCTCATTTCTTTAATAAATTCAGTATTAACAAAGAAATGAAAGAGATCTCTTACTTTCCTGTAGAGGTGCTGCGTTGATTTCCTTAAATTCTGTTCCTCGGCCGTAGACGACGTCAGAAACTGTAAGATTTTATAATGCATTACTCCTTCATCAAAGAAGATTTACTGTTAAGTAACATATAAGTAACACATGAGTAGCATATATTCACCCCGATGACATAAGAAGTCACATGTTCAACAGGAAGCTGGATTTCCTGAAGATCACGGGAAGAAGAAAAGTCTCTCATTCTTCTTTTTTTTTATTCTTTATGTCCAGCGATATTGTGATATTGATTGACGAAGTCACAAATGTTACACAAAAGATTGAGTGAAAGGAAATTAATACTTTATGCTCGTTAACCATATTTGGTGTATCTGCTAATTCTATGTTTTAAAAACACCAACCAATCATTTACCAGCAAAATGCAGCAAAAAAAAAGAGAGAGAGAGAGAGAGAGAGAGAGAGAGAGAGATTGTTGGCATTTTTAACAGTTACATGCGAATATAATGGTTTTCTTATATTCAGTGTTTCACAAATTATGTAAAAAAGACTCACTCACACACACACACATATATATATATATATATATGTGTGTGTGTGTGTGTTTTGTTTTTTTTATTTTCAGTTGTATCTTTTTTTAAACTGGAATGTTTTCTGTTGTTTGATTGTTGCATTACGAGGTGCTACGTCCATCAGTAAAAGCTGATCGTAAGCCGAGGATCTTGAGGACACGTCCACGGTGCCTGTCTACGCAACAGCTGTTCTGGAGCAGGATAATAAAAGGCTAGCGTTCACACTCCTCCACCACCACCACTCCTCCTCACACCCCCCACCCCCTCCTCCCCTTCTTTTCTGGGGTACTTGTTCATTTCAGCAGTGGAATTTCCCCTCCTTGAAGGTGACGGACGTCTCGGGCTTGTCTCTTCTTGCTACAATAAACTAATCTCGGCTCACAGTTGCAGAAAAAGAGCTGTGGGGTCTGGAGAGTAGGTGCGTTACGACGTGATCTGAAAATAATGCGACCAAATAAAACATCGCTTCTGTGCCAACTTAACCGCTTAGACCTCGTCACTTTCTTCTGTTTTACTTTGGCAATTTTTTAAAACAAATTTATCTCCAAACTTGGTTTTTATAAGGTTCTCTCTATGTAGGACCTGTTTCAGATACCACTAGCTGGTACCATAGGAATCCAACTGTGTGTGTGTGTGTGTGTGTGTGTGTGAGCACATCTATATTTCCACATTAATAAACTCACAGAACACATCTCCTCGGGGGTTCAGCCTCTCACTGTCCACTCCGTTTCCTTCCTCCTCCTCTTCCTCTTCCTCCTCCAGCTCCTCTTCCTCTCCAGTCGCTATCAGTGATGTCACTTCCTCTCTTGGCCCAATGTAAACGTCTCCATCGTAATCAAACGGCTGTAGGTGCACTTTGGGGGATCCGGTCACTCCGGGCTCCGGGATGGCGTTTTCAAATTTCCCTCCAAGAATGCGCGGCTTTGAAGGGACTTCTGGGATCGCTATTAAAACCAAACGATCATCATTTATACCGTTATTGATATTTACACTACAGTGCTTTTGAATTCTGATAATAAATGCATGATGTAAAGGCGTTTATTTAACATTTATGGAAGGAGTCTCCAGTGTCGGTGCTTTGTTACAGTCAGAGGTATACAATCGTTCTAATAACAAAGTGATCAAGTTAACAAGGGGATCTGATATCTGATATCTATTGTCCACATTCTCACTCAACTAAACACACCATGCAAATGTGTGTGTTGATTGGTACATTTTCAGCACTGTGTACCATCAAACACACTCTAGTTGGTACAACGTGCCACACTGAAATGCAACCACTGTCCAATCACAGCCCTAAGCTGTCGTAGCGGGTACGTAACCTTATGTACAGTTTTGAGGAAGATCCAGAGCGATAAATCTGTACGTGTAGCTCCTCGGCTCTGCACGCTTTCAGCACAAAACACATCAGTTTCACCTAATTTCAATCTCCGCCCACAAACACGCCCACTACATAGGAGCTACGAAAAAGAAATGAGATGAGATCTCATTATCACACCAAATCAACATCTAGGAAATGACAGGGGAAACGATACGAAGATACAAAAGCTGAACTCCGCACAGATCTGAGCTAAAGAGCACAGGGAACTGTGTTACACTATGAGGGGAAAAGTTCCAAACGTACGAATGCAAAGTTTTCATGCTAACACATGCTAAACAGCAAGCGGCTAATAGCAGGCACAAGGCGTTCATTCGCTAAGTTAAATTTACAGTTTCAAAACACTCTTGTCGACTTCCCCTCATTATGAAAAGCATCTTCGTTGCTTTTCAGCTGTAACATTGTGTCTCAATTTTGGTTTTGTGCTCCAATTTCCATTACTTTGCTAGCTAGCTAACATACTAGCATGCTATATAGTTAGTAATTACGCTAGCTAGCTAAATGGGCTGGAAATTGGTAAAGCAGCTAGTGAAGAAGTAAAATACTAATGAAATACATTTCATTAGCTGAAAGAATGTTACGTTTATGTTACTTTACCCTGCTAGCGAGTTAGCAAGCTGATACGACTCTAAACATCGTGAGGAGAAGTGATGAGAGTGTGTTAAAATAAATCTCCTGAAAACTACGTGTTAATATATTTATGTTTTAATGAGCGACTGGGACTTTCACAGGCAAACCTCAGCCGAAAACTTCTCACCGTTAAGAAATTCATCTGCACTGCCTTTCTCGGTGTCCCAGGAGCTGCTGTGATAAAAGGGCTTTACTACAGGAAACACACAAAAACGACGTTTTTTTTACGCACACCACTGCCTTCCTTCCAGTCGACGTCTAGACAACAACATCAAACGGATTATGCAGATGGTTGATACATTAAAAAAAAAAGAAAAGTTTTTCCTTTTTTAAGAAAACAGTGATTTGGGACAGGTGTTTTTCCAATCGCAGACATCTTAACCGGAGGCTTTTAAAACAGGACACAGCTTCTCGCCAGACTCTTGTAGTATGAAGGATGAAGTTTAAAGCTAAATCTAAAATCTAAATGGTTTTGCTTCTCCAGTGCTCACAGGATTTGTATATAAAACCACAAATAGATCAACTAGGGCAGACACAAGAAGTGATAATACCATTTAAACATCAACCTGCCCAGGGATGCCAGAAGAAAATGATCCATTTGCTAAATCTGACATATTTCTGTCATAAATACTGATGTTGATTAATGTTTATTGCCCATTGCCCTTCAAGCCAGCGCACCGTAAACCTGTGGCAGAAGATGCACCAAGGAATTAGTTATGCAGTTTCACTGGCCTCCGCTACATTCAGCAGCCTGATATAACGCCGCATTCATTTTTCTTTAATAGCTTTGCATACAGCATATGCACGTCAATGGAGAGCCATTTTACTAACCCTGAAATTTCCCCCACTACTCTGTACTCAGCGCAGGTTGCCAGCTTGAACAGGGCTTTCGGGTCAGAACCGGTGGTCAGTGGCAGCCTGCGATGGATGCAGCTCTCCACCACTGCCTCCCAGACCCATGGGCTTCGTCACATAAGGGCTTAAGTTACTTGGAGCCCTATCAGATGAGGAACTGCTCCAATCTGACGTCAACTTCTGATATTTCATATAATTGCAATTGTCTCAATAATCTCTCCATTTTACAAAGATCTGAGGACATGCACAAGGTACACATTCTGTGATATACACAAAATGATGTACGGAAACGGCTCAAGGGCAGATTTATTTTGCGATACACCAAAACTTATGCGACAATTTTTTTTTTTTTTTAAGGATGACGTCATCACACACACCATTCGCTTTGTTTGCTTAGGCTGTTTTTACAGAAATTGGACTTCCACCAGCAACTATGTTCCAAAATAAATAAATTAAAATATTAATTGCACAAAATTTTTCAGTCTTAAATTCTGACTTAATTTCTGACATAATAATGAGGAATCATAGCACCGCATCCCAGTTTCATAGTAGATTCTGATAGTGTGAAATTTTCCTGTGAAATTTTATCAGCTTTCTGGAATGTAACAAACCCTAAAGTAAATCAGATAAAATATTATTAGGTAGCTAATCCTGTCAACTATAAGCAACAGTTTCCTGATTTGAGAAGGACACTACATTGTTCTGAAATGTACTTTTAAGATTTCTTACTCAGAGACATTAGAGGGAATCTTTCCAGAAGGTTTGTATGTACCTTGACTCAGAATAAAATAACATAATTCTCACCTGAACAGTCGAACCCACTGCCACGGAAGCCTTGCTTGCATTTGCACTTGTATGATCCCTCAGTGTTTATACACTCTGCATGACGGCTACATTTATGAGTGTTGGCAAGACACTCATTGATGTCTGAAAGTTACATACAATATAATATAATATCATTTTCTGCTTAACATTTTATCATGGTTTAAAATATTATGACAATATTTGATTAAATAACAACTATTAGCTCTTTCCTAACTGTGGCACACAAGGTTTGTTGTTTTACCTATGCAGTCATATTTTCCACTGATGTATTTTAGATCGTAACCCTCTTGGCACTTGCAGTAGTAACTCCCAAAGGTGTTGACACACTCACGGTTGTATGGACACTGGTGCTTCCCGGTTACGCACTCATCAATATCTAAATGAAAGAAAACATTCATTTACTGCATTGAAGAAAATGAAAATAACACATACAGACCATAGGGATGTGAAGATGAAGTGAAACACACACACACACACACACACACACACACACAAATCCTTGGCAATTGGCCCCTAATAATAGCCATTTGAAGAAGTGAGCCACAAAAAAAAAAAAAAAAATTCCTTGGTGCTTGGCCCCCTAATAATCAACCTTTAAAGAAGTGAAACACACAAAGAAAACTTGGTGCTTGGCCCCCGAATAATGGTTAACCATGGTTAATTATTATGACCATTTCTCACACCCAAAGACTGAAGGGAAAATGAAAATGATATATTATACTATCTAGTCTTTTCTGCTATATTTAAATTTACATAAAATATACAGGTTAGTGCATAAGCAGCAGTGCAAAAAGATTTGGTGACTGACGTTTTTAATTTTTATTATTTGCTTATTTATAAATTTCACACTCACCAACGCAGGTTTTTCCATCTGAACTGAGCTGTAAACCAGTTGAGGGACAAAGGCAGCGAATTTCCCCCTGAACTTCCTCACACCCGTACTGACAGTGAGCCAGAGAGCAAGTCCTCGAGTCTGTCCGGCAACACAGCAAAGCAAACAGTATACTTTTTGTAATTTTTAAGCATTTCTTGTTTTCACTGTTTTGAAAAGAAAACAACGCCAGATTGCAGGAAGTCTACAATTATATAACATCAACATTTGAAACTTTTGCAAATCTGGTGGGAATTTTTCAGTTTGGTTTGGACTACAAGAACGTGTATATGCAATTTTACTAAAAGAATGATAAATGAGGCCCATCGTCTGCTCAGTGGTGGTTTCTGTCCATTGATGGATGAGGTAAGGGGGCCAATACTTTGTGCAGAGCAACAGATGATCTACAGTCAGTAACCGTACACATGTATATGAAATATATAGTAAGCTAATTTGAGCACTTACTTGCACAAGAACCATCAGGCATTAACATGTATCCATTTAGGCAATAGCACATGTAGCTACCGAAGGTGTTCATGCAGCGATGCTCACATGGCCGAGGTTTCAGCCCACATTCATTTAAATCTGGGGAAGGAAACAGTCAGGAATTGATTATTTACAATCACTAGCTAGCATCTAAGTTTAGATTTAAAAAAAATAAAAAATAGCTACACTTTTTTACACTCAGATAGCTAACTAACTAACTAGCTAGCTAGTGATATATTATCTAGCTAAATGTCTTCATTGGAAATTCTACAAACACAAACTTTTTCCTAACTTAAGAATTGAAAAAACAAAACAAAAAAAAAACCGCAAATATGAATATTGTAATCAAATTAACAGTTTATTTACACTGTAAATGTATTGCTTGGCTGGAAAAACTACAAATTATACATTTTTTAGCTAGCTAAATTTAAGAATTTAAAAATAAAGCAAAAGAAGTCGTGAATTGAAATTTCTAAACCTATTCTTCAATCAAATATAAGAAATTGTTAAAAAAAAATAGTGAAAACATGTATAATCGCTCGCTATAGATAGGTATAGCACTATAGTAGCTAACTAGCACTAGCTATGTAAACATCTGAAATGTTATAAACTGTAAGATAGTTTATATGCAGAGACATGGCAAAGATAAAAAAGAAAGGGAAAAACAAGGCAGAAACAGTTTGCTTAGCTGAATTTATCCAGGGTTAAAACAGTGAAAACTATTATCACTGCTAATCCATTTCACGGTAAGTTCGTTAAAGGAAAAAACTTTCCTACAAACCTTGACTACATGTTTTGCCAGTGTATCCCGGAAAACACTTGCACTTATTCGGCCCGACGCACTCTCCGTGCTTACATCCGAATTCACACTGGGCTGGAAAAAGAGATTTTGTTATTAGCAAGTGGAAAGTACGGAATAAGTTTGAGTAGTTTAAATATCTAACTACATTTTAGTTGAAATGTCTAATAAACTTTATGCTTGTAAAAGTCACAATCTATAGAAAATACTTTTAGCTATGTAATTAGCCAAGTAGCTAAAAATGTTCACAATCACGCATGAAATAACTTTTAATTGCACTAATGTGAAAGGACATCATCTCGTTTTGCAGGGTCTGTTAGATTTATCACAGAAATCTGAAAATATAACGTTAGCTAAAGTTAGAATCAGCTACAATACTTTATATCCCTGTATATATTTCCGGGATTTTAGCTCGAACTACTGATTCATTTACGTACATAATTTTTTTTGATAAAATGATAAATTCGCACTGAGCATTTAAATTAAAAAAGCAACACCAATTTGAAAGAAAATGTCAAATTCTTTTTAAAATGTATACATTATATTTTATATAGTATACCTTCACACTGGCCTTTTGTATTTTTCTTCCATCCATAGCAGCAGTCCAGCCGGTTGCCATAGCGACAGACACCTTGTAGATTTCCGACAGATACTTGCCTGCTTTCCCTTTAATGCGAACAAACACACACATTACACATTCTCGCAAGCAAGTTCGACATTCCAGCTAGGACTGTGACGATATTTACACGATATAACTGTTGGGAAATATTAGCTAAGCTAGCTAGATAACTAGAAATGTGTTAAACGTAGCCAGCTACGCTAATCTTAGCTAATGTTACACATTCTCACAAGTCTGTGTTGATATTTGACATGGCGTCCTGGTCAAAGTCCAGGGCTAATATTAAGCTAGCTTGGGTTAAAATAGTGCTTAACGAACAACATTTTTTTAAATTACACAATCTATTTGTTTAGAAGCAATAGCAAAGCTAGCTAGATACAGAGAAGTGTGCTAATGTTAGCCAGCTAATCTAGCATTAAAAGCAGGTTATCGACATATAGTGATCAAATTTAACATAAATTTATCGGTGTATGTCATTCAAAAACATGATATTGGGTTTGATGATGATCATATTGTGAATTTATTGAAGAACTATTTATTAATTGACTATTTTATTTATTAATTTGTTAATATTTTATTCATTAATTTGGTAATCTGGTATATTTACTTTTTAAGCTTGACTTACGTGCCTCCCTCTATTTTTTTATTTTTTTTTAACTTTGATTAGTTTTTTGTGCCTTATACATAAAGCTTGTCCTGACTTGACTGAGTTTATGCTATAATTAAACAGATGGAGCATCAAACACACAAACACACACACAGACACACAAGTTAAGATAACGAATGACTTCTAGCAAATTCTGTCTATAAAAATACTGAAGATTTTACTTACAATAAAAGTACTGTGCATGTTGAATATTATAACGTATCGGACTTTGTGTGTGATAGCGGATGCCTGTTTTCTACGCTATGTTGGAATTACAGTAATTACGTGTTTCCGAGTTGTAGTAATGTGAGCTGTTTGGGAACTGATGCTCCAACTGGAGGGTCGTGTTAAAATTACGGTAATTACGACATGCCGATTCTGTTTGAAACCAGACTCGCAAAATAGCTGGTTGTTGACAATCGCACAAAACGTTGACACACAATTAGCTAAATCATGTTAGTAAATGCTACAGGTTAAAAAAGCTAAACTATGCTGTGGTATTACAGGAGCCACTGCCTTTAACTCGGGAAGCCGGGGTTTTGGTTTTGTTTGTATTTAACCACCTGTGTGGTGAGGAATTATGACGTGCAGTTTGTCTTTTTATTAGAATTGTGTTTGAATATTTTTGTAGGTCAAAACAAACTAAAAATTCCTGCCTGATTTACAAAAGTAAAACCTGCTGCTTTACTCTGATTTTCTTCGTGTTTGTGTGATTACGTTGATAAAAACTCAATCGGCTATAAATTATAACGGTAATTTACAATCAACTACAATCAGTACAGCTGATTTGCATTTAGCCACGCCCACAAAACTCCATAAAAGGCAAAGAGACCTGAAAACGACAAAATGACGACTAAATGGTGAAAGAGCGCCTCCGTCTCCCAGTAACGCAGCTCAGCCAACGCAGGGCGCCATTACTTTTATCCTAATGTAAAGCCTAGTCTTATTTGTGTTAATTTATCAATTTGTTTTGCTTTTTTTGTTCAAGTCATTAATATGAAACAAATGAGTTTCACAGAATGTTTAATTAAATCGGTGTTTCATTGAAATAAATGATTTAAACTTTGATTTGAAGCAGGAAGTCTCTTGTTATTGAAATTTACGCAAACTCAGGAGTGAACGTAGGATACCGATTTTTTTTTTTCAAGCTAACTGAGTTTTCCCGAAGGCCACATTTCTTGCGTAAATCCTCCTGTGAACAATTTACAAAGAATTTGTTTTCATTTGTATCCAACACGATAAATGAAGCCCACTATATGAAAACAATTTTACACAAACGTTATACTTTCAGAATAGTTATTTTAGAAATAGCTTCATCCGCCATTTTGAAAAGTGAACAATTCACCTGTTGTTAATTTGATCCCTCAGGTAATAAAATTTTTTTTATCAAACTAGTAAAACAGGCCTTAAGACGGCGAGTGGGATTTGATACGAGGGGAAGTCGCCGTGTTATAAACAGACCTGGAATGCAACCTTGATTTTGGCTGTGAAGGACTGCAAGGAATCTGAGAGCCAAAATAGCGTAAAGAGGAGAATATGAGACGCTAACAGGTGGCTACGCTACATTTAGATGTCCGTCGCTCCCGGAATAACACTAAGCCCCGAGTTAAAATACGAGCTTAGCATGTCAACAAAGCAACATTAGATTCTCTAGAGAAATTATCTACAGTATGTTGCCTTTCTATTGTTTTATTAGCATGCATATCGTCAGCTAGCGTTAATGGCTGCTGTTTTTACTCTGCATTAATGTATACATTTATTCTATGAGCAATATGACAATAAAGGTAGAGGAAACGCATTTATATCGATTCACTACTTCAACAGGATAATTTACATATTAGCTCATCACATATTAGTTCTTAGCATTAGCATTAGCATCATCTGTTCTTCCTGAGGTAAACATAAGACTTAAATTTAGGAGCAATAAATGTAAAATAATTTTAAAGATGCAGAGTGTTGGAAACTGAAGGCATTATATTGCTGTTTTGCTAATATCATGTGTTGTTAGCGGTTAGCATTTGAGCAGTAATTCTTCCTGAGGTAAATTCAAAGCAAAAGTAGCATTAATAAGGTAGCGCAAATAAATATTAAAATGTAACATCGCAAAAATTGCTTTATTAGTATCTTGTAAAACTTTTTTAAACAGTTAACGCCTTAGCATTAATTATTCTTGCTGAAGTATTCTAACATAAAATTTATGGCAATAAAATGGAGGGAAAGTTAAACAGAGAGCACCAAATACATTATCTGGTGTAAACTTTGATCAAATAGAGTGAACTTAAAGATGTAGATCTGTAGAAATTGCAAAATGTGACTATATTGATAAAGTCATGGGTTGTTAGCGGTTAGCATTTGAGCAGTAATTCTTCCTGAGGTCCATTCAAAGCAAAAGTAGCATTACTAAGGTAGCGTAAATAAATGTTAAAAATGTGTAAAATTACAAAAAAAAATTGAAAGCATGTTATATTGTTATATATTGTTTATTTATTTCTATGTTATATTAATATTTTGTAAAACCGTTAGCTTTAGCATTAATCATTCTTACTAAGGTAGACTAAGACGTAAAACTTATGGCAATAAGATGGAGGGAAAAGTAAACAGAGTTCGTTAAATACATTTTATGGTGAAAAGTTTGATAAAAGCATAGTGTATTAGATGTTAGCATTAGCAGCAGGTATTTTTTCTGAGGTAAACATGTTTAAAAATGTAATTGTTTTCACTTACGTTTACCTCAGAAAATGTGTGACTAAAAGTGTGTGTACATAATGATGCTGTAAATGATTAAATCAGTTACCAAAAACAGAATAGAAATGTTTTTTTAAAACTAGACTATAATTTCTAAAATGATTCTATTGACTTTACAGAGACAGTAATAAATAAGGCATTGAGTCCATGTGTTATGATAAAGGAAATACATCCTGTCACTGTAATTAAAAAATAAAAATAAAAGCCAGATCGAGCAGGACGTTCTGGTAGATTTCACTTCATCCACGGATTCATCACACAGCTGAACGGTGCGTCTGTGTCAGGTTTAAACCACGAACTCTTCAGGAACTCTGAGGAACATTGTTCTATTCGTTTCTGATGAAAACTCACCTGTAAGCAGCGTATGCAGGAAAAACGTACAGCAGGAACGTCAGAGAGCCGATCCATGTGCAGGGCTTCATGGCTGAGATCTCTCTCTCTCTCTCTCTCTCTCTCTCTATCTCTCTCTCTTTCTCTGTTTTTCTCTATCTGACTCTTTTGTTCTCTTCTTTTCCCTTCTTTATGGTTCAGCCAAAAGAAATACAATCAGCGTCTCAGACAAACGTCTCCAGACTTGTATTGGGATTTTCTCTCTCTCTCTCTCTCTCTCTCTCTCTCTCTCTCTCTCTCCACCAGACTCAAATTCCAGAGTGCGTCTGTTTTTAGGAAGTGGGAGGAGGTCTGAAAAAAAGGGAAGTGTTAATGTCTGTCTTTTTTTTCTACCTGAAATTCCATCCAGGAAGTGGTGATTGATGGGAGTCCTTTTAGCCTGAGGGGGTTTGCCTACTTTCCCAAAGAAATAAAGAAATCAGAAAATCTGTCACTATTACAGTAACATTTGTGTGGTTTTTTAAAATTTCAATTAATAAGACAAATTACTGATGGATTAAAAACGGTTCTCTGTAACAAGCTGTTTATATTTGTGAGGTAAAAACTGTTTATAGCTGCTGCAACGTAAGTTATAACAAGAACTAACTTGTGTTGCAGGCATTCCACAACATTCAGATGTAACTATAAATGGATAAAAAGTATGATGCTTTATAAATTTATAGATTATAGATATATAGATATATAGATAGCTTTACAGATTGTAGAATTGTAATCATTGGCAAGTTGCTGTCGAATAAGAGGAATAAATCACTTTAGGATGCGCTGTTATGGGAAAATAATCAACGTTGGCGTCGTCACAGTAACTTCACAACTAACTATTTCACTATTGGTTGAATGCTTATGCTAGATACCTCAGGAGAGCTACAGTAAACTAAACATTACACCTTTTCAGACAAAAGGCTGAAACAACTTGATATTTTTCTTAAATTATCTTATCTATTAGCTCAAAGACAGACATATCTTGTAAAATATCATTAAATAAGTATTAAAATGATTTATTCATCAGTGGAATTAATCGAAAACATGCTAAAGCAAAGCAATTTATCCTGTTATTAGTCACTACTTTGCTGTCAGAGTTTTTCCCCAAGTCCCTCAATGCTGTCGTGCTTTATTTGTGCCAAAAACAAACCTTAAATTAGTGTCTGCTCTAGTTCTGACCCTCGTGGCTTCACACACTTCTTTCTGACCCTTTTAGTTCTCCACTTTCCTTATATAGGCAAAGTTTCCTGTCTCTTTTTTGAATATCCCTGTTGATTGTTTCACCCGTTCTTCATTTATGTCTTCAAGCTGCTCATTCTTTCAGCTGTATAAATAAATGTTCTGGTCAGAAGGATGAAGTGAGATTCATTTCATTTGTTCCATTATTTAAAAAGATCTTTGCTGTTAAAATAATTAATTAATGGGAAAAATTAACTAATGATGATTGAGTACATTGATATACTGTACTTTATGTGGAAAACTTCAGACTTTCCTGAAAGTTCTAGCATTTAAAGATTTCATTCCACGTCTACTAAAAGACACGGCATCTACTTCTAAATGTACAACTTTGTCTACTTATGGAAAAACAACACTACGTAAAAATTATACGTTTAAAATGTGAAATGAGTTCTCACTTTGATTATCAGCATCATCCACATCAGTGTCACTCTCTCATCACCTGCGGTCAAAGTCACGGCATTTAAACACGAGCCTCGGCATCGTCTCTTCAGTCCACTGACTTCTGTTCACGCTAACATCAGTGTGAAATAATCGCTGATCATCTTAAACATTTTACAACGCTGTCATTTGTACAGAGTGTGTAAGCACTCTTCTCTGTTTTGATGATGCCACAAAGGCACAGGAGCAACTGGATCTTTACACAACTACTTCTACTAACACATCAGAGTGTTTATCAGCTGTTTTTATATGAGCCGTATACATTTTTCCCCAAAAAAAGCAGGTAGGGAGAACCTGTTTTTCTTTAACTGTTACTGTTACCACCCTGAAGTTGATTATTTTCCAATAACAGCATGTCACAAAGCATTTTATTCCACTTATACCACAGCAATTTGCCACATTATGCTTTCTATCCATTTATAGTTACATTTGTTGGGCTTCATTTATCAATCTTTTAGTAATGTTGTGTACAAATGTTTGTGTAAGCCAAACCTTAAAAGTTTTAAAAGTAAAATGCAAAGTGTGTTCCTGACACAACTCATTTGCATGTAGTGACGCCCACAAAACTCCATAAAAGGTAAAGCGCACAGAGAGCTGGGAGCACGAAATGAGTGATCAGGGTAAAGACTGAAAGGTTGAAGTGGAAGAAATTTTGACTCACTTCTATGCCAATAAAATCATTTAATAATATACAATATTAATAATAATAATAATAATAATAATAATAATAATAAGCGAGCGCTAAATCCTCCTTCAGCTGAGGCGTTTGTTTACGGCTTACGGCTCTGCGCAGACTGACCGACCCGTCCTCCGTTTATATGCCGCCATTTCTTTAGTCATAACTGAATGATTCGTTTTATTTGTCTTAATTTATGGGTTTGTGTTGGCTCACTTTCTTTATTTGTTTATTTTCTTTAATTAATGCCAATAATATAAAATGACTGGATTTCACTAAATGTTCTTGATGGTTCTCTTAGTTCCTGAACGATTGAACTAGCATGAGGATGCGGTCTGGATAACGGCGTCTGCTAAACGCCGTAAACGTAATCAAAATAAGCAAAACTTCTTGGCTGCTGCATACTGGTGGCTCCTTCCATGAATATTAAATGAACATCTCCTTACAGAAAACCTTACTATATCAGTGATTATATGTTTTTGTTAAATCTCAACACATTTTTAATCTGTTTTTTATTATTAGCTTTAGATTATATGTGTAGCTTCTGACACACAAGTCCCTGTAGATGAGCTGTTACTATAGAAACGATAACGTATTAGAAGGAGTGCATTAATATAAACCTGTGATTAGGATCTGCACTGTTGTCAGAGCTGCTGTTATAGGAAATTAATCAACAATCAGATTCAAGAATTTAACAGTGCCGTGGTATAAAACTTGATAACAGCCACCGAATTAATGTGAGCAGTTACACGGTTGAAGCATCGAGTCAAGCAGTGTCATTACACTCACTGTCTCATGGGAAGGCTGCTGCACAACTGCAAAGCCTTTTCATCCTCAGCTTGTGACTCCGTAACGTTAACGGCATGTCTCGGCATGCGGATGAGAGGATTGACCTTTGACCCTGACGGTCTCCTCTCCTTAGACGGTTCATTGAAATGAGACAAATGGTGTGCTGGGACCCTTCTGATCACCTATCTTTTGTTGGATTTGGGAAAAGCCTTTCCAGTCTCTAGTCTAATATACATTAGTCTAATAGAGATTATTAGATTTAATATAAAGCCTAGTTTCAGGTTGAATGTTTTTGTAACTTTTGGTGCTAAATTCTTTATGAAACTTGACTCTGACAAATTCCACACACACCCTCAGCACAGTGTGTTTACTGAACATAACATGAATATAAAACTTTATACAAATGTGTATAATAATATACCTACTATTTATTGGAGGAATAAGTAAGTTTCCACTGACAGAACACAACACATTAGATCCAAACTGACATAATTTACAGAGTTTTTCAGTTATTGAGGTCTGGATTAAACCCGTATTAAAATGACCAGTCAAATAAGTAAATAACTCAGTAATAACTCGAGCAGTTTTGTACTCAGGTCTCCATCAGTGCACAGCAGATCGGTTCAACAAACCGGACTTCATGTGAAAACTGTAATGAATTTCCTGGTTCCACAACTGCACTATTTGTCCATGTAGTACACAGTTATAGAAGGGAATGATTTATAATCGCACTATCCGGTGTCACCCAGATGAGGATGGGTCCCTTTTGAGTCTGGTTCCTCTCAAGGTTTCTTCCTCATATCGTCTCAGGGAGTTTTTCCTCACCACCGTAGCCTCTGGCTCGCTCATTAGGGATAAATTCACATATTTACAATTTATTTTGGTTTAATTTAATTTGAATCAATTTATTTCTGTAAAGCTGCTTTGTGACAATGTCCATTGTTAAAAGAGCTATACAAATAAAATTGAATTGAATTAATGAATGTAATAAAGTTGATAATGCTGAGAGTTCATAGACATCATGGGGCTTCCTGGACCCCACTCTAAGAACCACTAATTTAATTAATTAATGAAGCGAAGAATTCAATCATCCAAAGAACCCTTATAGACCTAATGAAAAGTCCCGTTTTTCCTAAGGGCGTAGGTGGAGTTGATGTGCTTGTGGTCAACAGTAAGGCCGTGACATAAAAGAAGTTAAAACAGGGTCCTTTTCAGACCCAAACATCTGGACTTTTCGGTTCCAAATACAAGGATTAGATGAAACGAATCTGGAAAATGGCAGATTTACAAGCACTGAGCCTGAAACCGGGTGCAGTATTCAAGCATTATTCAGTATTCAGTCTAACTTTAGCCTTAGGTTTTTAACGTAACAGACCTTTGGGAAATGTTTGTATGTCCACACTGAGGTACAATCATACATTTTTGAGGGCCCAGGTGTTGGATCTACAGCTTTCTTTGCAAACAATTTCCATGCAATTCCTCATGTTTAAGTTGCTGACACGTCCTTTCATTTTGCTGCAGCATCACACACAAGACGTCTTTGGCGTGAATGTGTTACACCTACATCAGAGCTTTTTTAACCACAGTTTCCAGAAGAGTGAGACTTTGTGTACAGTTGCTCTGACATGTGAATGCTAGGTATGTAAACTACATACTGTTACATCCCCAAACATAAGAGTTTTAGTATAGTTGGGCGTTGAACATATATTTGTGTGGTGTACAGTATTCACACCCCCTTGAACATTTCCACATTTTGTAGCAATACAACCTGGAACTAAAATGAACCTAACTGGGATAATCTACACAAACCAACCCATTAACTAAATATTAGATCTGTTACATCTAAAGCACTTATTGTAGGTGAAACTATTATGATCAGGGATTTAATATACCTTGTTTAACAGAAACTTGGAATTGGAACAAATGCGTATGTAGCATTAAATGAAGCTAGCACCCCTGGATACAGCTATATATATACACACTGCCCTCTTCTACCTGGCAGATGAGGAGCCGTCGCGGTTATTTATAACGATATTCTCGGCGTCACTCAAAAACCCGGACATGAATTCACCTCTTGAACTTCTTTATACTAACAAAACAAACATAGCCACAAAAATAAGTCTAATCAATCATTTCCACTAATTAGTATTTACAGACTGAATTTCTGCATGAATTCATGGATTTCATCTAAAACCTGGTTGTTTCTGTAGACAAAGAATAAATTTTTGGAGACTTCTGCTTTGTGTCTGCATTTATGTTTCTTGTTAAAAGCACTATATAAATACTTATGATCCTGACATAATGTAATTTTAGACTGAAAGATTTAAGATTTTATTGGTTAATTTTTTATTGGAGTCCTGAGTCATTGGATAAATGTAGCACCACTGAGCAAAACCAGGTCATTTACAGGAGTAAGTCAGCATGAGACTTTCAAGCAGAAGAGTCATCTAATATTTTTGCTAAATAGGATTAGGGGTCATATATTCCATTTATACTGTGTGTGTGTGTGTGTGTGTGTGTGTTTTTAATCTAACAGCCAATTTCTACTGACTCTGAATGTAATGAGATAGGCCAGATTGGCCACATCTCGGCTTAAGAAGGCTTTCTGAGAAATCATTGAGTATTTTTGAAACACTTCTTTAATCACACCTTCTTATTTCTTTCCTTGCTTCCCTTCCTTGCTTCTTAACTCTTCCCACCAAAGTAGTGGAGAAAAGATACAAGGAAAGGAAACAAGTACAGGAGTACTTAAAAGTGATTTTAGTGAATTTACTTCTAACTCTTTGATAACACTTATACGGGTGCAATAAAGTTTTAATCTATATCAAACCCTTAGCCTAAACAAGACTCTACTGTGATCACCTGACGTTTCCATTTTTAAAAGCATATTAATTGACTTTCATGCAAGGATTTTTTTGTAGCTATTGTTTACTTAATTAAGATTACTAATTTTGTATTTGTGGTCCTTGTTTTTGTTCAATTCATTGGAATTTTTGTCTTTTGAGAGTGGTGGTGTACTTACACATTAGGCTTACATCATGTGCCAAAAGGAAGCGTGTGTTTTTATCCTTGACACTTCAGTCACATCTTGATTTCTTTATTTCAATTCAGAGGCAAAATTACGAAAATTGTGTCACTGTCCAAATACTTATGGACCTGACTGTATGCTCTTTATCAGGTAAATCAGACACAGAGTCAATTTTGCCCCACTTGGAGACTGGCATGGAAAAGGATACCATTACTTGGTCTCAGTGTCTGGTTCGGTCTGGTGTGATGAATTTCACGTTCTTTCTGTTGCAGAATCTGATCTATTTTTAAAGACATTCTTGTACTGATTGACTTTAGGTTCTACACTTTTATTTGTCATGTCAGCACCTGCCATGAACTCTAACTCCCATGATCCTTGGCCAGTTCCCAGGTCACATGACACTCAAAGCAAAGCTCATCTCCCTAGCTCTGGACTTGATGAGACTCACCTGTTTGAAATCACATACACTCTTTAAATAACTCATTCATTGCTTTTCTCATGCTAGTATTTCTCTGTGATGGTTTTGAACCTTTTTATGTTGTAGTGTACTGTCTGCTTGGCTCTGGTGACTTTAATCTCTTTGTAGTGTGTCTTGGTAAATTGCCAATCAATTGTCTCAGGTGTGTAGACTAGAGTGGTTTCAGTCTCAGCTAGGTTGTGAATTGTAGGTAGTCCTTACTCTGTGGGTGACTCTAGTTCAATATGCAGTGTGCTTTGGCTCTATTCTGCTTGTTTAAGGTAGGGTACTTGAGTACCATTTAGTGCAGCCTAAGTTACTCTTTGTATACTAAGCTATTGCTTTTCTTCAGACTGGAACTCTGCCTGGCTAAGTATCACCTCCATTCTTCTTTTGGATAAGTATTACCCTTAGTTATTTACTTTCAGTTATTGTTGCTTTTCTACTAACAGGTGCCTTCAGTCTTAACAGTAACTTCATCTACCCCCTACTGTTGTCTCGGTCTCAAACTTTGGTGGTATGTGGGCCCTGCAACTGGTGTTGATGTGGATCACTACAGAGAATACAAGTGACCCTGGCTTCTCTGTTCTCTGCTTCTGCTTTCTCTCACCCTCCACAAGAAACTGGCAGGTCAGTTCCACAGGCTTGCTACTGTTCCAGAAATGGTGCTTCACACCATTTGCACTTATCTTCTCTTAATATTGCAGCCTTTGAATTTCAAGTTACTGTTACCTCTCCCATTACTCTTAACATTGCTATCTATAGTCCACCCAGCCTTCTAGGAACTGTCAAAGAAGACCTGGATATCATCCTTAGGGTCTTTGCTTCCTATGGGACTGCACTTGCTCTCCTTGGAGACTTCAACCTCCCTACAGACAAGCTCCAGTCCTCCTGCCCCTCTCTCGGGCTTTTTGACCTGACCAACAAACTGAGAACAAACAAAGAAAAATGGAGGAAACTTCTGGACCTGGTTGTCAGTGGACCACCTTCAGCTCTAGACCTCAATTCCACTTTTCATATGGCTCTGTATCCTTCACACTTACCCTTTAATGTTTGCAGCAAGATGTTTGCGATCATCTACCAGTCTGTGGTAGCTAGTGCAGTTGTCTTTGCAGTAGTATGCTGCTTTTTTTTTTGTAAAAAAAAATATAAAATACAGTATGTATGTATGTATGTATGTATATATATATATATATATATATATATATATATATATATATATATATATATATATATATATATATATGTTTCATTTATTATGTTAACTAACTTCTAACTCTGTGCTGCTGTGATAAGTGAATTTCCCTCTGGGATGAATAGTGATCTATCTATACCCCTATTCCTACACTGTACAATCCCTCTTCCCCTCTTATCTCTTT
>CM040458.1:325823-360885 GCA_022758105.1 Pangasianodon gigas | reverse complement strand
CCCATCTTCTGGCAAACAGAAGCTCACGCCTATTCGTAAGCCTTCTAAACCATGCAGCGAGACATCAGTGGAATTCTTTCAATAGCTGAGCATGCTTCAACGGGCAGTTCAGAATTTCTGAACATTGCTTCAGTTCAGAATTCATAGGCTTAAAGTTAAGGACCGTGCTCAGGTTTTACGTCAACAACACTGCAAGGCAGTCTAGTTGATTCAATGTGCAACCATCTCTGGGCAATGCTGTAAAGCGAACCCTAGAACGGACGGCCAGCCAGCAACGAACGGCTTTCTCGACCCGAACGCAGTGCCTCAGACAGCTTGGCCACCCTCACGCCCTGGACTTGAGGCCGGTCGCGTCACGGACCACGCCCAGGTCTTATGTTGACCACAAGAGCAGGCACTGTTCACTGTTCAAATACCTATGGGCAGTGCATTAAATGGCTAACATGTGTCCATGTGATAAGAGAGGCAAGTATGTAAGTGTCTCCTCTCAGTATATAGCCTTTACACTGCCTAGACCCCAGCAGTGCCTGCCCGTGCAAGTGCAAGGACATTGGGGTTTTTGCAAACCCAGGCTGACCTGTTTGGGAACTTGGAGCAGCGAGGGACCTGAAGATGTAGTCTGTCGGCCCACCTGAGTGTGGATAAGCCCTGGCACTCATCAAGCTTGCCTTGGCTATGGGTTAAATAGCCAGCAAGATAAGAGTCATAGCTCAGTGAGGCAACTCATCTAAAAGAAGGAAAACATTGATATAAATCCCAAGTGGATTGGACTCTATGACCAGCAACCACACTAGAGGAAGGAAATCTTTAGTTCAAATCACTGGCCCTCCAGGCTGGAGTGTTTGGCATGGAGTTAACCACCCCATCCAGTAAAAATCTTACAGTTACAGAATCCACAACAATAAGAAGAAGCTTTAAGAAACTCCTCTGTTAGAGGTCATCAAGAGGACAAAACGATTTGAAATGGCAGCATGATCATTCCTAGTGAAATCCCCTTCAGGGAAACTAGGGATATGATCACCAGTCTTCTGAAACCCATAGAAAGAACACATGTTGGAATCTGGAATGTCAGAACTCTGTACGAAATATCAAAAACTGCCCAGGTCATCAGAGAGCTGCAGCACTACAAGTTGGACATGCTGGGGGTGAGTTAATGTCATAGGACAGGATTAGAAAGAATAGTAACAAATGGTGGCCATATCATCTTATATTTGGGAAATTAACATAGCCACATCAATGGTGTAGCACTCATCACTGATAAACAAAAGACCAAAATCTTTCTGGAATGGGAGCCGATGAGTGATAGGCTAATGGCAGTATGATTTATCTCAGAATACTGCAAGCTATCTGTCATGCAGTGCCAATAAATGACTTCGATGAGAAAAACAAAGATGACTTTATAACCGTCCCAGTTACTTTGCGCTGGTCGAGCTACAAGAAATAAAAAGGGGGGGGAAATCACCTTCTTTGCAAATAACAGAATTGATCTAATGTGAAAGAGTTCTACCAACAAATAAATTCATGCACAAACAAAAATGGTGTTTCTTTCAACATGTTTTCAAACATTTTTCACATTTTGTCAGACACAAACCCCAGACATTGCAAGTCATTTACAAATATATACATACATACAATTCAACAAGTTGGCCATGAGCATGAGTACGTAGGTGTGTGAGGAATTGAAATGGCCAGCACAGTCCACTGCAGGTTGAGATCATAAACAGTTCATAAAATAAAGGAAACCAGTCCTATCTGTAGATGAGCAGAGTTATGAAGGCTGATGATAAAGTCCTAAACTTGGATATCTGGTTGGCATGAAAGTTTCCTCCAAAAACACCAAAGGAGTTGCTTCAGCAATATAGTAAGGCAATTGTCCATAAATACAAAAAGGTAGCCCCCAGTACTTGATCAAGAGGTTTGAGGTTTGAGCTAGACACGTAAAGGTTTCTCAAACAGGATTAGGATGTAGAGCACAGGCAACCATGAGGCAGCTCCAAACAGAACCTAGCACTTACTCTACTACTTCCTGTTTTTATTTAATACAGGGTGATCTACATGGGTCCCCCTAGTGGCTAGGATGAACATAACATGAGCATGAACATAACTGTGACAGACGGTGACTGTTACAACTTATATGGACAGCTACAAAGAGCAATTTTCAAAGCACCACAGCATGATTTGACACTGATTACAGGTGACTTTAATGCCACCTGTAATCACTGCACAGACAGCACCAGCATAGAACAGGCTATGTTTGTGTGTGGAAAAAGAAATGAAAATGGAGAACATCTCATAACTTTCTGTCTCAACAACAACTGTGTAAATGGAGGGACCATCTTCCCCCATAAAAACATTCACAAGTTAACTTGGAAGTCACCAGATGGGAATACTATAAATCAGATAGATCATATCATTGTGAACAGGAAATGGCACAGATCACTGCAAGATGTCAGAGTGAGAAGAGGTGCTGATTACTGCCTAGTGGGAGCTACTTAAATTTCATAAAGCACCAAAACAGAATAACACTGGAATAAGACTGGACATAGCAAAACAAAAATCACCATGTACAAAGAAAGCTTTTGTGTTGGAGTTAAAGAACCTATTTCATGCATTAGAAAATAAAATAGATGAAGATAACAACACTGAAATTGAAAACTGGGACTCTATTAAAACATTTACATAGAAACGGCTGGAGAAATCATTGGACACAGAATGAAACAGAACACGGAATGGTTAACAGGAGAGTCTTGGCAACAAAAAAAAAAAAATAGACGAAAGGAAGAGCATCTGAAAATGTCTACATCAATGTCTGCAAGGCTACAAAACCAACTACAGGCCACCTATAGAATCAAAGACAAGTGAAAAGAAGTGCATGGAAAGATAAAATGCAACATCTAGATGAATTAAGAAATGAAGCAGAGAAAGCAGTCAAAAATATTCCAAGTCATTCTATAAAGAATTTGAGTGCAATGGGATGCTAGATAATTCAATCTCAGAAAGTTTCAAAGTGAGAACAGATGTCAGACAAAGATGTATCATGGCACCAAAGAATTAGCTATGGATCCATACCCCTAAGTCAGTGGAGTCAGTGGTTCCTGCTTGTGATGTGTTTCAGGCTAGATGTTCCGCTGAGCAGTCTGCCATTGGAACCTTTCTGCAAGGTGACCCTAAACCTGAATGTCTGGCTCCCTCTAGCGGTACTTTGCAACCACTGACCTGCAAACTCTTCAGCCTCCTCTGACTCCTCCAAGAAGGCATGGCCACCCCCTCAGCTTTTGAATCAGAGCAGCTTACCAGTGCCTTTTGTTGGTAAAATTAAGTGTGTATTTTTATTTACTATGCTTCTATATTTACTCCAATTAACAAGTTATTCTGAGTGAAAAGTATGGTTTAAATATAAGCGTAAATAAGTGTGGTTTTGCTTTTGGGCTGGAAGTTTGGGGTTTGTGCAGATGAGTGAGGGGGTTTGGGATTTTGCTTTATGTTTCAAGAAGATGGGGGCAATGTTTAAAAAAAACAGCTAAAATGAGATGTACTGTATAATCAAAGGGTTTTTAGACACAGTAAAAGAGCTTTGTTTGGATCATAAAAACTGCACTTTAAATATTTTCGCAGCGATTTTAATCCTTGTGCATTTATTGCTCTTCGCTAAGTCAAGACATTTACTGACAAATCACACACGAGGGATACACAACATATATTGTGCAATTTTTCTGATATTGCTGCTAATTTGTAAAGAAAAATAAATCGAAACTCAATGTCGGTGAATGAAAAAGAAGAGAAACTGAATGCTTAATTTTAATTTGCTAATCTGTCATTTATTCAACTTCAACTATTGACTTTACAGTTTCAGAGAGCAGTGTCACGAGCACTTTTTTTTTCTGGAACAAAAGAAGTTACAGAAATCTTTCCTGGCTTATGAACATGGTCCATCATGCATCACCTGGAGGACCTGGTTTATTTGGCTACAAATGAAAGAACAGGTTTCCTGCAGAAATGTAAAATCAAATGAACTTTAGATATTGTAACATTTATTCACCTCTTCTGATCCGAACAACAATGGTCCAATAAGCAAGTTTTAAAACATGTTTTTTTGTGCATGTGCTGAAAAACAAACTAATGAAGAACAGAAAAGAAAGAAAGTGTGATTACTGTATAGTGAGTGTGTGATTTTATTAAGTGTGTGTTTATACATGCAATCAGTAGAATCCTAAAACAAACTCATTATAATCAAACACTCATTAGAATCCTAACACACCCAATCCTAGTCACACACACTCACACATCCATTATACTTAGCACCACTAAAGTGTGGTTATAAAGAGTGTGTCTGTTAGAATTCTACTGAATGTGTGTCAAGATTATAATGAGTGTGTATTAGGATTCTAATGAGTGTGTGTTGGTATTACAATGAGTGTGTAATTATAATGAGTGTGTGTTAGGATTCTAATCAGTGTGCAGTTCCATTGAATGTTAGTTTAAGCAAAGCTGCTGATTGGTCCGTTGATGTAACGCCCATTATGACATCATAAAAGGCCGAGCTGGCAGGTGCTGCCTCTCACTGAACTCATCCAGGTGATGAAGTTTATGAGTCTGTAATTTAATCGTGTCTTAATAATGAGCTTCCTCTGCACACACGTTCTGCAATAAACACTTTAAATCCTTTTTTTGACTTACTCCATTTTCATGCACAGTGTGCACTCGTTCGGATACATCATCCCATCTTCACCACACACTGGCTCATAAGCACATGGGCAATAACCTTTTAGATACCGCTTACAGGCAGGCTGTCGAAAATCACACAATTATCAATTTAACTAAAAAAACAACATTTATCAACTAAGTTACATTTGCTCATGGCACAGTACAACGTCCTGTATGACTACTGAGTAATTAGTACTGAAACATTTTGCTGTTAGTCGTGTGCACTTACCTTTCTAGGCTCTGAGCTGTATACAGGAAATACGATGGATGAAAACACACTCGCTTTTATTCTGTTAAACAAATTGTTCATGCAGGACAAAATCAGCATGTAAAATGTGCTCAAGTGACTACTGTCCTTGTCTTCCTTCACTAATGGATGGTTTCACTGATGGTTGATATTAGAGCTAATATCTGATAGCTTGACAATGAAACTATTTGGATTGAGATCACAAGGTCTCATGGATGGAATGATTAGAATGATGTGGAGCAAAATTATTACACACACAAACTTAAAGACAGAATGTACCGTAGAATTTAACGCTCTCCCGGGTTCATGCCATGTTTCCTCTGAATACCAGACAACTCTTTCATTCAAACCAAAAACACTGAAGTTCCTTTTGCGTATGTTGTACTACGACTGGACAATGTTCAATCTATCGACTCTTATTTTCTTATTTTTGGGAAAAAAAACAACAAATGATAACCTTTTTAACAAAATCAGCCCCAGCTTCACTTCTTGCTTCTTCATACACTGTTTTTCTTACAATCCACAAAATTTCATAATAATCCACTTTTAAAAGACATTTATTAAGAGTAAATAATCTGATGTTGACGGTGAAAATTTAAATCTTATAATGATCTTTTTTAATCTTTCAAATCCGCCCCCACTTCTAGCAAAACACCATCCAAATTTGCTAGAAGGAAGGTATTTGTCTAGATCACGTTTGATGTTACTGTTATTTTCCACCACCGTTCACTTCCTGTTCTAACTTTTATGCATGTAGTGGCCTACAGATACATTTCACAAGACACAGTAACATTACCGCACTGTTATTTATACTGATTTAAGTGTCAGTATTAGTCGTATTCACCAGCAAAACAAACAAGAACAGAAACGCTGATGAGGAAAACCAGCTTCACGGTTGGTGAGTGTGTGTGTGAGAATGAGGAGAGAAATGACCTCAGTGTGAGATGTGTATCTGGTTGTGAACACTCCTCCCTTCTTTGTCTCATCCCTCATTGTTTGGGAAAAAATGCCTGAAGAAAAGACCTATATGAAATGATCCTCATTAAAAGTAACAACAATAAATAAACGGATTTGATTGTTGAATTTTACAACGGACACCTAGAATTTATGATAACTTGATTATAACAAAACATGATTTCTACATTCACAGTAACATTACCACACTGTTATTTGTACTGATTTAAGTGATTTAGGTGCCAGAATGAGTCGTACTCGAGAACAGAAATCAGGACAATTGGCTTCATGGTTGATGCGTACGTGACTCAGCAGAGAAAATATCTTACATCAGTGTGAGCTGTGTACTTATATGTCTAGAGAACATTCCTCCCCATAACCCCCAGTTTTGGAATTATGGAATCTTACACAGTCACTCTCATTTTTAAGGTCACCTAATTACTGATTGCACACACCTGGACTTCTTCAAGCACACACATAAATAACCTGGACTCACACACTCTCATAAAACACAGACAGTAAATATATCAGTTTTACCTTTGATTTGGAGGAACTGACTCCAGAAAGTAGCTGGAAGTTTTATCACATGACAGGAAGTGAAGTCAGATTCACTCATACAACTTTATTGATTCCCGTGCAACTCTCTGAAACTCTTTATAATATATTACTATTAATATACTAATTTTTTAAGAGAAAAGGGCAGTGTTTCACCAGGCAGAAGCTGCCAGCGTGTTCCAACGACAAGTGAAAGCTTTTTCTTTTTGCCTTTTCTGTCCTGCTAAATTGCTTAAAAAAAAAAAGTTATGGAACATTTTTATTTATACTTTTTTTTTAAATTTTATTTAGACTAAAGATGATGTAGAGGAAGGAACTTGTGTTTTAATGGCAAAGCAGGAGTTATTACTTTGATTATGGGATTTCTTTTATTTAGCCTCAACAGCAACAACAAAAACTGCGTCAAACCTTCAGTGTGAATGAAAAAAATGCAGACAGGCGGCTTTCTGATGCTTTTCAGGTGAATCGAACAGGCCGGGCTCGAACAGCCTAAAGCTTGAGCAAAAGAGCACCATTCTATTTTCTGCTATTTAAGCTGATAGAGCATGTGGTATTTGGACTGGAGGCTAAAAAAAAAAAAAAAAACACTAAGCTTTACATCTTTCTTCAAGTCAAAGTGACAAAAGTTTCTAGATGGGGCGTGGTGGTGACAAATATCATGCAAAGATGGAGGCAGTTATAAAGGTAAAGTGTAAGCCGGTGGTGCAGTGGGTGCCTGGTATGATCCAGAGCTCAGGGTGATGTCTGTTTGGACTTTCACATATATCTCCCCAGGTGTTTCCTCTGGGTTCTTTCCACTGAAACATAACACTAGGTGGATTGGCTATGTTAAATTGACCCTAGGTGTGAAGGAGTGTGTGAATGTGTGTGTCATGGTGCCCTGAAATGGACTGTTGAATTCTCCCGCCTAGTATAGACTCCGAATCTGACCCGACCCTGACCAGGATATGGTGTTTGTTAGAGATTAATCAATGTAATGAAGGAACATCTGTAAAACCTTTCATTTACTCATTCTTTCATCTTTAGTCACTTATTCTGGTCAGGGTCATGGGGTATCTGTAAAACCTATAATACAGTAACTGTCTTGCTGCTATACAGGTACTAAGGGGTACACATAGGCGAGCTCGATTGTACTTTTGTCACCGCCACACCTGATAATCTCATGATGTACCACCAGGGGTCACTGTTTCGCACACACAGATTTGTTTTATTTGTTTATTGAAGATGAATAATTGTACTGAAGGAACAGTGTTTGTAAGTGATTAGTACTTTGGTGGTAGATGTGATCAGTGTTTCGATTGGTCCTCTGATCTACACTGGGAAACACATTACAGAACAGGATTGGAAACAAAATTTGTGATTCTAGTAATTGATTTCTTTCCCTAACATCATCCAAACTACAGCCAGTTGCCAGTGGTAAATATTGGATACTTAATTCATTAGCAAACAAGGTGACGGAGAGAGGGGGATTACAGCTAAGCTGTCTCATATTTCTGCAGTATGACGTCACAGCCACGTACTGAAACTTCGCGTTTCACCCCCAGAGGCCGCTATCTGCTCTATACGGATGTGTTGTTTGTAATTACCTCTCATCAGTAATCTGTCTGTACACTGTGTTTATCTGATAAGTCTTATTCTCTTCAGTTAGCATTCCTGAGCTAGTTTGTCAAAGTCCTGCTGGTTTTTCTTGGTACTCTCTGACGCTAGCCTGCTTAGCACTCTTTATTGTTGACATTTGATTCCCTGTTATTTTCAAAATGTCAGATTGTGATTAATAACTCATGTAAAAAATTACATGAAAATGACTGACTCATAAAAAATCAGATGTGAAAATAAATGAATCATAACAATCACATTTGTAAATAAATGAATCATTTGTAAAACATATTAAAAAAATGTTTACACCCCTGAAAAAAAGGACAAAGAAAAAACTTAATAACAATAACCTGGTTGCATAAGTATGCACACCCCTAACTAATACTGTGTTAAAATGCCCTTTATTTGCAATTCAGCACTCAGTGTTTTTGAGTAAGAGTCTAGAAACATCTTCATTTAGCAATTTTATTCCACTCGGACTGGGCCATTCCATAACGCTGATCATCTTCTTCTGAAGCTGTTCCTTTGTTGAATTGAATTCGTTGTTATCATGCTTGAAGGTGAAATGTTCCTTCTTCTTCAGCTGTATAACAGAGGCCTGCAGGTTTTGTGCAACAAATAGTTTGGTATTTGGAGATATCCATGATACCATTCTATCTTGACTAGAGCCCCAGTCCCAGCTGAAGAGAAGCAGAACCATAGCATGATGCTGCCACCACCATGCTTCACCGTGGGTATGGTGTTCTTTGAGTGATAAGCTGTCTCGTTTTTGTGCCAAACATGTCTTTTGTAATTATGCCCAAAAAGTTCTACCTTGGTCTCATCAGCCCATAACACATTTTGCCACATGGTTCGGGGTGATTTAGGCGAGCTTTTTTTGTGAGAAAGTGCTTCCACCTAGCCACTCTACCCCATAGCTCAGACATGTGAAGAATATTTTCTCCACTTGTTGATAATGGCCTTCATGGTGTGCCATGGTACATCTAATGTTTTGAAAGTTGTTTCATACCCCACTCCTTATCAATACCTTTCCACAGTGAGATCCTGTACATGCTTTGTAAGCTCTTCAGCTTCAGCAGTTGGATGAAACCCAGAAGATGTGAAGAAAATCCTACAGAAACAGCTGATCTTTCTTTGGAGTTAATCAGAATCACATCACTGATGACAGCCGTATGATAACTACTTTTGAACAAGAGTTTGAATGTGATTGGTTCATTCTGAAGTCACAGTCACATGATTCACGATAAAAGAGTGTGCATACTTACGCAGCCAGGTTATTGTAAGCTTTTTTCCTTTTTCTTTTTTTTCCCTTTAAAAAGTTTCTATTTGTTTCACATGAATTTTTTTGGTTTCTTTGTTTGTTAGGGTTTTTTTATATCACAAAAAACATGCAGTTTTAACAGGGACATGTAGACTTTCTATATCCACTCTGAATGAATCATAAAATGGGGAAAATGTGTGAAACATAAAAAAGACAATGTGCAATTTACATTTTTTTAATCTTATGATTATTCATTTTCTGTAGGACCATTTAGCGTGCACTATAAAATGAGATATTATTATTATTATTATTATTATTATTATTAACAATAATAAAATTTCTAACATAATTCATAGAGACTCTAATTTCACTGAACATACAAACCATTATGATATTTTTACCCATTATTTTTAATAGCATTACTAATGAACACTAATTTGAACACAATGTTAAACTGCCATTCCTGATCCTGGACTTCACATTTTAGTGTTTTCTACACAATCATGCTGATTCAGAAAGAGTCTGTTAATGAGGTGATTAATGGTCAGAGTCGGGAAGAATCATCCTCCCCGCAGGCCAGGGGAACTCCAGAACCAACCAAAGCCGTAGGCTGTATTTAATTATAGCGGAATTCTACAGGCTTCTATTTATTGCACTTTCTTTTATGTTGATGTCTTTTCACCAGACAGGTTTTTTTTTTCCTGAACGATGAGGGTGAGATAATTGAGGGAGGAGTATTCATGACCTGACGTATAAATACATACCTCACCTTACCGAGGTAAGATATTTTCTCTCCTGAGTCTCTCTCACACACACAAACACACACACACATCGACCATGAAGCTGGTTTTCCTGATCAGCGTTTCTGTTCTCGTCTGTTTGGCTGGTGAGTACAACTCATACTGACATTTAAGTATAAATATAAATATCAGTGCGGTAACGTTACTGTGTTTTGTTATCTGTTGTGCTCTTGTCCTTGTCACGTTGTACACTTTGTGTCTTTAACCTGGAAAGGGAAAGGTGCATGTAAAGCTTTAGGTATTTCCAAAAAACATATTAAAGATACAGAAGGTGTTTGCTTGAGGATCTGGGTTTAGTACTCTTTCTTCTGAGAGTGTACATAATGTGTACATGTGTGCGATGGACTGTATTGAGACAGAAACAGGTAGAACAGGAAGTGGCGGTGACCGTAACACTACCATCACATCTGCTTCCTCATCTTTATATCCTTTGTAGCAAATGTGCCTGATTGCTCAGAAGGTTTGCCCATAACAGCACGTCCTCAAGTGTTTTATTTCTTACTTACCTGACATACGTAGTTAAGCCTAGCAAGATACTTGCCTCTCGTCTACATTCCGTACATACAGTCCTGCCTACACTGTTTGTGTTGGCATTTCTTGTCATATGACTGAGTCTATTTCCTCTTTTTTTTCCCATCATTCAGCCCTCACGACAGCAGATGACAGCACCACACCCAGAGAGGTAATCCACAAATGCCAATGTAAATGAGCAGAATCAAATTCTTTTACTTGGCAAGTCATTGGTAAAAGGGTGTGTCATGATTTTTTTTTTCATAGGCCAACTGCCAGAACTATATAACCGATGCGTGTACACGTGAAATGATACCAGTGTGTGGTGATGATGGAGTAACGTACTCAAACGAGTGTATGCTGTGCGTGGAAAGCAGGTACGTTGACGAGTAAAACAAAAAATAAAAAACGAAAAGTACGTGACCCATATGTGCTTTTTCCCCAAACTATTGCCACAAAGTTGGAAGCACACAACAGTACAGAACATACAATTTTCCTTCACTGGAGCTAAGAGAGATAACAGCATGGGTCTTAATGTTTTATCACTAGACTTAGATTATATAGACTCCATGTCGTTAATTCAGGAAATGTATTTTCAGTTTATATAAAGGAACGTCCTGATTTTCCTCAGTACTTCACTAGATCTGCAGGTTTTTGAGTTTTATATTTCTCCATGGAGCTTTAAATCTGTGGCATCTTTCCTCTACAGGAAGCAAAACAAGCATGTCAAGGTGGTGAAGAATGGAGCCTGCAACGTGTAACTTCTGAATGAATTGCTTATGACATTGCTAAGCTGTAACTTCAGTAGGACAACTTTTTTAATATCATATGAGACCCATCAGGAAATGTCTCGAGCTAGACAAAACCAATTCAAGTAATGATTCTTTTCATGAGTATAGGCCACAGTTGTTGTTGTTTTTTGTTTTTTTTTGACATGAGATAATTTTAAGTCTGTAATGTTCACCAAGTTGCACAGTATCTATGCACTAATGGACACACTTTTACAAGAATCATGGCTAGGTTATTAAATATTTACATATAATTTTATAGTGGAAATAATTGGCTGTTTCTAATGTATATAGTCAAACATCAGTTCATTTTTAATGCTTCAAAACCAAACCATAGAATCAAAAATGAACCGTCCTCCAGTCCAAAATGCTAAGTCAATATTTTTAATTTGAATTTTTAAACCCCTTTTAAACTTAATATGTGTTTGTATAATATTGTTGTTGTTTTTTTTTTTTATTTCAGAAGTTTTTAAGTAGCGAAAATATGCTGTCCGAAATGTTCACCTCAATATCCAAACAAACACAAAATTCTCGTCACAAACACACTGCTTGGTCACACCAGGAAGAAGTGTCAATGAAATGAAATAGATTTTTGAGGTTTTTGAGTCTTGTTCTATTGGCAGATCATTTGCTCATTTTAAGTATTTAATTGTAGAAAGAATCAGAATGACAATCGACTCATAAAATGTAAAGCTTGAAATGAGTTTAGGTTTAATAATCTTACTTGGTTTATTGTAATCTTTTATAATAGGAAACATTAGATAAATTTGAAAATTAGATGAATTTTCAAGATCTTTTCACTTTCTAAGATGTCAGTTGTTTGCATTTATTAGACTACATACTGTATTTGCAACATTTGAAACACTGAATGAATTAACATGTTGAATAAACGTAAAAACATTGAATAAAATGATGAATAAATCTTCTCTTTTCACATGGAAAGCCTTTCTTAAAGGTTTTCTGAACACTTCATCAGTTTATCTTTTAACTCACCTGCTGGTGGATCACTTTTCTTGTTTTGTGAAGGCTGTTCTTTTTAATTTCATTTCACTTCATACATGAAATTTTAAAAAACAGTTCATTTGAGGTATATCCATGTTTGCAGTACCCACAGCAGCCTCTTTTTTTCAGCTTTATCCCAGAGAACATCAGAGGGAGGAGCCTGCTGAGGCATCTTTGTGTCACATTGTGATGTGGTGTGTTTTTCTGGTCATCTGACGCTGTGAGATTGTTGATAAAGTGAACTGACAACAGTAATGACATCAGCTACAGGACCGTAATGTGTATCGCTCTCGCAGTACATTCTTGTGCTGGGCAATTTAGAGTTTCTTAGGCAAGGGACTGAATACTCTAATCTAAATGCGATAATTTAGTGTTTGATTTTAATGCATTTGCAAAAAATTCCCTTTTCGCTTTGTCATTATGGATTATTGCATGTAATAGGGATGCATTGCATTCTGGGTTTTTTTAGATGATCTTATAATGTTTTATACAATGTTTCATCAACACTTCTTACCTAATTGTACAGTTTGACATAGAATTTATTTGTTGAAATCCATGTTTTTTGACTTAGTGGTCGTGCCAGCTGACTTTTCAGGCTCTTTTCAAATTAGACAAACAAAATGGTTTTCGGGGGTTGTACCACCTGACGCGGTAAACTGAACCGGACTAACCACAGCTCAAAATGACAATTTGTTTTCAATATTTGTGAAAGGGCTACTGACCTTGTCATTAAAGTCACTTCTTTATGATGCATGACCTGGGCCACTCTTTCTTACTTCAAACATAAAATCATACCAAACTATTTTATTTCAAATCTGATTTGACTAAATTAGGCTTTTTACTTCATTAGTGCACATGTGGACAGGCAGTCGTACCACCTGACTTTTTAGATTTTAGGAGGAAAAAATTTATTTTGAAGCACTAAACATGTATTCACATAAAGAGGTTATAGTAAATTAAGGTGATATATGTCATGTATTTATTAAAATTATTATAAAGGAAAATATTCGACTTGGACATTTAAAAAAAAAAAAAAATGCATGTCATTGTCAGTGACCCAGATACAATTATTTTGAGCACTAAACATGTACAGATAGCGGCATTGCATTACACTGCTGTTCTAAGAGGGACAAAGGAAGGCATGGGAGTGTCTATTCATGTGTTGAGCAAATGTAAGACCTGAAGGTTTTGGCAACAGAATTTGAGAGAGAAAAATCTGAGTTTAGCAAGCTTATAGTCAAAGTAAGCATTTTACCATGTAGTTAAAAGTAAGACTTTCCAAACACTGTAATAAGGCGTTATTTACTCGAATCGTTATGTAAAGCCGGCCATTCAAACAGTTCACAACTTTAGGTAGAACATAACTTTATAGAACCAGTAATACACCAGTAATACATGACTCCATCTTGGAAAAGCACTGCCAGTGTTTATTCTGGTTTTAGGGAGTTTCCTGTCTTAAGCACAGCATGTTTAAGAATTATCTGGCTGCACTAGGCGCTCACCGGCTTCTGCCATGGGGCGGGTCTATAAAATGACTGACAGGAGGTCCATCCAAACAAGCACTGTGGAATGTAAAACACTTGTGATAAGCCTATGGCTTAGCCTTTTTTTTTCATCAAGTTCTACATATTTTCTCTGTACATATAAGAAATAAAAACAAGCCAAACACAACTTAGTAGTAAATTTACCAAACTTTATTAACTGTAAATTTGATTTTTGAAAAAGTAGTCTGAAGGACAAAATGAAGATGTAAGGAGTACAAAGAATGAATTAAATTCACGTTAGTAAGTGTAAGACGTATTCAGTTTCAATAAGACTTAAGTAAAGCACAAATCTTCCCAAAAGATAATTAAGAAGTACAGTAATGAAGTACAATTTCTCCTTTTTTCCGCCGCTTCCAGGTAGATGATTTTTGATCGCGATCCTTTCTCATACACTCGAAATGAATCAGCAGTTGGGGGTTTTGAAACAAATTGTGAAATCTTCTTGCCATACCGGCTCATCCAGTCTCACGTCACTGACTTTAATGAGATGTCAACAAGCAGCAGGCTCTGTGGGATTGTGTGCTGTGTAATCATCCCATAAGTCACGTTACCGTGGTTACACTGGTGGCTTGTCTATAGCTGTTTATATCAGCTATATTCAACAAGTTAATCTTCATAAAGTCCTCATTCACACATTTCCATTAAAATACTAATGCGCTATTTCGAGTGAGCAAATAGTTTTTAAAAAATGTTGCTTTTAGACAGATATAAGCCAATGTTCCAATGTCCAAAAGTGGAAACAACAATAACACTCTTTCAAGTGACTCATTGCCATTTTAAGTTTTTTCAAGTAAATGAATTAACTCCATTAAAGAGAACAAAACCTTCTGCCCTGAGTAAAAGTGCTGCTACTGTAGTAATAATTCTCTTGAGTAAAAGTAAAAGTCATCAAAAAAAAAAATGACTCTAGTAAGAGTAAATAAGTCGCTTGGTGAGAAATTACTTTACAATGACTTTTTTTTTTTTTTTTACATGTCTACAATGGACACAACTAATGTGAACGTTCTATATAAGAGGAACGCATTTTTGAACAATTATGCTAACTAACTGAGTGAGCTATGCTAAAGTGAACACCACCTCCATTATCTACACTATATAAAGAAAGGTCATGTTAGCTGGCTAGCCAAATACCATTGGGGTTTCATGTGGCTTGCTAGGTAACAGTGTACTTTTTCCATAGTCATGAAAATGGTTGTTTCAGGCATGAGATAAAACGGATTCAGTATTTGAATGATTATATTTCAGGGTAAAGGGTAAGTGTAATTAAAGTGAGCTGAGACGGCGAAAACAATGTCTTCTGTGTGATTTTGTAGGTTTTCTTAATGTTTCCAGTTATTTATCTAAAACATTCTCATAGGTTGTTGTGAAAGAAAGAAAGAAAGAAAGAAAGAAAAGGATGAAGAATAGAATAGTTAAAGCTGTTTTTAATGTTCGTTAAAGAAACTGAGCACAAAACTTTTTTTTTCCTGTTGGAAAAACATATATGTGTCTGTCTGTTTGTCCGTTAATTCGTGTACGTTATTCTCTATTTGTGTGCGAGGATGCTGTGGTAGAGTTTCCCCGTCATGTGGACGTGTGTGTCCCTGAACCCAGCGGCGTCGAGCAGGTGTGTGTACTCGGACGCTTTTCGCTCTCGACCCTCTGTCTGAACGAGCATGTTGAGTGTGTAGAGCTGAGTGGAGAGAGGACCGCTGTTATCTTCATAAAGGAGGGACTCGATCACTAACACACCACCTCCTACACACACACACACACACACACACACACACACACACACACACACACACACACACATACACCATCACTACTATCCTCAGAGAACAGGCTCAGTCAGCGACACACCACTGACTGGATAAAACCCATAAAGCGTGTGTTTGTGTGTGTGTGTGTGTGTGTGTGTGTACCTGGCCTGCAAGCTTGGTAAACTTTGTTCAGCAGCTCTATACATCGGTCATCTGTCCAGTCGTGCAGAATCCTCGCTAGGATGTAAAGATCGGCCTCAGGAAGATCATCCTTAAAAAAGTCTCCTACACATATACACACACACACACACACACACACACACACACACACTTTAGCCAGTAAACTGTGATAAGGAACGGTCCAATAATCGGTTAAATGATAAATTTCATTACAGCACAGCGTTGCTGAATTCTGGATTCTGATTGGTCGGAAGGTGTTGATTAATTTTCTATAACAGCAGCTCTGAAAGTAGCACAACTGCAAATCACAGGTTTATATTAATGCACTCGCTCTAATACGTTATTGTTTCACCCTGTTGTTGATTATTTTCCTCTACCTTCATGGAATAATATTCTCTCGTCCTCCTCGGCCAGGAAGTGATCGCGACACACTCTTACGACTTTCGGCAAATCAAAGATGGTGACTTTGCATGTCGGGTAAATCGACACACACTGCTTCGCCAGAGCTCCACTGCAGCCTGAAAAACAAATATTTATCGGAATTATTCATACTATTATTTCATAATATAGAACGTATTAGACATCATTGGAAATGCAGTAAAAGACAGGGGACAATACACCTTATACACAAGGAAAGTAAGTCCTTGGAACATTACACACACTGTGGCGCCACCTAGTGGTTAATTTTCATACTTTCCAAAATTAAACCAATCTAAATAAAACCAGTAACTAACTGTTTTTATTTAATCAGTTATCAAACACTAATATAATAGATTATACAGAATATTCACATCTGATACACATCCACACTTCATCTGTGTAAATAGGATAAGTGTACATGACATCCATACCATCATCCATCCATACCATCATCCATACCATCATCCATACTATCATCCATCCATACCATCATCTATACTAACATCCATACCATCATCCATACCATCATCCATCCATACCATCATCCATCTATACCATCAACCATTCCATCATCCATCCATACCATCATCCATACCATCATCCATACTATCATCCATCCATACCATCATCCATACCATCATCCATACTATCATCCTTCCATACCATCATCTATACTAACATCCATACCATCATCCATACCATCATCTATACTAACATCCATACCATCATCCATCCATACTAACATCCATCCATACCATCATCCATCCATACTAACGTCCATCCATACCATCATCCATCCATACCATCATCCATACCATCATCCATCCATACCATCATCCATACCATCATCCATCCATACCATCAACCATACTATCATCCTTCCATGCCATCATCTATACTAACGTCTATGCTGCTTTCAGCCAATAAAAACACACTAATTTTATATTTGTTACAATTTTAATGTAGCCAAAAAAAAAATAATTAACTACATCGTTAATTTGTCATCCCTTCTATGGGGTTGAGCGTAGGAGTAAGGCTGGATAGGGATGGTAGGGACACATCTCTCGCTAGAACTGATTTAAAGTCTGTAAATAAAAACAGCTCTTGGCTGTGAATTCCATGCTGTTTCCATTTAAAATAATCTTCCCTTAGGAAATGAATATTCACTCCTCAGTTAAGCTATTTACACTGAAGGTATCCATTACCAGAGCTCCAAGAGAGTATGAGTTGTACCTCCGAGATCGCAGATGCTCCTGAACTGAGAAAGGTTGAAGGCAGTGATCACATCTCGGCCACAGACGTTCCAGATGGAGTTCATCAGCTGCATGAACTTCACCATTTCCTCCTCAGACCTTTAACACAAACATGCTGCTTGTTCAGCTACAAAGTTTTCATGAACTCTGGCATGAGCAATTTTAGCACTACCAAAACAGTTTCCAATAACTTCAAAGTCTGGCTTCAAGTCTGGCTTCAAAGCAGCACACGTCATGAAAACTGCTCTTGTGGCTGTTACTGAGAAGCTTCATGCCACTAGATCAACCAAACTGTCATCAGTCCTAATCCTCCTTGACCTTTCATCAGCCTTTGACAGAGTCAATCACAAGACTCTCTTGTCCATTCTCATGAGTCTTGGAATTCATGGCACATCATAGCAATTTCTTGCTTCTTACCTTGAGGGTCGGTCATATCAGGTGACATGGAGGGGATCCACGTCAACTCCATACAGACTCTCCACTGGTGTCACACAAGGTTCAGTACTGGTCCTCTTCTGTTCTCTCAGTGAGGACATATCCTCACATGTGTTTTTCATACCACTGCCATGCTGATGAGACTCAACATTGAGCTGCTGTACATCCCTGGAAATGCATTCTCATGTCAAGATCTTCTGATCTCCCTGGAAAGCTCTCAGATTTCACCATCTGTCACTGAGACAACCTTGGGGTAACAGTGGATGCAACCTTGGGGTAATGGTGGACAACTAACTGTCCATCTCGTCTCACATCACTAAACTGACTCGCTTATGCATGTTTCTCCTTTACAACAGCAGGATGATCTGGCCATTTCTATCCACAGAGGCCACTCAGGTGCTTGTTCAGTCCCTTGTCATTTCAAGACTGGACTACTGCAACTCACTCGTGGAAGCTCTGCCACTGGCCACCATCCGACCCTTGCAACTGATAAAGAATTCAGCTGCACAAATAGCTTTCAACCTCCCCAAGTTCTCCTACAGTATACCCACTGCAACGCTCCCTCCACTGGCTCCCTGTAGCTGATTCATCAGATTTAAAACACTGATGCTCGCCTGTACCATGCTCCCTCTGAGTCTCTAGCACTGCTTGACTGGACCCACCATCTCTCAGGGTACAAGGAAGGCATGCATCAAGGCTCTTCTTTGTTCTGACACCTAGGTGGTGGAATGAACTCTTCCTGGCTGTCTTTACTAAGCACTTAAATAAGCACTTTGTTTACCTTTTTAAAAAATTTATCCTTGTCTTGAGTTTTCTTTTCATACTGTACTAACCTCCCTAACAGGAACTTTAGACTGATGGTACTGTTAGTCCCTGACCTACTGAATTGACATGAATATATGCTTTTGATAGAGACTCAAAAGCACTTTTGGATAAGGGCATCTGCTAAATGTAAATGTAGTTATTAAGTACAGAAATACCACTAGAAGCAATATTAGCACAACCACAGTTTTAACATGGCCGAGAACTTAACAATGACTAAAAGTTTGTGGGTGCAGATTTCTTAGGTAGTTCTGCTAACATTAGGAAACATAAGAACTTTTGAAGAATGCTATGAAAGTTTGTATGCTGTTGAAAGTTTCAGCATCCACAACTCTAACACCTCTCCACATCCATTTATCTAGACCATTAAACCCCGAGTAACTACCTGTTCAAAAAAGTTACCACACACACTCACCTGTATAGGGCTTTAAACAGATCCTTGGAGCTAACGCCGAAAGCTTTCTCATACTGATTCGTTCCCTCCCTAAAGACAAAGAAAAAATAAACTTTACTGATGACATATTTTTCATACATTTTATAATGCATCTGCCAAATGGCTCCCTAGTTCATATATAGTATGGTTCATGTAGAAATTGTAGTTTCTAACCTGATTGCATCAGTCAGGTAATGCCAGCACAGGTAAATAGTGTTGGACTTGTACTCAATCGAGTGATAAAGAGATCGTGGACTCGATTTCGTCAGAAACATGGTGGACATTTCTGTGTTACTGTAGACAACTTGGAAAAACACACACAAAACATTTTCTTTCACAGTATTTTGCCAAACAAGCACAATAACAGACAGGGGACAGGATTTAAATAAGGCATGGGTTGGAGAGTCATGTGAGACCATGCATAGATCAGAAACTCAGCTTCTGTACAATATCAGACATCAGGAATATAGCTAATGCCCTGTCAGTCTTCTAGTCCTTTTTCAACGAGGCCCTCCGTGAAATGCATCGTAAGTTTTCTAATTGTGTACATTGACAATATTTCGGTATACTCCTCAAGTCTAGAGGAACATATCTGTCATGTGAGGGCCATTTTACGAGGTTACTGGAGCACCAGTTCTAGGCATGGAAGTGTGAGTTACACCTAACCACTGTCTTCTCGTTAGGGTATGTGATGTCCCCAGTGGGTGTTTGCTGGGAAGAGGACAAGGTGAAGGCAGTGCTGGAGCAGCTACAACCCAGAGCCATACAGGGGCTTTAAAGGTTTCTCCAGCTTCTACCGCTGAAATATCTGGAACTCCATCACCATCGCCACACCACTAAAGGAGCTCCGTGCAGGTTCTCCTGGCTTCCTCGGTGAAGAGGAAATTTAACACGGCACCCTTCCAGATCGTGCACTGGCATTCGAGGTCGAGGTGGGAGTCAGGAGCAACAACAAGGACAGCCAGCCAAACCTGGTTTTTTTTCCTCCAGGAAACTCACAGAACAGAACTATTATGTAGGCAACTGAGAACTCTTTGCAATCAAGTTGACCTTAGAGGACTCAGCTGGAGAGGACATGCCATCCTTCCATCATCTGTACAGACCACTGAAACCAGGAGTAACTGATCATCTCACTCCTGGAGAAGCCAGGTGGGCAATTTTTTCATCATATCATAGAGACCTGGTCCTAAGTAAATTAAAGCTGATTTCATGTCAAAAATGTATGACCAGAGCACTGAGCCTAAAGACTCTGTTCCAGCCACTAAATTTCAACCCACCTGCTGGATCCCTCCCATCCTCTGGGATAAAGCTAAGGAGATTGAGACCCCAGACCATGTGACAAGCCCAACAGGAAGGTCCATGTTCCAGAGGCTTTAAGGGGTAAAGCCACAGCAGCTGGTATCTTCCTGTTCTATACACTTTTTTTTTCCCTTTGTCATCTGTCTGTATGTACACGTTTTGCTAGCATTCCTTTACATTTGTGAAGATTAATTGCCCACTCAAATGTTGTTGTTATACACAGGATTATATACTAATGTTAAACTTTATTCTTATAGCATTTAGGGGTAAAAACAAAAAAACACTTTAAAGTTTCTTCATGAAAGTAAGTGAATGTACCTTGCCCTTTTTCATCTGACTGTGTGATTAGGAGTTCAAGTCCAACACAAGCTGTAAGAAGTCGCTCTGTCCCATCTTTACTTGTTCCCAATTCTTGCGCTACTTCCTCTGTGGTTAGGGGGCGCTCTGAGGCGTGCAGGTGATCAAACACCCCTAACTCGCAAGCCACGAACAGAGTCTAAGCAAAAGGAGGCAAAAATGTATATACTGAAGTAGACTGTTGCTCTTGATACTAATAATAAAGACATGAAAAGATAATACTTCCCCATGCAAGTCTATTAATATCATATTGAAATTTGTGTCAATGGCTGTATGATCACAATGAATCTACAAGTTTTTTATTTGTTGAACAGAACATGTCTAATGCTTACAGAAGAACACATCTTACAATTAGCTAATAAGAAACATGTTACCTTCGACACCATGAAACCCTCCATGTAGTCCAGAATCTTTCTAGGATAAATGTCTTCTTTAGCTATAGCCATTTTCATGTGTGTGTGTGGTGGTCCACTCAGGCTTGTGTGTGTGTGTGTGTGTGTGTTTAAGAGACAGGCGAACAGTGGGAATAATCGGATTACAGCAGCTTACCGGACCTTCTGTCTGGCTGAACAAGCAGAGCTGCTTCACATTAAACACATGCCATGGGTCAAATCACAGGTATTGTTCAAGTATCGGAAGAACATATACATGTAGTGTGCAACACATCAGGACACGTAGGTCAAATTTGTTGGATTCGGCCGCCAGCACTTTTCTAAACCCGAGGGAAAGTGATAATGATATTAGTGACGCACCAAGTTTTGAAGCAAAACTTCTTCGGGAAAACCAAGACTGAAACCTAAATGATGGATTTGATGAATATTATGAATTAGCTTTTTGTCTTGTTGCCTAAATTGTAATCATTTATTCTGTTCTGAATATTTTTGGAAATTAAAAATCATACTTCATTGAAAAACTACAAGGTATTGAGGATTTAAAAACGTGTCTTTTCAATATGTGCTGATGACATATAAAATATAACAACAAAATGTTTGGCATTTTCGCTCATTTGATATTGATGTCGTCGCCAAAATTGGTGCATCCCTGAATAATATAATCTTAAATTGACCATCATAATAATAATAATAAAAAAAGTGCTATGTATGGAAAGATTCTTCCGAATCCGATAACGAGAGATTTTTAAACCTAGGGCTATTTTAATTTTATTTCATGCTAATATGTATGTTAGTACTTTTGCTCTTAGACAGAATTTAAACAAAATTCCATAAAACAAGCGGATTTTGGTTCTAATAATGTCAAGTGTGCAACGAACTGGGACACGTCCCAATTTACAGGCTAACAGAACAGGATTATCTCTCTGGTGATGAGACGAAGGGGTTTCCGTGGTTCAGGACGAGGAACGGAAGGTGAAGCCTGACTCAGGACCTTAAATTGTGAGCCATATGGGGTCAAAATAACAGGATCTTAATATCAAACCCAGGTAGAAAACTGATGCTGACACAGTGTGTGTGTGTGTGTGTGTGTGTGTGAGAGAGAGAGAGAGAGAGAGTGTGTGTCATCTACCACAATGGTGGAACGAGCCCATTGTCCAGTGGGACATGATGTCTATTCCCAAGTGATATAAAGCTAGTTATAGTAAATAGCTGTCATGTATTAATTAAAGAAGTTGATCATTTTTAAACATTTTCAAACATTTTGGAAGAAAATTTTGCAGGACTTGACCCTCAGGACTCCACAGAGCTGATAAAAGTTACCCTTTTGGATAATGAAAATAAAATTGATTAGCATTTGACCTGGATATTGTTTTGTTCAAGAGTCGAATCGGAACAAACAGGCGAACACAAGTTCAGTCTGGAATAACTGCAATAAATTTATTGTCTTCAGAGAAGATTCACTCTTTTTTCTTTCAAATTAAACAGCCTAACTAACATTTAAAAAAAAACAAACTGCGCAACACAACCATTCTGAAGAATAAAACTGCGCTAGGAATTCAATCCGACATAAAAACAGCAAAAATCCCTCAGACATGAGAACACACAAAATGCAAACACTATTTTGTTTAAAAAAAAAAAATACTTGCAGGAAATTAAAGTTACACCATCGTTTTCAGGTTCTTATGAAGTTCTTTGTGTTTTTAACTCATCAGGCAGCCATGTAAGTAAAACATTTCAAGTCCGTGAGATGCGAGGTTTCTTACATTCAAGCAGCAAGACTTTTTTTCTCACTTTCCTAAAGTATTGGTGGTGTACCTACAGGAAAAAATACAGAAAACCAACAAGTATCTTTGGCTCTGCTGTGTATGAAACAGCACAAATAGGCAAAAGAAAAAACATGTACATCGTGATTTTACTGAATGTCAGACGTTCTTGGATCGACAGTGAAGGAGCATGATAATACAGACGTGATAATACAGCGTTACAAAGTTTACCTGAGTTAGGCATAATGCAACTGTCGGCCTAGCGTAAGCCAGCTTGCTAGCTACTCTGTGTGAGATAGCAGGTAACATCTCTAGGCTTCATTTATCAATATTTTAGTAAAGTTGTGTGTAAATGTTTGCGTAAACCAAACCGAAACCTAAAATACAAGATTTACAAAAGATTAGGAAATGCTAATCTTCGTAATTTTCTTCGTACTCGCATGCGTATGTTGATGAACGCCAATCCCCTGTAAGTTACCAAACACGTGCACGTGCTAAATCTGCATTTAGTGACGCCCACAAATCTCCAGAAAAGGCAAAGCTCACACAGCTGAAATGAAAAGCGAAAGGCAAAAGAAGAATTTCTCAGAGGAAGAAGTTATTTAGATTCACGTCTATGCTAATAAAAATCGTATTTAACAGCGTAAGGACACCTGAAAGGCCAAAATCTGGAGTTGTATTAAATGTGTGTGTATGTATGTATATATGTATATCTCTATCTATCTATCTATCTATCTATATATGACACACATGTATATGACACATGATCTGCAGTACACTAGGGAGTATACGGCACATTGTAGCTTGAGACGTACCAGATCGGTCACTTATCATTCACTTAGTGCTGGCTCTAATAACGTAGTGATAACGTAGTGCTGCACAGCATTAAAAGAAAATGCAGCATCTTCCTTTTACACAGCGACACTGTTAACTGAATTACTGGTCTTATTTGTCTTAATGTCTGGACTTATGTTTGCTTGCTTTCTTTCTTTCTTTCTTTTTTCAAATTTAATTATTCCTTTAATATTAAACTTCATTAAATTTTTATACGACTAAAACCACACACGCTATTACAGCGTATTCTACAGCATAATCCGTGTATAAAAGTGCAGTGACTCGTTGTGATTTATACGATTTGAAGCTGAGGTTCAATCGAGGTTTACGTCAGTTACTTTTCACACACTCAGGAGAACGAGTAGGATACGAACGTTTTTTTCCGAAATGACCAGATTTTCATGAATATCAAATTTCTTGCGTTAATGCGTGTACGAACAATTTCTAATCTAATATGATGTCATTAATCTATTATCTTTTCAAATTAAAACCTTTAATGATGGTAAGAAAAACTTCAAAGGCTAGTGCTGATGGCATATGACCAAGTTTACGACAGAGTAACCGAATATGAATTAATTTAAGCCCTGTCCTCCATCGATGATCCAAGAACGCTAATCAATCAGCAAAATACGTCACGCTGCCACTTCATAAGACTTCACTTGATGCGTATTTTAACACTAAATGTTGCACATCGCGAAAAAAAACTACTCCGAATCACTAATCTTTTCAAAAACTAAATTCTGCCCCGAGGTCCATCCCATCATCCGGAGCTCTGCTGACGAAGCTCCGCCTCCTGCTCAGCGAGTAACAGACGTGGGCTTCGGTATTCGCTATCTCACGATCACATGGCTAAATAAAACCGGTCGTTTATAACAACTCAAAATATCACTACAGTGGAAATGTTTGCTAGTATAAAAGTGAACACTGTCCTTATCTTGTTACGTCTAGTTTGCCGTTTCACGTGTGCTCTTATCTTATCGCGGTATTTAAAGCACCGTTATGGAAACAATCGTTACGAATTTGCTTATTAGTTTATACATTTAGTGTCGCTCGATTCGGTCCACTGTAACACTGAAAGCAGGTCTGAATCGTAAAATATATACTGGCTAATCTTACATCACGTTAACACCCATGGTGTTGACTGCGGCTAGCATGTTACACACTTAATGTGTAAATACCACGCTAACACCGTTCACCGTTAGCATGCTGACTTATCAGACAATACGGTGGAAGCAATTTGAATGTAATTTAAGCGTTCTGTGTACTTCAGCTCGCTCAAAACTAGCCAAACTTAGCCTAGGAATTTGGGTTTATAAACGTGCTTTAAGGGCCGGATTACGCTAATCAGTCAGCAGGAATATGCTAGCCTAACAGTTCACACGAATATATAAAGCCCTATTGAATCAGACACTTAGCATAAAATCTGGTTCAGTCATGAAAAACGCTAGCACATAACCTTACAGCATACTCATGCTAACTCGACCGAAATAAAACGGAGCAATTCTGGTGTAATCTTCATGTGTTTTGCTCTGCAGCTTCCACCTGAAGTGACTCCAGGGTTTTCTTCCAAGCTTTTAAGCAGCACCACGTGCAAATTAACACCATTCTACAAAGTATCGCTAGTAATTAGCATGTTTTTTTTTGCTATTTATTTTGATTTTGTGTCAATAACTTGTGCACTCAGTGTCGCCTGGATCGTCGACTCCGCCCTCGACTGGAAGAGCGACTCGTGCTCCTTCCGCTGCTACTACTGCTGCTGCTCCATCCATGGCTGTACCTATGGCTCCGCCCACTTCTTCTATGGCTCCGCCTATCCCGGCTATGCCGCCTTTGACTCCTGCTCCTGCTCAAGCTCCGCCCACGACTGGACCTCCTGTTTCGGCTCCGTCTCTGACCACTCCCGCTCCGACTTCGGCTATGTCCGTATCGGGAACGTCGGTTCCTGCTCCGTCTCTGACCACTCCTACTCTGACTTTGGCTCCTCCCACAACTGTGATTCCGTTCTCTCGAGGTTCTTCGCTCCTCCTCTTTCCTTGATTTGCTCTCTTGGCGACTCCTAGAGGTGGTGATTCTGTTAGGTCCCTCCACCCTGGGAGGTTCAGTGCTAGGCCCCTCCCACTTCTGAGCATCACCATTACACTCCGCCTCCTGGTTCGTGCTTTTTTTCAGAAGGTTCCCCAGCAATCGGTCCCTCAGCTCTCGTTCTTTCCTCTGGAGCTCCAGAGCTCGAGCCTTCTCACCCTCCACCCGCCGTAGCTCCGCCTCCTGTTTCCGCCGAAGCTCCGCCTCCTGCTGACGCCGAAGCTCTGCCTCTTTCTGCAAACGGGCGAGTTCTGCCTTCTCCCGCTCCAACTGCTGTTGCCTCATGGCCTGAGAATGATACAGAATCAGCAAGTTATCTACAGCAGACACTAATGCTAACGTTAGCTCGAAGCTTTCCGATAACACACGTTCATACTCACGCGCTCGTTCTCATACGGAATTGTTTCTATAGTAACAGCTCATTTTTCCTCCTTGAAAAAGAATGTTCCATTTTTCTGTAACAAGCTGTCCTCTTTTTTTTTCTTTTTTTTAGTTTTCCATCTCAGTACCTACAAGACGTTGAAGAAACGAGGAAGCTAAATGTAACTATAAACGTATAAAAAGTGCGGAGTCTAACCTTAGCTCTGCTCAGCAGCTCGGCAATGAGCCGAATGGACTCGAGGTTCCTCTGTGCCAGCAGCAGCTTCCTTTCTTCCATGGCGATTTTCTGGTGGAGTTTCTTCTGCTCCTCCTCCTGCTGCTTCTTCACCTTCTTCTGGTTCTTCTTCTCCTCGCGTTCCTTCAGTTTCTGCTCTCGTTTCCGCAGCTTTTCCTCTCTCCGCTTCTCCTTCTCTTCCTCCTCCAGCTCACGCTGCTTTCTACAAACGTCAGCAACAACTTAATAACATTTAAAGATAAATAATTTTTTAAAAAATGCACAAGGATACCGAGCACCCAAAATTCAGTATGTTTAATTCTGATTTGTTTATATTTATATTTATGAAGACGAAGAGTTTACAGGTTTGAGGTAACGATGTTCTGCGTGTTGAACGTCTCGCTCTGTTGCGTTTTATCTCCATCATTCAGACTTTATTTCATGTTAATGAACTAAACATTCTGCATCTTCTGCGACAGGAAGCGAGGACGCAGCGTCAGTGTCGGGAAAATCGAATTGAGGCGCCGACCGAAAGATGACTAATATGAGACGAGGGAAGGGGGCGGGGCTTCCGGGGAGTGTCACGGTTAACATCGGAGAATTCAAACCATAACACCTGATATGTAAACTGTCACTCATTCCAGATTCACACACTGATGGGCTTCATGTGCTGTTTTGCTGTGTGTGTGTGTGTGTGTGTGTGTGTGTGTGTTTAGAGCTTTAGGAGTCACGATTGAAGTAAGAAAAGGTTTTGATGATTACAGAAGCTCAAGTCGCTCTCATTTCTCAGTGGACGGATTTATTTCACCTCGTACATGCGGCTGCTTGGGGTCCAGAGCAAACACGTGTGTGTGTGTGTGTGTGTACAGACAACACGTTTCACACGGGATTTAACCCTGAAAGATTCTACAACGTTACACACAGAAACGTTACGTCTAATAGCGTTAAGAAGTACCGTTCTTCTTCCTTGCGTCTCTCTTCCTCCTCCTTTTCTCTTCTTTTCTGCTCCTCTCGCTGCCTTTCCAGCTCCTGAAGCTTCACACGCTCCTGCTGTCTCTTCTTCAGCGAGGAGTCGCTCAGGTGTTTGGTCGTGTCAAAGCTCACCTGTAGGGAATCAATAATAATAATAATAAGAATAATAATAATAATAATAAGTATGATGTAATTCTGGGATTCTCGTGTGATCTCACACACCTGATCCAGCTTAAATACAAACATCTAGCTTAAAGTTAAATCAGCCTGGTCTAACTAACCAGCCCTGAGCAGACGATGGAGATCAGCCGACGCCAAATCTGATTACGAGAAGAGACAATCTGCTCGTGAGTAACGCTAAACCTCCTTATAAGTCCATGTCTGGAGCCGAGGGACGTACCTTAATCCCGCACGCCATGGCTTTCCCGTCTTCGCCCTTGTACATCAGCTTCATCCCCCTCAGCGAGTTCATGGCCTTCACAAACCCCGTGTGATCCTCATACTGGACGTAACCCTCGAAGTTTAAATGGCCGCCGAACGAGAAGGTGTTGAAGTTCTTTCCCGTCATTTCCTCCCTGTACGGATCGAGCATGGGAATGTCGACGTTCCGGATCTTCCCGAATTTTTCAAACACACACTTTAGGGCGTCTTCCGAAGGTTTGTCTGATGAAGCGTCTTTCTGGGCGAACCATTTGCAGGGAAGTCCTTCGAGATGGACGGTGTCCGGTCTCTCTCCCGGAACCGTCTCGTTCATGTCCTTGGCGTCCCGGAAAAACGAGTCCCAGTCATGCCGCGTCGGGAAGTCCATCTTCGTTTCGGCAGCGCGCACCTTCAGGACGTCGGTAAAGCCGCTGAGCTTGATACTCTTGCCGTCCAGGTTGGTCAGAAAGCGCTTGACGGCGCTCTTGTTCTCCGCCTCGCCCTCGAAGCGGATGTAATCCATGGTGCTTTTGGAGATCCGGAGCGAGGAAAACTGCTCCGGGTGAACCATGCTCTTCAGGCGCTCCATCACCTCCCAGTTGGAGATGGACTTCCCGGGCATCTTGAGCTGAGGAAGAGAAACGCTGATGGTCATCTTGGCGATGGGTTTCAGGTAGAGGTTGTATTCCCGGCACAGGAGGACGGACTCCGAGGCGTCGTGGACGATCGTCGTCATCTTGAACACTGAGGGGAACGAGAGAAGCGAGATCACATGACCTTGAGTGCAGGGGCGGGACAAATGAGTGCTACAGAGGCATATATATATATAAACATATATAAATACACACATTTATATGAGAATGACTCGAAATAAAAATTTGATTCGATTCTAATTTATGTCACTCTTTTAGAGTTTGACGTATTCATGAGATCGATTCATAAACCTGTGCTGCGCAGATATCGCCGATATGAACAGAAATATCGCGCTGAATATCGCGATACATCACAGAACCGATAATCGGTACACGGTTAATACCGAGAGACGCTGAAACGATACCGTGCTGTTGATGAAAAATAAACCAGTTAAATGTCACTTTAACGTGTACAATGTTTAACTCTGATGTAAAATCTAATGTTTAATGTTTAATTAATCTGAGCTTTACACTGTTATTATATTAGAGGAACAGAGCTAGGCTAGTTAGCATAGTTAGCTCCATTAGCCGCTACCGCGAGGTTTTCCGGCCCTGAAATAAATAACATCACATTTTCTTGTTAACTTTCCACTAACCTTCTGGATGAACTGCAGGGGAACTCAGCTGATGCGTTTCTCTTCACATCGTAAGAAAATATTTCCCCATTGCATCTCCTACACAGCAACACTCATCGGCAAATGTACACAAAACGTCCGTGTAGCACCTCACTTCCGGGTACGTCACAGCAAACCGGAAGTTGCTCACCGGAAGTACCGCCCTGTAACCCATTTTGAACTCTTTCTTAAATCAGCATTTCTTTTTCTTCTTCTTCTTCTTATTTATTTATTTATCAAATCTGTGTATATTTATTTATTTATTTATTTATTTATTTATTTATTTTTCTTTCCCATCCCTCCTGTAATATTCTTCCAAGTTTACATTGCCTGTTTTGTACCTTTGTATCTAATACACTGTTATGAAAATTATTTATCCAATAAATAAATAAATAAATAAATAAAATAAATCTGTATTTTGCTATATGTGATGTTTTATAGTGTATTATTTCACTATTTCCCCATAGATGCATTTTTTTTAGTGCAAATGATGCTTTGTCTAATTAAATTTGTGTACATGATTTAAAAAAATGTTGGAAAATCATTCACGGTTATAAAAATATTTTATGCCATTTTTCGGTATAAAATCTTCCATATATCCAACAATATTACACATCCAGTATATAAATTCCTCGGTAGTGTGCTGATGCACTACATTTAAAAATGAACTCTATATAAATTAAGCCATGGACTTCAATTACAATTACTGCAATAACCCTAAAAAACACTCTGAGTATAGTCTTACATCTATAAAGTCTACAAACACTGTATAAGCAAACTCAAATGTTTACATGTGGTTAGTTTTTGTTATTTTAACTCTTTATTTATGCCGTCAGTAATATATTAATATAAAGTCATATAATCTTATAGAAACCTTTTATTTCAATTATCCAAGAATAACATTTAAAAAGCCTCCGTCTTTAACTGTTATATGCAAATTGCCAGTTGGGGTCTTATTCAGTATATGTGCTCACTACATAGGGTATAGCACACTGGCACTGTAATGCCTATATAGTCCACTAGATGGAGAATAGCACACTGGTATATGTATCAATGAATACATTTTCCTCATTTAATTTCTAATTTAATATAAAAATGAACAAAGTGTGTTTGAAAGTAATATTTATCATGACATATATTATATATATGTATCGTGAACGCTGGGACTCACACTGGAACAATGGCACTGCAATATAAAGCGTCATGTTTTTTAGTTATGAATTTTTTGACAGGAAACTGCTGTGGATTTGTAATTATGAAGTAAGGCTTTATTTGGGTTGGAGCGATCATTACTCTCGTCCAGAGTGTCCGTCTTCTCCTGGAACAGTGACATGGGACATTTTCTATTACAGGCTGAACAGTGATAAGAGTGAGTTTAAAGGGACAAAATAAAGACTAAAACAAAAGCCTGTGAAAAGGCTTCATTTAATGCGTTATAAGCTACATCGTAAAAAATAACACAACTACATCTTTCTTTAATTATAAATAATAGTGAGTAAAAGGTCATACAATAAACTCTTCTGGTTAAAAGTTCAAAGAGTCATTTTTTTTCCTTGTTTCTAACCAAATAGAAACCAATGTGTGTGCTTGATGTTCCCATTTCACTGAAAAAATAGAAGTGAAACTCAGCAGCTCCATTTTGTGAAGAGCTGAACAGAAAGAAGTCGAGGAGAAGAATACAGTAGGTATCTAACTACTATAATACTGTATATTACTCTAATGAATCTGCACTAGATCAGTGAATTATTTTTATTTAATTCAACTATTTTTTCCACACATAACCTTGACTGCCCTGTTTACGTTATAACGTGGAGGAAGTGAACTTGCTGATGGTCAGTACTAATCGGCTACAGATGCAGATTACATCCACTGATTACCAAATGCAAGCAACTTGTACAGATCCAAGATTCCAAGCTTTATTTGTCACGTGTGCATTCATACAAAGGTGCAGTGAAAGTGAGAGCTTTCCAGACTTCAGTCATTGGAAAAATCCATTGGGATCCTTCTGCACCACCTGGTGTAGATGTCCTGCAGGCTGGGAAGTGCTGACCTGCTGACCTGCTGACCTGGTGATTTGTTCTGAGACGGTACAGATGCTGTCTCACCTTCTGTATTGAAGTTGAAGTGTGAAGATCTGTGACAGGTCCTTGTTGATGTGGTACCTGAAGGTGTTCACTCTCTCCACCAGTGTTCTGTTGATCATAAGAGCTGTGTCTGTCCTCTGTTTCTCCCTTCTGAAGTTCACAACCAGTTCCTTTGTCTAGCTGACGTTTAGGAACAGGTAGTTGGCCAGGCACCACTGGGACAGCATCTCCACTTCATCCATATAGACCTTCTCATTATTCTTAGTGATCAGGCCACTACACCACCACAGTGTCGTCCTCAAACTTCACAATGGTGTTGGATCTGTATATGACTCCACGATCGTCTGTGTAGAGAGAGTACAGCAGAGGGCTTAAAACACAGCCTTGAGGAGCTCCAGTGTTGAGGGTGTTGGAACTGAAGCCACCCAACAGCAGAGCGAGGAGCACAGACCCAGCCCCCTGAGCTTAGCAAACAATCTGAGGAGGACTATGGTGTTGAAAGCTGAACATTTTCCCCCATGGTTCCCCCTTCTCATGTCGAGCTGAGATAGGGTGGTGTGTAGGACGTGGGAGATGGCATCATCCTTGGAACTGTTAGACTGGAGAAGGTGTAGCATGCTGGGTAGAGAGGAGCAGATGAGGTCTTTGATGATTCTCTCAAAGCACAGACGTCAGGGCCACTAGACAGTCCTCTTTCACCTCAACTAGAGTGGATGACTTGGGCACAGGAATAATGGTGAATCTGTTGAAGACTGTCAGGGACAGATTGAATATAGTGGTGAGCACCGGGCCTAGCTGGTCAGCGCAGGTTTTCAGAACCCTTCCAGGGAACCCATCTGGACCAGCTGCCTTCCTGCTGTTCACTCACCTTAGAGTCCTCCTCACTTCATGTTATCGGTGAGTGCGCAAACCTCTACGATAGATGAGCACATCTCTGTTGCTAATATTAGCAGTGCTAGTGTTGAAGTGCAAGAAATGGTTAAGATCGTTAACCAGGAAGTGGTCGGCGCTCGTTACGGTGTTGGCTCTGCCTGTGTAGTCTGTGATGATCCCTGCCACACTCGTCAGGTGTTATGTTCCTGGAGCTGAGACTCCACTTTTTTCTCATAGCCTTGTTTAGCATATTTCACTGACACCTTCGTCCTTTATACTCTGCCATGTCTTCTCTCTGGAGCCCAGTGTTACAGGCAGCGGTGAGTGCATTCAGCATGGCGCGGATGGATTTATCAAGTTTCTGGATGGGAAAGACTCTGACTTTTCACTTGAGAATGATATCATCTGTCAGCGTGAAGATACAGATACAAGATTTTTTGTCGGGAATTTAAATAACACACGTAATCGAGACTAAGAGCAGGCCGGGTGTGTGTTGCAATGAGTGTTCTGCTGGCTGGGAGGGTATTCCCCATGTGGCATATTTTAAAGTGAAGTAAATATGTCATGCACTATTTCTCTATTTGTTCTTGTGTGCAGATTTAAGGCTGTACTCTGACGGAGGAGACATGATCTCTACAACGAGGTTGTCTGGCATACAGGACACGAGGACAATCAAGAGGTGAGACATTAATGTTGAATCAGAGCAAACTATAAATATTACTCTGCACTTATTCGATCAGAATCTCATAGTTGTGGATCTAAACAAGTGATTAGTGAAATGAGGACATGATATGATACTTACTGATATTCTGCCATGCATGAGCTGAATATATTTACACCATTGGTCAGTACAGCAGCTCTGAGAGTAGTGCAGCTGCAAATCACAGGTTTATATTAATCTCAGCCTAAAAACAAACAATCTAAACTGGAATGAGTCTCCAGTCTCGGTGCTTTGTAACAGTCAGTAAGTTCCACACAGGAAAGTCTTCTGGATGGAGTTTACACTTCTTTATATTTTCTTAGTAATAATAATAATAATAATAATAATAATGATAATAATGATAATAATAATGATAATGATAATGAAGAAGAAGAAGAATTAAAGCTGCAAGCAGCATTTTCGGGGGGCCAAGCACCCAGATTTGGTGAGCTGCACATTTACAGATGCACTACAATTGTTGCAATCAAAGGAAAGCAGACCCTAGGGAATCATAGGAGTGTAAGAACTAGGAATGTAGAAGTGTGACTTTAGCACAAGTTCTTAAAATTAAATTAGGAAAATTATGGAAGTTGTCACAGTTTTTGACCACAGGTGGTGCAGTCATTAAACTTTTGGGGACATTAGGGCAAGGTTCTGAAGATCAAGTCTCATGACAATATGCAGATGTCTTACTGAGATACAGCTTATCATCCTGTTTCCTGCATTTGCCAGTCCATTATGGGAGAACAGTTTTGAATATCAAAGTTCCTTTGATACATTTTGGTTAGACAGGTCTCAAGATGATCTGGGACAAATTTGGTGAAGATTGGACAAAATTTGGAGGAGAAGTAGCAAAAGTGGCACTTAGATGGAAGCATTTTTGGCATGTTATTTTAACTTTTGACCAGTAAGTGGCGCTGTCACAAAGTTTGTTGTATAGCCTCAGGGCATGGTCCTGAAGACGCCTAGATTTGTGTCAGTGTGCAAAGTCGCTGCTGAGATATAACCTCACTTCCTGTTTGGCAGCTTCACTGTCAGATTTGTTTGGAATATCAATATTCTTTTGATGAATTTTGTCCAGAATGGTCTGAAGATGATGTGTGCCAAATTTGGTGTTGATTGGACGTAATTTGTAGGAGAAGTAGTGAAAAAAAATGTTTTTGAAAAAATCCAAAATGGCAAAAAATCTGATTAGGCAGAAATTGATGTCATAGGGAACTAGCATTGAACTTGTCTCAATCCAGGGAATTCAGAGATGCCTGGGTTTTAAATTTTGGACACAAGGTTCAAAAGTTATGACCATAAAGGTACTTCTAAATAAGGCCCAGCTTTGACCCAATGGTGGCGCTAGAGCTTTGACAGCACTTGGTCCAAATTTGGCCAGAATGTTCCTTAGACCCTCCCCAATCAGTGTGCCAAATTTCACAACTTTTTACCAGATGGTTCTTTGGGCTGCCATAGACACCCTAGCCAGAAGAAGAAGCAGAAGAAGAAGAAGAAGAAGAAGAAGAAGAAAAGGTAGAATAACAATAGGGTGCCTACACACCTTCAGTGCTTGGCCTCCTAATAATGACAAGCTGCAGTTTTATGTCCTATTAACTTCAAGAGAAATTAAAAAAAAAAGAAAGAGAGGCTGGTGAGGGAGCCTCTGTCTGTAGCTGCTGTAATGTCAGTGAGAACAGGAACTAACTCGTGGACTTTCCACCATTTCCACATAGACGTGACTGTAAATGACTCTTTGAAGAGAAGAGGGGTGTAATGAGGGTATTTATGCACGGTGTGTGTTTTAGTCTGATTCAGGGTAAAAGATCAGACTCACCTGAACCCAGCTGTGTGTCCATGATGAGTGACAGATCAATGACTTGCCCAGTAAAAGTACGAGATTCTTCTGATGATCTGAGGTAAGGATCCTGTAGTTAAAGATCCTTCTTTGTCCCAAAGTGGAACTTTCTGGAAAATGTGGTTTTATTGTGGAGCTAATTTAGGCAGTGTATTGGTCGGGCTGCTGGAGCAAACTACAGCCGAGAAAAAAGAGTAGTGCGCCTCCTATTCTAATCTGTTTTTGTATCTTGTTAGGACACATTATCTGTTCAGTTACATCCCTAAGCCAGTAACAGACCTGATCTTAATAATATTCGA
>CM040458.1:304953-317958 GCA_022758105.1 Pangasianodon gigas | reverse complement strand
AGCTGCTTTATATGCATTTCTCACCTTCGTCAACAAAAATGTAACAAGACAACCAAGCACTGATCTGTCTGATCTTTTAAACACATCAAACATGTGTGATTTCCTCAGGAGTGCAGTGGACAAGGCCTTACAGAGTGAGAATGGACACCTGAACCTGTTCCTCCGCTTCCTTCTGGGTCTCTCACTGGAGTCAAATCAGACTCTTTTAAGAGGCTTAATGCCACAGACAGGAAGCAGCTCTCACAGCAAACAGGAAACAGTCGAGTACATCAAGGAGAAGATCAGGGAGAATCCATCTCCAGAGAAATCCATCAATCTGTTCCACTGTCTGAATGAACTGAATGATCATTCTCTAGTGCAGGAAGCTCAGGTGTACTTGAACAGAAAAGGTTACAGTCGTCTCAGTGGTGCTTGGCTTTCACATGCTCAGTGGTCAGCTCTGGTGTTTGTGTTGCTGAACTCAGAAGAGGAACTGGATGTATTTGATTTAAGGAACTATTACAGATCAGAGGAATGTCTTCTGAGGCTGCTGCCAGTGGTCAAAGCATCCACAAAAGCTCTGTAAGCATTTCCATTCATAAGTGTGTTATATTGGTGTTTGTTAATATAAAGTAACACATTTACATTCATTGATTTTTAGCTTTTATTCAACCGAGCAGAACAATTAAGGGGTTAAGGGTTAACTGTGAACACCAGATAACCATCTGTGATGGTGGATATCCCCTGGATACCTTCTTGTGCATGTGTACACGCATGCTAAGACCTTCCAACACACAAAGTGACATACAGTGGATTCAGAAAGTATTCAGACCGCTTTACATGTTGCACACATTATTGTGTTGTGGATTTGATTTTGAAAGGATATAATTGCCATTTTTACTCATCAATCTACACTTAATTGCCTATAACGATGAAGTGAAAACATGTTTTTAGACATTTTCAAAAATTAATTAAAAATTTAAAACTGAAATCTCTTATTCACAAAAGTATTTGGCAGCAATTACATCTACATCTACAGGTCTTCTTGGATACATCTCTACAAGGTTTGCACACCTGGATTTGGGCAGTCTATCCCATTCTTCATGGTAGATCCTCTCAACCTCCGTCAGACTGAATGGCAAGCGTCTGTAAACTGCCATCTTCAGATCTCTCCGCAGATGTTCAATGGGATTTAAGTCTGGGCTATGGCTGGGCCACTCAAGGACATTCAGAGACTTACCCCGAAGCCACTCCAGTGATGTTTTGGCTGTAAGTTTTGTCATGTTGAAAGGTGAACTGTCACCCCAGTCTGAATTTGCGTGCGCTCTGGAGGATGTTTTCTTCAAGGATATTCCTGTATTTGGCTGCATGTACTGTATCTGTCCCTCAATAGTTACCAGTCTCCCTGTCCCTGTTGCTGGGAAGCACCCCCATAGCATGACGCTGCCACCACCTCGTGTCACCACAGGGACGGTATTAGCCTGGTGATGTGCAGTGCCTGTTTTTCGCCAGACATAGTGCTTCCTGTTCTGCCCAGAGAGATACAATTTAGTTTTATCAGAGAATCTTTTTCCATATTCCTTTATGCTGTCATGTGCCTTTTACTCAGCAGTGGCTTCCATCTTGGCACATTACCAGTGGCCTGATTTATGCAGTGCTGCAGAAATGGTTGTCAGGTGACTGTTGGGTTCTTTCTTACCTCCCTGACCAAGGCCCTTCTTTCCTGGATGCCCAATTTGGCTGGCCAGCCAACTCTTGGAAGGTTCAAGGTTGTGCCGAGCTTCTTCCATTTCAAAAATACTGAGACCACTGTGGTCCACTCAAAGCCTTAGAAATTGTTTTATATCCTTGCCCTGATCTATGCCTTACCACAATTTGATCGCGGAGATCAACAGACAGTTCCTTGGAGTTCATGGCTTGGTTTTTGTCCTGACAATGCAGTGTAAATTGTGATCTTATAGACCAAACTTTCCAAACTATGTCCAATCAATTCAAATTGCAACAGGTTTACTCCAATTGAGTTCTAGACATATCTCAAGCATAATAAAAGCCAACAGGATGCACCTGACCACAATTTGGAGTGCCACAGGAAAGGGTCTGAATACTTTTGTGAATAAGAGATTTCAATTTTTGATTTTTAATTACGTTTAGAAAATATTTAAAAACATACATTTTGTCATTATAGGCGATTAAGTATAGATTGATGGGTAAAAATCACAATTTTACCTCCATTCAAAATCATATTCACAACACAGTAAAGTGTGCAAGAAGTAAAGGGGTCTGAATACTTTCTGAATCCAAGGAATGATGAATGTAATGATGTACTCCACAGCAGTATCACAACTGTCCTTCAATTGTCCAGGAACTAATTCAAGAATCATCATTGAACTAAAGCATTAATCTTTACTTTATTCTACTTGAAAGATTTTTGCATGTTGAGTTCTGATATATCGGCACTTGTCTCCCAGGCTGTGTGGTTGTAATCTCACAGAAGAAATCTGTCCAGCTCTGTCCCTAATTCTCAGCTCCACATCTTCCAGCCTGAGGGAGCTGGATTTGAGTTTCAATAACCTGCAGGATTCAGGAGCATGGCTGCTCTCTACTGATCTGAAGAATCCACACTGTAAACTGGAGGCACTGCGGTGAGATCATCATTATGATTCACACACATATTATACAAACATTGGGCTAACACATTTGTACGTGTGTGACATTAAAATGAAGAAAAACATCACATGCATGAAAAGAAGAAGTGTTCATTTTGACAGCTAATTTAGAAAAAAATAGATAAGAGGACAATTTTAGCAATTTTAAAGCAATAATAATAATAATACTAATAATAATAATAATAATAAAAGCTGCAAGCAGCATTTCCAGGGGGCCAAGCACCCAGACTCGGTGAGCCGCACATTCACAGACGCACTACAATTGTTGCAAATCCTGTCAGTCATGTTGTCTGTATAATAGCACATGGAACGGCTAGAATGGCAGTAGATAGTTGTCTAGACAAAGGTCTCAAGATGATGTGAGCCAAATTTGGTGAAGATTAGACAGGTCATGATCCTGAAGATGAAATTAGTTAATCAACACCTTCTGATCTGAGAATTCCACAGCACTGTGGTATATAAAGCTTTAGGATTATATTGTGCTATTGATTTTTAAAACTATGATAGCCTATATACAGGGACAGGCAGTTTTTTTCCCCCCTCTGGCATTCAGTCACAGTCAGTAATGCCACATTTCACCACCAGAGGGCGAGCTTGAAATTCTCACATTTTCAAACTGCCCCATGCAAGTGTGTGGCACTTCCTCTAAAACAGCATGAAGCTTAAAATTAAGTTTTTAGAAAAACAAATAAAACTATTTTAGAAAAACAAGAAGCTGGCGAGGGAACGAATATTCATAGTTGTCTTTGTGCATCATGGATGATTTTCCTATAACATGTTTTATTCCTTACTTATGGAACTCTGATACACTATTTTTCTACAGCTGTGTAGTTGTATATGATTTATTAGCATCTTAGCATATAATTGTGTTGTGTTTGTCTCTGCAGGCTGGAAAAGTGCAGCATTACAGTGAAAGGCTGTGATTATCTGGCTTCAGCTCTGACGTCAAACCGCTCATCACACCTCAGAGAGCTGAATCTGAATAATAACGAACCTGGAGAATTAGCGGTGAAGATGCTCTGTGATCTACAGAAGGATCCACAGTATAAACTGGAGATACTGTAGTGAGTTACTGACTTGCTCTCACATTATAGACAAAGAAAGAAGGATAGCTATCCCACAGTGAGTCAATGACTGTCTATTTAAGGAAACTAGAGGTGTGTGGGTGGGCAGCGTGGGTGAGTTTGTGAGATGGAGATATTCTGAATGCCTCCATCAACATGGTTTCAGTCATAAACCAAAGTTAGACCTTTAGCGTTTAGCTAGAACATTTAAAAAAAATTGAGTTTTTTGTGCAAAAGTTTTCATGGCCAAACCGAATTAAAAATTCCCACAAGATTTTCCGTAACAATGATATTCTTCATACTCATGCGTGTATGCTGATAAACACGGATCAGTCCTAAATTATCAAGTGCATTCATGGCACAGCTGATTTACGTTTAGCCATGGCCACAAAACTCCCAGATGACGACTAAACGGTGAAAGAGCGCCTAAGCACGACGTGCATTAAATCTTCCAGTAACGCAGCTCAGCCACTGCAGTGCCTCAGCTACCACAGACACACACTAACTCCTCCTGCTTTTACAGGGTGCCATTACTTCTGTCCGGATTAAATGGCAAGTCGTATTTGTGTTCCTTTATGGATTTGTTTTGAATCGCTTCAGAAAATGTACATTAGTGTGAATTGAAATAAATAAGTGATTTAAACTTGAGAGTATAAACCGTGTATAAAATCGCGGTACCTCATCAACAATTAAACGATTTGATGCCGATCAGTGGAGGTTCACATTAGTAAATTTACACAAACTTACCCGAACGCTAATTTCTCATGTATATTAACGTAGCATTGTTTCTCAAGCCGTTTCGTAGAACCATTGTGATACCGTATATATAATGTGTGTGTGTGTGTGTGTGTGATTTTGATTATGAAGCGTGTGACGGTGGACGGTGATAAACGTATGATGATGACTAATCATTCTGTCCTGTTTTGTCCCGCAGCATCGAGAGAGACCCCCTGGAGTTGCAGCAAAGTCACTATTCACACTCTTCCACTGAGCAGTTCTTTATCACCAATACAGAATCACCAGAGTTCTCCCTTTCAAGACTCCGTCGTAGTTTTCGACCAGTGTGAAATAGCCAGAACATCAACATGCTGAATTTCGGATAACGAAAATGAGAACGGCTGATCATATTTATTTGTTTAATCTTGCTAGAAGAAAAAAAAATCAAATCCTTTCCCATCTATACACAGCAGAGACATCATCATAGAGAATTATTATACGCAAGACAACAGCTGTTTCTAGCAATGATGAAGCTGATAATGAAAGCTGCTCAGTGAGAGTCAATGTTACTTGGTGCAATTTTTAGTAATTTATTTGTTTCTTGGCCGATGTACAGATGTGATGTCGATTTCGCGCTTACATCATTCCGCCTCAAAAAATCCTCAAATCCTACCTCACTGGTCTTGAAGTGAAGAATTTCAAGTTGCTTATGTTGTTGTCATGATGATGAAATCCTCCCCAGCCCCATGTCCTGCAAATCATTTAATAAAAAATATATATTTTTTCAGACCTGATCTTGTTTTTTTTTTTCTCACTGAAACATACTATATCAACAAAAACCTGTTCACCTTATGATGGAGAGATTGCTGACGAACCCTGACAATGCCACAGCCATCCATGTCCGGGAAGCCAAGGGAGCAGAATTGCCCATGCTCTTTGGGTATAATGGATCTAATGTATGCGGAAGAGGGCGGATAGCGCTTTCCTCCGAGTGTGTGATGCAGCGCCGCCCTGTGATGCAGCGTGAGCAGCAGTTTCGAAACAATGCGGCTGGCAGCTTCATGTGTTTTCGCAGGAAGCACAGCAGGACAATCTGTATGTTTTTAAAACAATGGCATTTATTGCTAAAATGCACTTTTTACATGAAAAAAGTCACAAGTAGTCAGTACAAGACGATGTGTAAATGAACACACTGTCAAAAGTTCACGAGGCAGTTTTCCTCAGTATCTCAACTGTAGCACCAATGGCCTATAAATATGTTTTCACAATATATTTTTTTTAAATATTTATATATATTGTTTTCTTTTCTTCTCAACGCAGCCATGTTTCTCTTTAAAATCAGGCATGTACCCCGGATCTCCAACATGGAGATGCACTTGTGCTTGTGAGAATATTGGCACTAAATTCACGAATGAGAGCGAAAACAGGACAAAAACAGATCGAAAGAGTCCAACTTTGTCTTTCCATCGCAAGGTTCATAAAAAAGCAACAAAAAGAGGCTTTGTCTCAATACGTAACGAGTTCCTTACTGCCCACCTAGGCAGCAGTTTAACCAGAGAACCAACCTTATAAGCATTGACTGAAATTTTGCCAGCTGTTGCCATGGTTACAGTGGTGAATCAATGTTTATTCCCATACTGCTTTGGTAAATATTTATATTTCTTCTGGATGAAAAAAAAAAAAAGGTTCTGTTTTGTTGCTAGCTAGCTACAAACAAGCACCAATGGAAAAAAAAAATCATTAGCTAACATCGCTTTGATAGCTAGCTATGCTAATCAGTAAGGTTGTAACAAACTAGTGCCAAACTAGCTAGCTAAAATCATATTTCATATCATATTTCTTCCACATTTATAAATCTGTTTTGGAGGAAAGAAAATGAAAGAAAAAAAAATCACCCCATAAAGCTAAGACAACCGATTCGCTAATCCCAATGTTAGAATCTTAAACATTCACAAATGGCTCGGTGAAAAACAGTGATTTCTGGATTTCTTGGATTTTGTTTTGTAACTAGTTTGTTTGTTAGTTGTTTTTCCTATGTTTGTTAAAATTCCCTGCCAAGTAGCTAGCTAGCAACAGACCGGCACCAAAGAACAGTTAGCTTAACAGCTTAGTTAGCTTAGTAAATTACTCTCCTCATAAGTGGGAAATCTGATTAGCAAATGTTAGCTAATCATTAGCGAATGTTAGCTAATCAAGTGATCAACATGACTGCAACAACTTGGAACCAGAAGAAAACAACAGCCTGAGGCGACGGAGCTAGTTAGCATGCTAATATACAAAATCCTGTGGTGCAAATTCATAACAATGACAATCAACATAAATAAAGGGAAAAAAAATCTAAACTTTTGTACAATTTTTAACAGAAAAAGTAAAAACAGCTTACATGAATTAAAATAAGAAATATTGGTATGTTGAATCAAATTTATATATAAAAAAATTATAAATAAATAAAAGCAGCATATGATGCTGTCTTTAAGATTTGGCGATGTGGACAGCACGCTAGGCATCGGTGTTTTTGTTTTTTTTTATACGGTGTATTATATATTATAAGGAAAAGGCAGAAATGGTGGATTTGTTTATTTGTATTTGTGTGTGAATTAGCTAGCTGTTCTGAGAATCGAGACACGACCCAATCCAGGCTTGCTTTATTTATTTTTATTTATTTTTAAAGTAAATTGCTGCTGAATTTGTGCTAAATTCTTTCAATTGCTGGTAGATTGATGCTAATTTCTTGAAGTGGAGCTAAATATTACGGAAAGTTCTCGAGTCTGTGTTAAAATTCGTAGATAATTCCATAAACGTGCGATGAACTCCAACAACCGCCGCTAAATCTGAGCAATGTGTAGCACATTTCAGACGCTAAAACTGCCCTAAATCCACCCCCTCGCTGGCGAACGTGTGGGAAGTTGATCAAATTTGTGCGAAATTCTTTTAATCGACGCTGAATTTGTGCTAAATCCGCAAATCCAGTGTACATTCCGATGCTAATCTCATCATGATTATGAGGATTAGTTCACATTGTTCAGTGAAAATGTGTTTCCACTTGCACACTTTCCTCTCTGATCACGTCAGTGAAATCGAGACCCTTCAGGAGCCGGCTGATTATTCAAACTTATTTTAGGGAACCGGCCACATTACGGTTAGTAATATACCGATAAGTATTCGCCCCCCTTCCTGTGAACCCCCTAAATTATTTTTCAAAACAGTGTCAACTTTTTAGAATCACATCATCAGCACACTTTTCGTCAGTAGCTGAGTTTATTGCTCTGTTTTGCCCCCTAGTGGACAAACTGAGACTCGCTGTTTTGTTTTTTTTCAAACCTTAATTCACAAGATGATTTAAATTTAATTCCAATTAATGAATTTGTCTCATATCTGTTATCACGGTCCGTAAATTTGACACCCCTGGTTTAAGGTGTTTTTAATTAAAAACGTATTGATTAAAAATATTTCCAGCTCTCCAGTGGCGTGAGTTCGAATCCCGACAGTGACATCGACAGTCAAAGGGAAACGGATGTGTGGTTAGTGGGTGGAGATTCGCAGGTGACCATATTGTGGAGGAAAATGAGGAAATAAATGTACCATCTGGGACGATACAAGCTTGACAGAAATGAGGAGAGACGTTTTCACTTCACATTAGTACGAGATCAAACCCAGTGTCCTCTTTGTGCTCAGAGTGTGTGTGTGTGTGTGTGTGTGTGTGTGTCAGAGCTTGCTGTGCTTTAACTGTCGTTTTGTGCCACAAACTTATTCTGAGGTAATGAAACTTTTTTCAATGCTTTGCCCATTTTGCTTTGAGCTTGTTTTGAGGATAATCATTCAGCAAAAAGTGAAACAACAACAACAACAACAAAAAAATGAGGACTTGTGGAATTCTGTTCCCCTGTTACAAGCCGTATTTCTCAGTGATGATGTTTTGCTCAGATTCGATCTTTCGGCCGTGACACATTCATGTTTGTAGGCGACCCGTACCCATGTCGTTGCCCTGAGCCGACCTGACGCACCACTCCATCACCTCAGACGCAGAGATCATCACAGGTTTTTTACTACCATTTACTCCCCACAGAAATCTAGGATTAAGATTTTCTTTTTCCCAAGAATTAAAAAAACACTGATCCATTTACAAAAATCTGTGCCACTTTTCAGGCTGATGAAACGTAGGCATTGCTCACGTCTACGCACTTTTTCCTGACATGTTGAAGGACTTGTTGAGCTCTAACCATTTTTGTGCCATTTTTCTAACAATAAGTCATTAGTGAGTCGAATATGTAACTCAGTACAAAAATGGATTAAAGAGTGAGTGAATATCATGAATAAATAATAAACAGTAAATAAAATGATATTAATTATTTACTCCTCCTTTTATCATTTACTCTCGTTTTGCTCCTAATTTACTCACACTGTGTAAATGATAAAAGGTGTAATAATATAACGTTAGTTGTATTCATTTTATTGACTGGTTGAGACATAAGGGGGGGAAAATCAATTTCTGTATTAACAGCTCACTTTTGTCGTTTCGAGGGATTCCACGTTTCTCCTCTGTGCTCGTCGGGTCGTGGATTTCGAGTGACGGAGTGCGATTTTGAGGTAAACAATAAAACTCTGTAAACGTTAACATTCAGGGAGTTGCTGAGACATTTCGAAGCTCAAGATAAAGCTGCTGTTTATTTATTTATTTTCTATCTTTTGTTCCTTCAGCTCGACAGGTAAATAGCTACGTTTAAATGCACACGATAGCCTGAATAAATGTATCAAGGAAACTAGTGATGCGTTTTACACACCTACAATCTTCCCGCCTTCTGAAGCCTTTCACAATGTCTGCATTTAGGTGTTTTCAAACATCTAACCATCTCTGAGTATTCTGCACCGCATGTTAACAATATTCGCCTGGGTTTTAGTCAGGCTCCGCCCACGTGTATACGGACGTTTCTGAAAACGTAGTTCTGGGTCACTGAAAACAAAACACCCTGAACGGAGGATACATGTGCGAGTTTATCACGGCTCATCACCAGGTCGTTACTTTGTGCTCGTTAATTTCTTATTTGAGATTAAAACAATTCAATTTCGCTTTGTTTTATTGTTCTACCAGAATACGATGAGCTCGGTGCTGCTCCTACAAACTAACCGTATGTTCATCTCTCGCTCAATACGCAGCTCTTAACGTTATTCCAGACGTAGCACTTTACGGTAAACTGTTGCCACCTATTGCGAGCATTTTTTAATTGTTTGTGCGTTTTTTTCGGATGAGAAACAAAGGGATAAAATCTAAAAACATTTCAAAAATATCAGTATATTAGCTAGTTGGAAATGTAAACATCATGATACGATTAATATTGGATTTTTGGCGTGCGTGTAAACATAGCTAAGGAGCGGAAGGTGAAACGGTGGCCGGCTTTTGGACTCAAATTCAAACTTTTTTTTTTTTTTTTAGCAAACATTCCTCAGGATCCTTGTGTGAAAGGCATTGTTGTGAGGTGTGTGTGTGTGTGTGTGTTTAAAGTCCATTTTACTTTGTGCTCGTTGGGTAACTGTGCAGTGGAGAATGACTCTGAGGTAACAGTTTGAACAGACGATGGACCAAAGAAACCTTCCTTGAGTTACCGGAGACTCGACTGATGATCTTCAGAAGGAGCCGCTTCTGAGATGTTTGATTTTTTTTTTTAAACGCAGAAACTCTGTAAACCTTTTTCTTCCACACATTCTTCAAGCTGTTGAATTTTTTTAATTCATTGTTTTGAACACTTGTGAATGTTTCTGAGCGCTCACAGGCTCTCGGCAAAGCTGCCAAGGTGAAGCGATGAAACTCCGTAAACCTTGCTGAGGGATTTTTTTTTCTCTGAATCCTCAGAAGCTCTCGACGAAGCTGCCGGGGAAAAGGCCGGTGCGTCCGGTGCGCTGCAGAGTTCCCTTATACCAGCCGTCGTCACGCTTCTTGTGAACAAAAACGATGTCGCCCTGCTTCAGCTCGATCTCAGCGTCGCTCTGGGGAGGATACGGCACCACAGCACGATATCTGCGGAAGAACAAGCGTGAACAGCGTGAGAGGGAAGAACACGGTAGCTTTCAACAACATTTTCAGATTCCAGTTTCAGTCTAGAGTTGCCTTATACAGGGTGTTACACTATATATATATATATATATATATATATATATATATATATATATATATATATATATATATATATATATATATACAGACCGTGAGCCATTTGGGATTCATCTGTATAAGGGTAACGTCTGGGAAGAAGGTCATGTGACCTAAATCATGTGTGTATTCAATCTGTTACATAAAGTGTTTTGTATAAAATAGTTTAGATTTTTTTTATCCCATGAAACAAGAGGTAAAATGTTTATTTTTCATTTTGACTTTTTGACCATTCTGAAGTATGATCCTTACACTGTAGGTTATTTTTTTTAAATTCCGTGACACTAAATCCGCTATTGTTATTTTATTTTATTTATTTTGGACACATTATCATGGCTGGTTATATGTTTAAACTCATGTTATTGACTTTCTGTTTATGCCATTATGCTTATTTATGAAACGTAAATATTGTCGGATTTGAGAACGAGCGTTCAGATACTCCGCTGGAAACACCAACGTGTTTGTAAAGCTTGTAAATTGCTGTTAAGGCTAGCTTTAAAAATATACTATGCAGATCTGTCTCAGAAAGAAAAAAAAAATCTAAAAAAAAACAAACAAAAAAGGAGGTGTGGAAGAGGGGGCGTGGCCAAACGCTGGCTGTGAGTGGGAGGAGGTGTGCAGTGAACAACTGGGTAATGAATGAGTGTCTACATGTGCTGTTTTTATTTTTTTATTTATGTGCTTCTTTTCCTTTTCAGCAGGTGGCCAGATTCCAGAGAGAGACGGAGTTGGAGTTGGTTCAGTCTGATCAAAGCTTTTAAAAATTTTTTTTAGTTTTGTGGGTGTACACTTGAGTGCTGAAAAGCACAGAAAAGCACTCTCTCTCTCTCTCTCTCTCTCTCTCTCTCTCTCCTTCCTCTGTCCTCGCTGGACCAGACGTGTCACTTGGTCTATCTTACTTTGGTATATCTTATTCTGGAATATTCATGTTTTGCGGTACATTTTGAGGTAAGGTCAGTTTTTTGCTTATGTACAGTATGTGTGCTAACATTCATGGTTGTGTGAGGAAAATGTGTATAGTGTGAAAAAAAAGAGATTTTTATCACCACTAGCACATTTTGAATATGAGACACTGGGAAAGTAAAATGTTGCCTTAGTGGTGTGTTTTGTTTTGGAGCAAATGTTAATGGTATTAAACAGAAACACGGTGAAAACAATTCTGCTTGAGCTCAGACTTAAATAGACTTCCTGCCACGGCGGAATTTATAAGCAATTTCAGAAAACACAATTATTTCAGTACTTGAGTATTTCAGAAACTGCTGATCTCCAGGGATTTTCACACACAGCAGTCTCTAGAGTTTACACAGAATGCTGCGAAAAACAAAAAAACATCCAGAAGGAGGAAACACCTTGTTGATGAAAGAGGTCAGAGGAGAAGACTGGGTCAGACTGGTTCGAGCCGACAGGAAGCCTACGGTAACTCACATAACCACTCTGTACAACCGTGATGAGCAGAAAAGCATCTCAACATGTCAAATTTTGGGGTGGATGAGCTACTACAGCAGAAGACCACACTGGATTCCACTCCTGCCAGCCAAGAAATTAGTAAAAATGTCTACGAATAGGTTTAATAATCTTATATATAGTTTATAATTATCATATATTAGGAAATACTAGATCAATTTGACTATATTCTAGATATTTTTGCTTGCTAAGATGTAATTTTTTTGAGGTGTAGCACAGGTATGATGGTCATGTGATGCAGTTTGACCTTCATGCAGGCAACCTGCGCAACCATGCGGTATATATTTATGATGAAGGATGCCGGCACACATGAGAATTTCTCACACAGCTGAACAATGGATTTACAACGGATGCCTCTGAAATGTTATAATATGCTCTTGAATAAGAATTTTTATTCTACTAATCGATGATAACCTACCTCTCACGTGATAAGGGTTTGGGTTCAGGACGGATGGCCAGCATCGCGGAACAGGAAGTGGAGGACGAGGAAGAGGACGTGGGAGAAAAGAATGGCTGGCGCGGCGCCAGGTCGAGGTCGAGCGAGCCGCACTTCCTGTTCAAAGGTTCGATGCCCGCGGCTCCCTGCATGTCGCTCTCGATGGGGCACGAGCCGGCGCGGCTAAACACCTGAAAATCCGCCGCTGTGGCCCCGTGAATGGCTGCAGAAGAGGAGGAGGAGGTGGAGGACGAGGAGGAAGCCGACGTGGAAGAGGACGTAGGATCATGAGTCGGGGACGAGGAAGGCGGCGAGCGAGATTTCTTCTTCAGCAGCTTGAGGAGGACGCCGCTCTTTTTTTCTTTCTGTCGGAAAACAGAGAAATTAACATTAGAAAAACACTCTCAGCTAAGGGTTCAAAGGGGTAAAGGTTGTTTCAAAGAGGAACCCTTATCTGTGTAGGACTTTTTTTCACACCCCACAGTTACTCAGCCAGGAAAACAAACGCTCAGGCATCCGGTTCTACTTCCTGAC
>CM040458.1:274953-299953 GCA_022758105.1 Pangasianodon gigas | reverse complement strand
GTCAAAATAACGAGATACTAAGTTAAAATATTGAGATACTAACAACTTAGTAAGTCAAAATAAAGATACTAAGTCAAAACAACAACTTCAAAATAGCAAGATACTAAATTGAAATAACGAGATACCTAGTTAAAACATTGAGATACTAACAACTTAGTAAGTCAAAATAAAGATACTATGTCAAAAAACACATTTACTAAGGCAAAATAACGAGATACTAAGTTAAAATAAAGATATTAAGTCAAAATAACAAATTTGTAAGGCAAAATAGCAAGATACTAAAAGTTAAAATATTGAGATACTAACAACTTAGTAAGGCCAAATAAAGATACTAAGTCAACATATAGAGATACTAAGTCAAACTACTGACTTACTAAGGCAAAGTAACGAGATAGTAAGTTAAAATAATTTAGTAAAATATTGAGATACTAACAAATTAGTAAATCAAAATAAAGATACTATGTCAAAACAATGAGATACTAAGTCAAAATACCGACTTACTAAGGCAAAGTAACGAGATACCAAGTTTGAATAATGAGATAATATCTTTAAATAACCAAATGAAAATATCGAGATAGTAACAATTTAGTAAGTTGAAATAATGACAGAGCATAGCTACTACCTCACCTGGACACAGGAGTGACGTAATTTCCGGGGAAAACTCCGGAGGCGCCACTGCGCAGTGAAGTTCCCTTGAACCAGCCGTCTTGGCACTTTTCCATCACGCGGTACATTTCTCCTTTCCTCAGCTCCAGCTCGTCTGCTTTTTGGGGTTTATACGCGTACAAAGCCAAGTAGCTGCAGAAAAAAATCCGATATCTGACACTTAGATGTGAGAATCTCAGAGTTGTTCGAGAGAGTGATTTGTTTAACTTTTCAAAATATAAAAAATATTAATTTGGAGAAAGCTCAGCGTGCGTCCTTCTTGGAAAAAGCAATCCCATAATTCTGTTCACTGGCTTAGAGTTCCACTGGAATACGCACAGAAGTGAAGATCCAAAGGCAAGGCTAAAGCACAAATCCAAATCGCTGGCGTGAAGGATTTAGCATCAGAATAGATCCAATATCCAAAAAAACCCAAGAAAATGATGAAAACACCAACATGAATGAAATTATAAACAGATTAATCGAGAGCTACAAGTGAAATGAGGAACATGGGAAAACAACCAAACCCAAGAGGGAGTGTGTTATGTGCAGAAGGTGACCCCTTGGTGTCGAATCTCATCAGATTTATTTATGTACATTGACTTGAGTCATCGTTACCATAGAAACGATCTCCACACTCTGGCTGGCTTCACACGGAGAAACTTTTAACAGGTTGCAAGTTGCATGGAAACGTAATTTCTGTTTCTACTTGACAGTTCGACAAAAGAGGTATAAATAACAGTTATAAAACAACCCTTGATGTTGTCGTATGGGTAAATTAAATGGTTAAGCAGTGACTAAACAACGTTATTCATTATTACACATCATAAAGCTAATCTTTCTTATTGCAATGGCTTTTTACAAAGATATACTTCGTGATTTCTCTTCGTAGTGTCTCAGGTATATACTGAAATCTGTCAGACATCTGAAAAATTTTGTCACTGGAATTTTTTCTCAAATTACATGAAAACCAAAACACAATTAAAGGGTTTATTAGTGTCGCTAAGCCGTCATAAGCTGCCACTGTTTGTGAACAGTCCCTTATTTCATGTCACTATTTAGGCATTATTTATGGCCTCCTCGCCATAACCAAGGGTTTATGTTAACAAGGACAGGAAGCAATGACCGAATAAGGAAAGTAGAAAACAAAGAGTCAGAAAGAGTGTGGAAAACAAAAAGGATCATGCAGAGTCTGGAAAAAGAAAAAGATCGATAGTGTGGAAAACAAAAAGGGTCAGAGAGTGCAGAAAACTGAAGGGATAGACAGAGTGTGTAAACAAGAAAAGTGTGGGACACAAAAAGGGTCAGGAAAACTGGAAAACAAAAAGCTTCAGCGAGTGTGTAAAAAATGAAAACAGAGAGTGTGGAAAACGAAATGTTAGAGGGTCAGAAAGAGTAAAAGTCTAGTTTCATCTCCTGAGCACAGGTTCAGTACTCACATGTTTAATGGAAGCTGAACTTTTGCAGCAGCGAGAAGCTCTCCAGAAGTCGGAGTCACTCGAGGCTGCACCACGGCTCCGGCGTTAAACGACGAGTCCTGGAGAAGTAGCAGATATTTGGCTGATTTAATGATTTCATGATCTGTGTGTGTGTGTGTGTGTGTGTGTATGTGTATTATTACATTACATTATTATTATTACATCAGTGTCTGATGCATCTGCTCTATAACCAACCATATTTAACTATAATCACACAGCCAGACATTATTGCCTACTATATTCTAATTTGCTGCTGTGTAACACAAGAAACACTCGATACTGACCAATCAGACTGAGATATTTGAGCTGAACACACACACACACACACACACCTGTGATGTTGGAGCGCTAGAGCTGAGATGTGCGTACTCTCCGACCCTCGCTCTCGGATCAGACGCGTTGATTTCCATGGAGTGGCGGTTGTTGTTAGCGAGCGCTGTGCGCTGCGTCACGCTCAGTGCTGTGAACGAGTGACGCTTCTTTGCATTCTTCTTTCCTTCTGCCCGTTGCCGTGGGGCGTCGCCATGGCCATCACCGTGGCAGGATGCTGGGGTTTCTGAGTCAGCACTAGGCCCGGGGACTGGTTTATCCATCTCCATCAACTGCTTGGCTGCTTCATTCAGCTGAGAGAGACAGAGAGAGAGAGAGGGAAAGAAAGAAGGGGTCAACTGAAGACATAAATTCAACTAGATCTATATTTTCTGGAAGAACGCACCAACTGTGCAAGAAGGTAATGAAGTGAAGAGATATTAAAGGTTTAAATACTAAAAGAGATGTTTTTTTTTTAAACATTTTGCATGTTTTAACATTAGATAAAAAAAGGGAAAGTTAGTGTAGATTACATTGAGTGTGTGTCAGGATTTGAACGCGAGTGTGAATGAGATTTCTTTTATTTAAATAGTCCCATTTAATAAAGTTGAAATGAGTAAAACCCTGATGTCTGCTTTATTTCAGCTAAATTTTCCAGTTTAATGGATTTTATGGTGGAATGAAACCTATAATGCAAGACTGATGTTAGACGAGTGAAACTTTAACCCTAGAAATCTCATTTAGTTTCTGTCTGAGTAATAGACCATTGCCATTAAAAATTCAATACTAATTTTAACTGAATGCTTAAATAAGCTTAAGCAAACACGTTCTTCTTGATCCCTGACCTCCATCAGACCTTCTCCTTCAGCTTCTTTCTCTTCTTGCATGAGTTTAATAGCACGTTAGTTTTTATAATTTCAGTATTCGATTCAAAAAACTCAAAACTAAATGAACAATCAGTTCACATTTTGGTTAGAACTGAAAAAGATCTCTCCTAACTCTCCTTCGGTGGAGTCTCTCTTTTAGACAATGAGGGACATGGTGTATGTTTTGTTCACTGATATTAACAAGCAGGTAACAACGGAGTAAAAACCTGATAGCTAGCTATATCAACCGTAATTTACCGCAGATTCAGCTCTCTAACTACGTACTATTTCACTCGCTATATGATATATTTTGAAAAGCAAGTTTGCAGCCAACATCCTTTCACAAATTCTGAGTGATGTTATAATTTCTACTTTCACTTTGAAGAGCGAGGAGTTCAGCCAAGGCAACGCTGAATCACAGCAGCAGCAGCATCCTCCCTCCCAGGACCTAGTGTCCTGATATCTTGCTATGTTGTAAATATGGATGGAGCAGGTGTGGTTTAAAGCCCTCTAAAACTGGCTCCGACTGCATTTATTAACCCAATCAACACTTGTACAGTCTGTATGGTAAACTGTGTTAATGACAGAGAAATGTGGGGGGATCAGAGGATAAGAAATAAGGATTCATTTTTTGTAATTGCCTTTTATGAAATCAAGAACAGACATTGTAAGATAGATATAATGGTATGAAGTAAAAAGGATGGAGCTGATTTGCTTCTGGATTCGTTCAACTGATCAGTGACAGTCGTATCAGGAGAACACATCATAGATTTTGTCTGCATTTGTACAGACACATCCATAAAACATTATAGAGACAACAGGGGGTGTAATGGCCATGAGGTGCATTATACTGAATCAAAATGCCATTAAAGAAGAAACCTGACATTGTGTGTTCATTGGACAAACAGAAGTGCACTGATATATAATAACTTCTGGGTGTGGACAGACTAAGACATGTTTTCCAGATCTGACAGAAGATGATCAGGACTGTAGCAAAGGCTTCAGTTTAGGAAGAAATACAGTGCTGAACTAAGAAACACTATGAAACACAAGACAAAACTAAACTAGACTACACCAACAGGGGGCGCTGAAGTCTCAGAGGCAGAACGAACATGTATAATAAACTTGGCTGCTCCATTAATGCGACTTGGTCACCACAGCAAAGAATTATATACATTTTGGGATTCAGAACATATCTGAAAATACAGAGAGTTTGAGAAATAAGGCTTGCTATGTGCGTAACTGGGTGAACCCTGGATAAGCACCAGGGATGGTGAGAATCACCTGGATACCTTTTTTTGTGCACGTGTGCATGTGTGCCAAGAAATTCAACAAAGTCCCACAGTAAATTTTTAATGCAGTATTTTCCATAAATACCACTCTCATAAAGTCAGGCTTGTTACTGTTTCTGTGGAGGTTATCTGGGGCACCACTCCCAAACAAACTCCTTCTCTTAAAAACACCCTGCCTCACCAACAAGCCAATGTTTGGACTCCTTTCTCTGAGACAGGTACAAGTTTCATTCTGTGGCATTTGGGAGACAATCTCAGGCTGATATTTCTGAAATGTCCACAGTTCTAGCCAGCCTTGGGCGATGTTGTTGTCAGTCCTAGCGTCCTCAGCAGACGCCGAAACCACTCATGATGGTCTGGCTGAATTTGATTGGCAAGAGCAATAATATCCACCACATCCCATCCCTCAGGTGATGAGATGGCTAGCATTCTCAGTGAATCTAGCCTCATGCTAAATGAACTGTGTGACCTGCTTTCATGCTTATTTCTGGGATAAATCTGGGATAGCTTGACTCTAGGACCAGCAAAAGAGGTGGAAATGCATCCAGTAGGCTGTGGCTCCAGTCATGGGCTAGTGTGTCCTGTCCTGTCCCAGCAGGCTGTCCAGCTCCACTAGGGAGAACCAAGGTCCACCTCTGCCAGGCTGAACTTCTGAAATCTGTGGCACCACTTCTGGGTGCAGATGCCACTCTTCTGGATGTATGCATTGTGTGCCATGCCATTGCGCCAACCGGGCAGGTGAATACTTGAATCTCACTATATTGTCTGAGCAGATCAGAACGTGATGGTGTCTCAGCACACATAGAAAGAACTTCAAGCCTAGCCAAGCTGGCCTTAGCTGTAGTAAGTTCATGTGTTCCAACATCACATTGTGGTTTCATGTGCCCCCTGTGCCTCCCTATCTGGTGAGGCAGGCATCCTCGCTGACTCGCCGAACTGCACCTAGACATACCCCTTTCGAGAAAAAAGGTCTCGCATCTCTGGTGGTTTAGGGCTCGTGCCCCTTTCTTAGGTCGTGCCTGGGGTTAAGCTGCAGGCCGATGACCCATCTCTGAAAATCACTTAGTTCCAGCAGGTCTAAGGCCAGTCAAAGTTCCCAGCATCCTCAGCAGAAGTCGGACTTGGACAAAGCGACCTGCTCACATTTTGTTGGAAAGCATTGTGATATTTGTTACATGTTGAGGAGTAAGAGTAGCTACGAGCCTCATTGAATCCTGCTCTACACCTATAAAGTGAGTGATCTTCTGCAAGTTTACCCTGAAACTGAGCTTCCAGATGTGTGCTAGGAGATCGTATGCAAAGTGTGTTCTCTGGTGGAGGCACAGAGGAGCTAATCGCCCAGATCTCGGAGGATCCTTACACCTCTGGCCATCAGGCAGCCTGCATGCATCTGGGACTGGACACAGCCCAAAGGGTAGGACCTTGCTGATAACTGGAGGGTAACTCAATGCAAAGATCTACACTTACTGCAAGACCGATGTGGGATAACCTCAGAATAGCTCTATGGTTACAACAAGATAAGTCTGGGATTATTGAAAATTAACTCCATTTATTGCAGCATAAATCCAGGATAACTGAAAGACAACTCTATGGTTACTGCACAATAAATTTATATAATGTATAAAATAAATGTATAACAGAAGGATAACTGAATGATTACTGCCTGTTTACTTGCTTTTAAAAACCCAAACTATCTTTTTAAAGTCTTGTGTTGCTCACGTTGTTCATCTGTTTCACTTCAAAATCACAATATTTCTTTGTCTGTAATCAGTCAATTTTTAACGCCTCTAAACCTCCCCTCCTCTTTTGGCTATTCTTCATAGCCAAAAATATGAAGAATTGTAGAAAAGTGAGCAAAAAATCTCCAAAGAAACGATAAGTTTCTGTTTGTAATACGTTGAGATGCTCGAGGATACAATTTCTGCTTCACGTTGTCTTTAAATAGTTAATTATCGAATCTTAAATTAACGCATTACCAAAATAAAGAAAGTCTTCTTACTGTTTGTACTTTGTAAGAATTCTGCAGATGTTACACTTCTCCCTGAGGAAACAGAAATGCTGAGTCTCGGTGAGTCTCATTCATTACATTAGTTCTGTTTCTCGTGTTTTTCTCCTTCGTTTGCGCGTGTCTCATGTAATTTGTCTTTTTTTTTTTTTTTAATCTTTACGCTTAGGACTTTGAGTGCCTGTCTGCGGATCCTCACAGCCCTGCTACAGCGTGAGAGCCGAATAACAACAGGCTGTCAGAAAACGGGTGTAAAAATAGCTCTGAACCAGGAGGGGAAAAATAAGCACATTATCAAAAATCTATTTCCGTTCTGTATTGCATTTGTTCCTAAATGTATGGGAAGCACGCCTCTGTTCGCTTGGGATGTTTAGTTATTCACACTGCTTCGCTCTTATAATCATTTAATCATTTCCAGAGTCAATACTTGGCAAATACCATTGCTTTCAGCTTGGGAAGAGTCACGAATCGCTATGATCTTGTAATAAAGTTGCAAAAATGTTCAAATTGCTGCGATGACGTTTCATCGTATATTTCACACATACCCTCGTAACACATTGTTGATTGTTAAATACTGATTAGGGACGCATCAGTACCGATACCGGTCTCGGGTTTTGGTCCAGTACTCGTAAATAATGCTCCAATACCAATATCCGATACCAGGTGATACTAAGTAACGTAAGCCTAGTATACGTTATCATGCTAAAGAACAGACAACACGAAACGACCAAGCTAACTAATAGCTAGCTAATGTTATAAAGAAAGCTTTTCATAGCAGCTGTTTAAACCAGGGAAATATAAACAGAGTTAAGTTAAATGTTCTGTGATGCCCCTGATTGATTAATACTAAGTAGGTTATTCGTTTCGGTATCAGTATTGACGAGTACCAAAAAACTTAGCTAGCAAACTAGCTATGTTATATATCAGTGAGTGAGTGTGATGAAGCTGAACTCTGAACGAGACACTGACGAAGTTTCTGTCTGGTTAAAAAAAAAAAAAATCAACTACAGATACCCATGTGGTACTTTTAGGAGTTAAGTAACTTGGAGGTGTGTTATTGCAGGAAAATAATCAACAGCCAGGTGATGTGATGAAGCAGAGTTACCGCAAAGTTGATTATTTTCCTATAACAGCATCCTGAAGTGTTTTATTGCTCTTACACCACAGCAATTTGCCAACAATTACAAATATTTATTAATTAAAGAATGACGCGTTGTATATTTATCCATTTATAGCTACATTTAATGTTGTAGAACCTCCACGAAACAAGTTGCCAAGTTAACATGTACCAAGCACTGACACTGGAGACTCCTTACAGAAAACTTCACCATATCAACAGTTACACATATTTTTCTTTGTTCATTTACATTTTTTTAATTTGTTTATTATTAGTTTTATATTATATGGAGCGCCTGCTGTACAAGTCCCTGTGAATGAGCTGTTGCTATAGAAACGATAACGTTTTAGAACGAGCGCATTAATATCAACCTGTGATTTGCAGCTGCACTATTGTCACAGCTGCTGTTCTGACCAATCAGATTTGAGAATTCAACAGCCCTGGGGCATAATGTTAGCTAATTATTAGATACAGTGTGAACTACCTGCTCATATCAATAGAAAGAGCTGTAATTACTGAGGCCTGTCCTTTTAATATCAGTCCTTAGAGATGTCTTGCCCCTCTCTCTCTCTCTCTCTCTCTCTCTCTCTCTCTCTCGTTCTCCCTCCCCCATCCTTCTCCATTTCACCGTTTCCACAGAGTGATGAAGCTCCATGTAATTTGAGCGTTTGTAATCCATATCCATTATGGCCGTCTATCATTTACCCGTTTTTTTTTTTTTTCCCTCCAGCACGGAGCGTTAGATGAGCTGAAGATCGAGAGATAACACTGAGGTGACAATAAAACGGGATTGAAGTACAATTATGCATCGTGGGAAATTGCTGTAGATGCCTACAGGTTCTGGGAGCATTGCTCTTCTATACATCACCCATAATGCAGTGCTTTACAGGTTTAATCACAGCGCTATTCTGCTGACGCACTGATGAAAAGACTCGGGTGAACTTAATGCCCCCTGGCTACTTTATTCCCCCTACTTACAGTTTATGAGGACACGCTGGTGCATTCTGGGATACTGCACTGGATAAGCTAGCCAGTAACGTTTGGGAATTGGAGTTTGAGGTTTAATGAAAACACAATCATCATTTAGTCCTAAAACTTGTTTCCTTGTTTTCTGAACTAAACTTGTCCCAATACAGGTTTCATATTCACTTGAAAAATAAAGACAAGAGCGACTGTGGCACTCACCTCCACATAGAGGATGGGAAAAATGCCGATTTTATCTCCCAGCATGCCTTCTGCCCAGTTTTCATCCACTCGGCGGATCACCGTGAGAATCTCATCCTGGAGGAAGAAGAATCCTTAGATATGTTAATTTATGTGAATATGATTACATATAATAGTATAAATACAGTTAAGAGCTCTGGATATTCAGAGGTTGTGAGAGCGTTTCTCTGTGTAAATATGGACATAATTTTGGACTCTTACCAACTGAACATAAAGAAAAGTCCATTCTGTGGCATCTCTAGCTTATAAATGTTAATAAATAAATATAGCGCACATTAATATTTAAACAGCCAAACATGAGATTAGTATGGGAGTTTTTCTGCAGGGGTCCAAGCACCTTTGCAAGTTACACAGAACGCTAAAGGAACCGTAGATGAACAAACTTATCAGGTTTATTGACCGTAGCTCAGTGCTAACTCTGTGAAATGCCTGCTGGAAGCTGATTGGCTGAAGTAACCCAGTTACAAAGTTTCACCTCGATCGGACTTACGGTTCCTCAGAAACAGGTTTCTGAACGTAACCCCACCCCCTATGAATGACCACGCCCCACATCATGAAGAAGAATCCTAGGACTAGTTCACAAAAGGAAGTTTTGCATATTATGCATTGCGAAGTGGGCGGAGCTAAACTACAATGTAATGTATGTGGTTGGTAATAATAAACCGATCCCATGACACAAGAGTCTAAAACATGCTTATTCTCTGACGTTCACATTCGTAATGCATTACGACTTGCTATCAAGCCTTTATAACCGCTCATAATGAGTCATAAAGCCCCAATAAAGTGTCCTTAATGCCATCTATATCCGCTCTCGAGCCATCCGCGCAGTCTGGACACAACTATTACAGAGATTTTATACTGACCAAATTCTAATTCCTTACAAACACGTAGTAAAATATTGTTCATTATACCGCAATGTAGCGTATTCACTACTGTTCTGCCTGATAACAATGTGTGTTTAGCTAATGTTTATTAACCTGAGTTCTCAGTAATGATGATTTGGACATTTAATTTATTTTTGGACATTTAAGATTTGACATGCATTTCGCATTTCATAGAAAAAAATTGCATCCGCTCATAATGTATTGCATTAGGATGCAAGAGCAGATTTAAATTGCCTTTTTTTTTTGAAAGACGACAAAGAAAAGAGTAAAACTTTAAAAAAAAAAATTACACATTTGATAAATCTTCACTCATAAGCTTTTTATCATAAACTATCCAATCTAAACTTCCATTTCTTATATCAAATTTATGACAATGAGTCAGACTTCCTGTTGAAAAAGATCTAATGCAATGTAAGTGTGTGTGTGTAAGTGTGTGTAGCTCACACAGCTGAGGTGGGGTGTGTGTGTGTGTGTGTGTGTGTGTGTGTGTGTGTGTGTGTGCGTGTGTGTGTGCTTGCATATAAACCGAGCCAAACAGATGGCAGGAAACAAGATTTGATTTGATTTGATCCAAGAGCACACACACAAGGCTTTTTCTGTTCACACACACACACACACACACACACCTGCGCTAAGAGGCAAACACTCTGTCTGTGAGTTAATCAATCATCCCACCTCTTTTCCCCTCTTTTTCTCCATTTTCTTTGCTCATCTGCTCCAAAGTGACTCAGGAACACACAGTCACTTCATTCTCACAGGAAAAACTGAATCTAGTGGAGATGGAATTCCTTTAACGCTGGTGAACATTAAACTAACTGAAATCTTGGACAGAAAGTATGTAATGATTAAAGTTACTCATATTATACCTTTAAAGTTTCTACCATTTCAACCAGCTCTTTTTTTCACCATTTTAATCAGCCGTATATCTGTCAATCATTAAGTCCAATTAAGTCTAAAAGTTTACTCAGGGAAAGTTACGTGTATTCAGAGTCGGGTTACGCACATGCTTAAGTCGAATTTTCTGGCCTCCCCATTCAGATTATACAAATCATCTGTGTGTAGCTCATGCCTCTGAGGTTGCCAGATTTATCAAGTACAATCATCTGAAATGGGGTTTTTAACATGGTCTAGACACAGCCTTTAAACACAAACTTTCCCCTTAAAACCCTAATAAAATCAGGGATAGAAAATACGTACTGAAGAAATAAATCAGGGATAGAAAATACGTACTGTAGAAGGAAACAGCATTTCTTTTTCTTTACTGTCGAATGTAATATAATTTAACATAAAAGCAATAGACTATTTAAAAATGAAAAATAAAAGTAATATATGAATGAGAACATCTAATAATCATCTAGAATATTGACAATATATTGCTGCACGAATAGTGCTAGTTGTAATTGTCACATTAATCACTGGTTTAATTTAACAAAATGGCTTCCACACTCATTATTCAGCAGCACATAGAATAGCACTTGATCCAGCACAGACTGTTATTTTACATTTTACAGCTATATGTTTTTTTATTTTTATATCACGCTCCAACTGTTACTTGTACGGACAACTTAATCTAGTCATGAGATACTAAATCAAGGTCATGAAATCATAATGCGTTCGTCATTTTCAGTTGTTGAGTTTTTAATTTGACGCACTCTCCTGTAAAGACAACATACTGATGGTTTAAATGATAAGCTGACCCAGCACTCATCTGCTATACTGACAGCCACTTTATTAAATGGACTTCATAATTTTATTCATAAAACACCAAAGAATGTGTTCATATTCAGTTCCATACACAAGACAACTCTATAGGCTACTACTACTACTACTAATAATAATAACAATAATAATAATAATAATAAAAGCTATTTAAATTGAAGCCTCAATATGTCTCATTAACTCAGTATATCTCAATGTGGAACTCAATAGGACCAGAAATTTTCAGTCCTCTCTCTCTCTCTCTCTCTCTCTCTCTGTCTGTCTGTCTGTCTCTCATGAATACTCTCTGTGCTCCAGAGTGTCCAGCTGCCCTTCTCCAGCATCCGTTTCCTCCAGAGACGAAGCTTTCCTTCCAATAACACACACACGTATATATACACACACACACACACACACACACACACTGGTGTGTATTCAACCCAGCCAAGACATACGGCACAAACAAAGTAAACCATTTTTGAAGTGAAGATAAGGAGGCCTGGAATACAAATCAGGTGTTTCCACAGCGAGTGTGTCTCAGCCTCAGTGCACCACCAAGGACACTTTTAATTTCATCAGTTATCCACGATTTTTCCAACAACACTCCATCCATCTTCACAAATTGACTGCGTTCTTACTGACTGAGTGCAGGAGCGTAATGTCATTGGTATGTTCCCCAACTGTGTGTGCCTGTTCTGTGCTCAGTCCTTAATTAGTTGGTCTACCTGCTGTTTCTGTGTTTCAACGCGAAGTCTTACCATGCATATTTAAAGCCTAGTTTTCTCTGTTCCCATGTTTCCTGGTTTTGACCTTTGCCCATTTCCCTCATTTTTCCAATTATGGATATTCCCTGTTTCATGTTGTGCATGTGTCCTTCCTCATCAACCCTCACGTTACAGAAAATTTACACCAGCTCGGTATGGAAAAGCAAGACACCACAGAGGAACACCAGCATGTGGCCAGTACAGTGACAAACTGGCACCTCTAGCCCTTCTTAAACCCACATTAGCTGCTAGGAAATCTCATGCTCCTGATTTAAAGAACTGTAAGCCACACCCCTATGCACTCTTTGATTTGCTGATTGTTGTTTGATTCCACAGAATTTCCCCTGTCTATTTTTTAATATGTTGTGAGCTATATTTTCCCTATATGGCAGCTCCTAAGCCAGCAGAGCCTGGGAGTAGGCAGAAAGCCTGGTGATTCAGGGACATCCAGGTTTAGGGACCACAATGGAGTGTACAGCTCTCCTCAGGTGAGTGTTCCCGCTCCCCAGGAGGATCTTGGCATTTAGAAAGAGAGGATGATTCTATGCAATGGGTGATCGGATGACGCACCACCACCAGTGGTCTGCTTGGGGATCCTGGTGATGTCATTGCTTCGCCTCCTGCCAACTCTGAGGAAGTTTTGTCTATGGGGAGGAGCTCTAGCTGCCTAACTCTAAAGTGACTATGGAGGTATTCCAGGTGGCCTAATACCTGCACCTCAGACTGGGTGTCTCTATCTTCATTAGGTGAGAAGGGGGTTCTGGTTTCCTCCGGATGGCTTTGTGGAACCGTCAGCATGCTGGCTTCTTGACCCACTGGTTTACCAAACCACTCTGCCTCGCTGACCTGTGCCCACCACTTCCGGCCTTTGTAGAGGACGCAGTAGCTCCACTTACATCCTTACCAGAGGGTGCCATCACCTCGCCACTATACAGCCTTCACACACTCTCTGTCTCTGGTCTTCACAGAGGGTGTTGTGGTTTTGCCTCTGGCTTTCACAGAGGGCACTGCCAATCCTGCCTTCACAGGGTATGTCATCGATCCACCTCCTGCCTTTCTGAAGACATTGTTGCCTGCAGATATTGTTGTTCTTCTTGGGAAGTGCCAGCTTTGAGTCATGCTTCAGGAGCTGCACCTTGGGGTGGGGGGTTCTGTCACAAAATCCTCCTCTCAGCACATGACACAGTTCCCTCTGCATGGTGAGATCTGTTCATCCTCGGTCTTTATCCTTCACGTGCTATGGTTTATGTTTTGCTATGTGCCTGTCTTTTGATTCTAGTCCTGTCTCCACCCCTGTCCTGTCATGTCATTGGTTTGTTCCCCATTTGTGTGCGCCTGTTCTGTGTTTAGTCCTTAATTAGATGGTCTATCTATACCCTGCTGTTTCTGGGTTTCAATAAGTCTTATTGTGCATATCTGAAGCCTTGTTTTCTGCTTCTGTGATCTATGTTTCCTGGTTTTGACCCTCATCCCTTTCCCTGTCTGCTGTTGCCTGCTTTCTTTGACCCACGATCTGAACCACCTCTACGATTCTTGGACTGCCCTTAATAAATATTATACTGAGTTTATATGCACGTGTCCTGCCTCATCAATGTTACAGAAGTCCTACTAGCTTCTTTCTTTCTTTCTTTCTTTCACAAGTTAAAAACAAACATCGCTCAATGCAAAGTGTACCTTTGCGAAGGTGAGGCAGTCTTTGTCCTGCTCTTTGTCCTTCATCTCGAAGTCGTAGAGCGCTTTCCCCTGCGGCGGCGTCTGCGACAGCGGCCGGATGCACTGCACGTAGCTCGCCGGCAGGAAGCCGTGGCTGCCGTTCAGCTCTCCGTGGTACCAGTTCTCGTCCACTTTCCGTCGCAGGATGATGATGTCACCCTTGTTGAACTTGAGGTCGCCGGGCTCCTTGCCCTCGTAGCTGTAGAGCGCCTTGCCGCAGGGCAGCTGAGGGACGTTCTAGAGAGAGAACAAAAAATGATCATGGTCCAATGAGAAAGAAGAACAGAAGAATTCTCTGTAGTTAGAAAAAAAAACTTTCACAGTCGTGTTTTTTCTGCTGAATCACGCTGACGAGGAAAAGGAACAACTGGAGAGAAATCAGCAGGTGAAGCGTTTACTCATGAACCTGTCTATCAGATAGTGCAGGTAGATTTACCCTTATTACCTTAATACAGAGAACTCTTCCTTCCTTCCTTCCTTTCTTCCTTTCTTTCTTTGTCTTCTGTTTGTTTAGTTTGCAGTATAATTTTCTCTCTTCTTTCTCTCTTGATTTATGATGGTGCTGTATTATTTTGACACACGATGTCAAATGTGTGTGTTCCAGTCTCTCTATGTTTGTTTGTGTGTGTGTGTGTGTGTGTGTGTCATCGTGTTGCTCTTCTTCACAATAACAATGTGCGAGAAAGGTGATGCATATTAGAGTGCCATCATGCCTGTGTAATGAGCCTGTGTGTGCACGTTTGTGTGTGTGTGTGTGTGTGTGTGTTCATGCCACCTTTGCCTCTGGAATAATGGATCATTATTGCTGCTGCTTTTCTCTTTCTCTCTCTTCCTTTAGGTTTTTATATTTCTCACTTGCCAGCTTTTCTCTCCTGTCTTCTTCTCCTCTTTTCTCTCTCTCTCCTGCCTCATTCTCTCTCTTCTCATCTTTTCTCATCTTCTTCTTACTTCTTGTCCTGTCCTTTTTATCTATGAGTAAATTTCTATTTTTGTCTCTGTCTTACTCTTCTCAACCTTCCTTCCATCCATCCATCTGTCTTCCTTTGTATCTCTCTAGCTCATCCTGCTTTTTTATGCACTCTCTCTCTCTCTCTCTCCTTCACTGTAAATAAGAGATCACTGACTCTCTTTCTCTCTCTCTCTCTCTCTCAGCAAAAATACACCCTTACATTATTAATGAGTGACAAACCGCCTGTGGTCCCGAGAGAGACAGAGAGAGAGAGAGAGTGAGAAGAGAGGGAGAGAGAGAGAGAAAGACAGCGACAGACAGAAACACACACACACACAGATAGGGAATAAAACACTCAGTGGTGTGCTGTTACAGGAAAATAATCAACGATGCTGTGGTGTGATGAAGCGGAGTTACTGTTACCAACCTGAAGTTTATTTTCCTCTTTACACCACTGCAACTTTGCAAGGAATACAGTTTTTTATTTATTGAAGAACGGCATGTTGTAAGTTGCTTTTTATCCATTTATAGTTGCTGAACAAGTTACGTGACAAGCTGCGTCTTACTAAGTTGAAGCGAGAGAAAAAACTGAGACTGGTGAAAGAACGAGAGTTTAGAGCTGCTGTGATGTAAGTGATATTGTAATTGTTGGCTAATTGCTGTGGTATAAGACGAATAATGAAGAAACCACTTCAGGACAGACGGTTATTGGAAAATAATCGACTTCAGGGTGGTAACAGTAGCTGCAGCATGTTTCTATAAATTACAGAGGTGGAATAAACATCTCTGAGGTCTGAGGTTGGAGTTCAGCGTGGGAATTGAGGTGATGAAGCTCATTCCGCAGGTGCAGCTGCGACCCCGTGGCCACGCCGCCGATTCCACACGATTACAGCGGCTAGATTTCAATCTGAATAAACACACACTCATCAGACGACGAGGTTAAAATCTTCACAGGGTCCAGTCTGATACACGAGCCATGAAATGAGCAGGAGTACTGGATGTGGCTACAGATTAAAGCCTGAAAGCACAATCCTCAGATCACAGAACAACACAAGGAAGACGACTTCACAGCTTCACGTCTGTTAATGAAATGAAAAAATATCCGAAACCACTGAACGTACACTTGGCTTTAAAGAAGAGTGAAACAAAGGGCCACTGAATTAGCATATAATTATATTATACTATTTTTTTTTTTGCTATACAGATGATATGAAAGCGAAAAACAAAAGCGCAAAACTCTCATCTTTCTGGAACTAAAATGAGCAAATGCTATTACTTAACAGCGGTCAGACTCACTCAGACCGTGATCTCCATTTCTCACCGCCCACATGAGAGTTATTAAAAAAAAAAAAAAAAAAAAGTCCCGTGTGATCACAGTACTGCTGAACGCGTCTCGCACCACGGCAGAAGCTGCAAAACACACAAACTCTGGCAAGGAGAGAGCATTAGCAAGATCTGTTCTATCTGTTCAAATACCGCTGCTGAATTCTGGATTCTGATTGGTCGTCAGGTGTTGATTAATTTCCTATAACAGCAGGTTTATATCAATACGCTCATTCTAATAGGTTATCGTTTCTATAGTAACAGCTCATTCACAGCCATGTACAGGCGGACGTGCCACGTAATTTGCATTGACACCTTGCTTTATTTTACTTTTTGTGTAGAAACGCCCTAAGATGCATATATATATATATATATATATATATATATATATATATATATATATATATATATATATATATATATACACACATTAGGGTAACTCTCAATATGAGGCTACCACCACCATGTTTCACTGTTTCACTGTTCTCAGAGTGATGAGCGGTGTTGGGTTTCTGCCAAACAGTACATGCGCTGTGGAGCTGGAGTTACACTCAGCCTCTTGGGTTCTACTTAATTTAGTTGTTATGGCATTACTTTTTTTAGATGAATAAAATATTAAGTAGCACAAAGTGAAATCTAGAACCATCACACCATCACACACGTGAGTGAAATTTAAAAGGAAGCTTTTCCTCTTGCCTGTTAATTATTAATTTTTTTCCTTTCCCTGAATGCAATCTTAATTATTATTACGTCTTGTTCTTATACTGCTTATTAACAGTTTTATATGATGTAAAGCCACTTTGTGTTACCTTTAAATTACAAAATAAAGTACAAAAAAAAAAAAAAGTTCATTTTGATGTTTATCTTCCTAACAGCATAGTGCTTATCGGCCTGTTCACAGTAGTGTTGATGATAACCGGCGAAACTCGGCCAAGTGGTGGTGAGATAAACGTCTCTACGTGTGATATATCTTCTTCACAGTCTATGCTTATAGACCATTTATCTCCAGATTGAATCGCCAGGCATGTCGGAGTTCTCGCACCTTCAGAGCATCACCTCACTGGCTCAGGCATTTAAAAATATCTGAGGAAATCTTTCAGGCGCTGCAGGTTAAACCAAAATGTTTGACCAAACCTCTGCTGCGATAAATTCACTCATTAGGGATCAGGGCAGAAAGTATAGCGTTCTCATTTCACCCTAAAACAAATCAAACCAATGAAATACCACTTTGGACCGCCCACTTCAATTTTTTGCATATTTATTTGCTAATTTGCATAATATGTTAAACATTTCTTAAGTCTTCCTAGGCTTATGTTATCTTTAACCTAGCTGTTTTAAAAAAAAAAAAAAAATCCGAAAAATTCAAACAAAAAGCGTGTATAATGCAAAAAAACAAACGTAAGTTTTTATACTTGGCTGAGGTGGGAAAGCTGTCAAAACAGCATTACGAACGGATTTCTGAAATAAACAATAACGACACGTATGAGATATTTGTAAACATGAACATGAGGACGCTCGTGCTGTTTAGACGAAGAAACAAACATTTTTTCTCGATGTACTTAATCAGACGTCACTGCAACCCTGAACAGGATAAAACGCAAACATTAAACGGTAAATCTGTTCATTACGCAGCTGTTTCGTCTCTTTTCCTTCAGGTGAAAAACAACCATGCGCTGCTTTCTTCTCGTTTATCACTTCTGCGTAATCTTCAGTATTTTCAAATCTTTCTTATTGGAACATTCTGGAAAAAAAACACACATCTCTGTGGTTAAACACATCAATACGCTTTCTGTTTGATTTAATGGTAAAGTGTTTTCATCAAATTTTGCTCTCTAGGGTGTGTGTGTGTGTGTGTGTGTGTGTGTGTTCATGGAAAGAGGAAAGTGTGTGAGAAAGATGTGTGTTTTGGGCTTTACTGATGTATCCACACCCAAACTGTTATGATGTGAATTGGCAAATAAAGTGTGTGTGTGTGTGTGTGTGTGTGTGTGCTCCTAACACCACGCTCCAGTGGGTGTATGAAGTGACTAAGCCTTGGTGAATTTGACTAGAGAATGAGGTTGAGAGAGGTTTTCTCTCTTTCTCTCTCTCTCTCTACACACACACACACACACACACACACACACACACACACACACCAAGAAATCAATTCTAAGAAAAGAACTTGTTTGGAAGCAACATGAATTCACACATCCATCCATCCATCCAACCATCTATCTGTTATGATTATTATTATGATTATGATTATTATTATTTTATTATTATTTTATTTTATTATTATTATTATTACTGAAGTGTGTGACATTACCGGTTATTATCTTTGTGAATATGGAGTACGGTGGTTCCGCTACACACATCAGCTCCTCAGCCTTATACAAAGGAAGAAGCTCAACTGCATTAATAATGCACACAGAGTGATCGATGAAGAGGATCAATGTTTGTGTGTGTGTGTGTGTGTGTGTGTGTGTGTGTGTGTGTCGTGTGTGGGCAAATGTCTCCACAAGGATAGTTATATGTGACAGTGGTGATCTTGGGGGAACATTTGACAGGTGTAGGGTAGCATTAATTAGCTGCATTAATAACTACTGATGTCAAAGGAAAGGTATTATGACAAGCGTGTGTGTGTGTGTGTGTGTGTGTGTGTGTGTTATCTGATTAACATACAGTCATTAGTGGTGGAAAACTTTGTTCTTAGAGATGCAGCTTTTTTCATGTAAAGAGGAAGTGTGCTTCGCCTGTTTTGACCACCGATGTTGGTAAATTGCAAACTTTGCATGACCAGGATTCATACTTGCGTAAAGAAACAAAGTATCCTCTCACCTCGATATTTCCAGATATTTAATAAAAATGGCACACAGTGGAGTAACTGGAGCTCGGGTGATTGATTAACCTGACAGCATGACATTGTCCTGGCAGTCACGTTCACAGTGAGGAAGTCAGACACGAGCTACATCTGTAAACCGACTCGTCACAACGTCCTAGAGAAACGATGCACGTATTAACCGCTACTCACAACAAACCACTGGCCAGATGTTAGCTCTTCACCTAGAAGTACCGCCCATCTGTATGTGTACTAATATTCTGATTAGGGCTTTAGAGGCTCTTCACTAGAACCCAGTTGCCTTTCAAAGTACAAAACGTGTTAATGTCAGACGTTCTGACCTGATGTCAGACTGCGGACGTGGTCATGAAGAGCTTTTACCACCATCAAGATCATAAGGGTTAGCGTTCAGCCAGTGAGCATTCAGATAATGACCATTCAACCAATGACATTTCAGCTTATGACTATTCAGCCAATGACAGTTCAAAGCTCATTACTCTTCAGCTCATGATCCTTCAGCCAATGACAGTTCAGCTCATGACCATTCAGCCAATGACAGTTCAGCTCATGACCATTCAGCCAATGACGATTCACCTCATGACTGTTCTGCAGTGACGTTCACCAATAAGTGTGTAGCTCATGACTGTTCAGCCAATAAGCACAGCAGTGATGACTATTTTAATTTACTACAGTTTGACTGTTGCTCTGTAATAAAGAACCGTGTCTATCAGGGGAAAGTGACCACCAGTGAGCAGGTGTGATTTGGATAGTGGTTTAGTCTGACTACAGCAGTGACGCTGACATGGTGGTGTTTGTCGTGCTGGTATGAATAGTTCAGATACATACAGCAGCGTTGTTGGGGTTTTAAACATCTCAGTGTTCACCAAAAATACTCTTCAGCTATCTGGTGCTGAGATCAGAAACTGACTCTGATGAATAGAGGATGATTAACATGGAACAAGATGGTTGCTAACTGAACACGCACAAGACGGACTAACAGAGTAGGAGTGTGCAGTATCAAGAAATGTAAGAATAGATTATTTATAAAGCACTCTTCATTTATTTATTATGAGTTTGAACAGTAAAAGTAAAGTGTCTAGACCAGAATGTGTAATAAGCTCAAAAAATCAGACAGATAGTTAAACAAAAATTAATGAAAGAAAAAAGAAGGAACATGAGTGAAATGACTAAAAAAACAGTAACCCATGATTATTGGAAAAAAAAAATACCCATCGTATTAATGCTAAATTAACACATTAACACAGGGGTTTTTTGAGTTTTGCATCTCTTTGTCTCTCTCTATCTCCCTCTCTCTCTCTCACACACACACACACAGTGGACAAAACACACAATAAAAATATTCGTGTGAGAAACAGAACATTCTCTCATTAGAAAAACTCAATGAGCCACAACAATTTAGAAAAAGAAATGATCTTCGTAACTCATGAAACCACAGGCAATTTATCTGCAATAACATTTCACACAACTCAACCACTGATCTTCTATTTACAGTCGCCTCTGAAAGTATTGGAACGGCAAAGCCTGTTCTTTTGTTTTTCCTATACACTAAAGACATGTGGGTTTGAGATCAAAAGATGAATATGAGGTGACAGATCAGAATTTCATCTTTCATTTCCTGATATATACATCTAGATGTGTGAAACAACACAGAACATGGCACAGTAAAAATATTGGAACATGTGACTGACAGGTGTTTCTTACTGCCCAGGTGTGCTCTGTTAGATTGATTGTTTAAAGAATTAATAGCTCTGAATGGCTACTCTTGGTTTGAGCCCTGTGACGACTGCATCTGTTGTTAAAAAGGATAAACCACCGTGAAGACCAGAGAGCTGTCTATGGGAGTAAAGCAAGCCATTTTGAAGCTGAGAAAAGAGGGAAAAATCGATCAGAGCCATTCCACAAGCATTGGGCATAGCCAATAAAACAATTTGGAATGTCCTGAAAAAGAAACCACTGGTGCACTAACAACCAGACATGGAACAGCTCGGCCAAGGAAAACAACAGCAGTTGATGACAGAAACATTGTGAGAGCTGTGAAGAAAAACTCAAAAACAACAGTCAGTGACATCAACAACCTCCACAGAGCAGGGGTGAAGGTATAACAATCCACCTTTTGAAGAAGACTTCACAAGCAGAAATATGGAGGCCATACCACAAGATGCAAACCTCTCATCAGCAGTAAGAATCAGAAGGCCAGATTGGAATTTGCAAAGAAGTACAGAGATGATCCACAAGAGTTCTGAAACCAAGATTAACCTCTATGAAAAAAAAGTGTGGAGAAAGAAAAGATCTGCTCATGATCCAAAACATACGAGCTCATGGGTCAGGCACGGTGGAGGTAGTGTCATGGCTTGGACTTGCATGGCTGCTTCTGGAACAGGTTCACTAATCTTTACTGATGATGGAACTCATGGTGGTAGCAGCAGAATGAATTCAGAAGTCTACAGAAACATTCTGTCTGCTAATTTACAGAGAAATGCATCCAATCTAATCAGGAGGAACTTCATCATGCAGTAAGACAACGACCCAAAACACACTGCAACACAACAAAGCACTTCATCAGGGGAAAAAGTGGAAGGTTTTAGACTGGCCAAGTCAATCACCAGACCTTAACCCAACTGAGCAGCATTTCACCTCCTGAAGAGGAGACTGAAGGGAGAAACCCCCCAAAACTAACACAACTGAAAGAAGCGGCACTACAAACCTGGAACAGCATCAGAAAAGAAGAAGGCAGCAGTTTGGTGATGTCAGTGGATCACCGGCTTGATGCAGTTATTGCAAGCAAGGGATATGCAACCAAATATTAAGCGTTATTTACTTTAAGACTATCTGTTCCAATACTTTTGCTCACCAAAAAACTGGGTGGTCTACCACCAAAGGTGCCATGTTCTAAGTTATTTCACACATCTAGATGTAAATATCAGGAAATGAAAGCTGAAATTCTGATCTATCATCTCATACTCATATTTTGATCTCGAACCCACATTACTTCAGCGTATAGCAAAAAATAAAAGAACTGGTCTTGCTGTTCCAATACTTTCAGAGGAGACTGTATTTCATATAATTATACATTTAATCGCCTTTATAAACCAGGTTTAACGGACAGAAAAACATGGTTTAAACTGAAGATCTGGATAATTATTATTTTCCAATTCACAGTTCCTACAAAAGAAGAATCTGAAAAGTGAAAGCTCTTACCTGTTAGAAGATCATAGGAACAGAATCAGGTCCGTTGATGGAAAAGAGAGAGAGAGAGAGAAAAAGACAGAATTAGGGAAATAGTGACTTCATTCAGGGCACAAAAAACATTCTTGACACATGACACATGTTACTGTTATTCTACTTTTATCATATACATCTTAAATGCGCATACATATTAATAAATTACCATTAAAAAATGCAATTTTATACAAAAAATTAGATTCTTGATAAGCGATATAGCAAAGCCAGACTCAATCTGATGTTGACTAACAGATTGATGCTTAATTAATAAATTAATCTTAAGAAATTCTTTAACTAACTTGTCGTATCTAAGTTCACTACTTCTGTTTAATAGTTTAATCCCAGCAGAACAAACTTCCTGTAGCAAATACCTGCCTGTGAAGACATGTCACCTAGCCTTAAGTAACTTGTAGTTTGTTTATTGTGTGCAGGATAAGATAAAACCACATCTTTTCAATTTTTCATGCATCGAAGAGTAAACGGGATCTAACTGCAGGTAAAGTTGTGAGTGAGGAACTGAAGAAACATCAGACCACAAGCGCCATAGGATTGGTCCAAGGAATCATTCAAGACAATCACTTGGATTTGCTGCTTTGCCATGTCATCAATTCAAATGTCGCTTGTCACGCTACCTGTTCTCATGTACAGATCACAAATTCATTAGCAGGCTTTGGCTGATGTGTGTTGTACAGCAGGCGGCAGGACTGGAGAATGAGTAGTGTGTGCTAATTATAGCATTGAGGTGAGCCACCATGAAGGGCCTTACGTTGAAACATGTACATCAAAATTATTGCAGAAAAAATACACCGCCAGTAGCAAGACCAGAAACCTCGTAGTCACTTGCCCCATTGCCAGGAGAATGGGTGCTGACCAGGCTCAAGTGAAGCTCGGCCATTAGTAGTAACCTCAACCATGTGTAGTCCTGACCCAACCAGTCCTTGGTTAATCATCTCTGGAGAATCCTTCATGGAGAGAACAGGAGTCGTGGGAACGCAGGTGAGCTGACTGGTGGGACAGGATGTGAAAGCTACAGGGGCTGAATCTGATGGTGGCCAGTTAATCCTTTAATAAAAGGCCTGTAATCCTTACTGCTGTTGATTTATGTGGTTGTCTTTGATGGGGTGATACTTAGCTTAGTTTAGTTATGCTCTGTTAGACTAGCATGTCTTTGCAAGCCCTAACATTGAGTGCAGTTCCTTGGTTCTCATCTCTCTCTTTGCTTTGTTTCCCCATTTCTACCAACTGGATCTCTATAATAGCCTGTTATCATCATTTTGACTTACTGACTGTTTTTCCAGATTGTGGATTGCATGTGAATCGTTGAGAAAAACTGTTTTAAGGGGAACTGTAAAAAAAACAACCTGCAGAACTGACCTTGTGTATGGGCTGAAGGAAATTCCCAATGGCACCGAAATGACTGCTACTCAATAATACCCACTGGTGTTCAGAGGAATAGAGGCCTAGACACGCTTCAGCACAGCTTCATAAAGACCTCCTATTGATTATTAAAGAAGCTGCTTCATCAGCTCCTTATAAAATGGAACAAGTATTCAAGTAAAAGCTATTCCATGCACATTCCATATTATTGAACACACCCAACCCCTAAACCAAACACTCTTAGGTCCTTGTACTACCTGAGTAAAATAATTCATTCATTCATCTTCAGTATGCACTTTATCCTGGTCAGGATCACAGTGAATCCGGAGTCTATCCCAGGAACACTGGGAGTGAGGCAGAACTACATCCTAGATGGGATTCTAGTCCATTACAGGGCATAACACACACATTCACACCTAGAGGCAATTAAGAGTCACCAAACTTCGTACTGGCTTGTTTTTGGAAGGAGGGAACAAACCGGAGAACCCAGAGGAACCCCAGGAGACACGGATGAGAACATGCAGCACTCCAGGAACACAAATTCAGGATCCAACTGGGGACTCTGGAGCTGTGAGATGGTCAGCTATTAAAGACTCATTTTTTTTAAAAGAATATTTGGGAAATGCAAAAACTGGCTATTAATATCATGTTGAGCAATGATTTTACAACAGACTTCCCACAGTACCACCGCAACCCAATGGCAGCCATGGTCTACAGGTAGAAAACCACAGTAGGGACTCACTAGAATGTTTGGAGTTAGCACTCATGTTATTCAGTGACTTGGGGATAAGGAAGCAAGCCAAGGATCAACAGATCTCCGCAAAGAACAGCCTTAAAGACCTCAACAACTGAGAAATAGATTTGACATTTATGAACTGCCCATTATGTCCTTTCTTTTAGGTGTAATCCTTATGACCGCTTGTCACATAATCACCAATTAATTCCAGCTACCCTGAAACCTAGCCGGAGTCCTGCAGATACGCACGACTTTTCAATTCTTTTAAACTTCTCAAAGGCCTTGTGTTTCAATAATAAGCTACATGCATACTTGACCATTAATGTAATTAATTAATCACTTTGTTATAACCTGCTGGAAGCAAGTTATGAGCATTCATCAAGCAGTTCATAAAACCTTTTTATTTTTATATTTCTTGCGCTGAGTGATTTTTAGTCTGTTTCTCGGAAACAATGAAGTTTGAGCACCTCCAGATCTCCCATTTATCCAAACTCAGAGCTCAGAATGACCCTTAACCATCATCTCTGTAATCATTTTCATAATTTATGAAAAAAAA
>CM040458.1:249075-260914 GCA_022758105.1 Pangasianodon gigas | reverse complement strand
TATGAAGAGGAGAGGAAGGAGAGATGGATGAAGAAGAGCTCCAGACCTGTTTTACACTGCCCGACTCCCAGCATGCCTCTGGGCCAAGCCATGGAAATCCAGTCTTTACTGCTGTACCGCACTAAAGAGGTACGGAAACTAAAGGCGAGGAAAATCTTTGTATGAAACTGAAATGTCGGGAATGTGACAAGCTGCGTTACGCGTTATCTAACTGAAGAAAAAGAAAGACGTGTTTACACGGCGACTTTATGTGTTTCTGCACTTTTCCTTTCTAAAATATAGTTTATTCAGAATAATTGTGAATACATTTATTATTATTATTAATCACAGATCTATCGTAAGAGGATCTTCACACATTATCGCACAGACTGTACTACATTTATGTGATTTTTAGATCATATATACATACATAGTTCTCTCTTCACAAACACCTCCAAATACACAAACACACTCAGGGTCCTAATTACTGGCTTGGCTTTACACCGGCGTATCCCGTCATTTCCAGTGCTGTTAGATACACCACGAGGGGGGAAGAAAAAGCCACCAGAAGGAACGTACCCTCTGAGGCCTTTCATTTCCTTTTGTGTCTGTAATTTTCTACAGAATAAACACCTATTTTTAGGTGACGAATTTTTCGACGTCTCGCTAAACAGGGTCGTAAAAAAAGCCGGACTACTAGCCAGCGGCCCCGGGGGCGGCTCTGCAGGCTTCACAGCCGTAACGCTGCTTTTTAAACACCACAGTTCATCTTCTCTTTATTTCAGTGAAGAATCGTATAAACACGAGCGGCGGAAATACGGTGCCAAAAACACCAGTATTACTGATCTACTTACACACTATACTCATTTATTTATTTATTATTTATCTATTTTTAGTTATAATTGTATTTTATTATGTTGGTTTATATTTGATTCAGATGTTTTGTCAAGAATTAGATTTTCATTTATTTACTTATTTATTTGCGATTTTGTTTATTGAGTTTCATATTATTACATAATAAAAATTTATTTTTGGTTCAGATGCAGAAAACAAACACTAATCCATGTATTATTTGTTTGTTTGTTTGTTTGTTTACAATTTAATTCTATTATTATAATTAATTTGATTTATTTTTGGCTCAGATATTTGGTTGAAATAGAAATTCAGCGCCTAAAACTCTTCACGCGCTCCGGAGTTTATTTATCTAACTTCATTTGTTGTATTGTATTATTTATTATGTGTTTGTTTTTAAGTATAATTAGATTTTTTTTTTTTTTTGGTTCTGATATTTTGTTCAGATTTACAAACACCATTTATTTATTTATTTGTTTGTTTGTTTGCTTGTTTGTTTAATTAGTTAGCTACAATTTTGTTTTATGTATTTTTGGTTCTAATATTTAGTTTGTACATAATATCTACAACACTAAATTTAAAATTTTATATTTAAAATTCGTTTTTGTTGTTAGAAACATGAGATCAGAACGTGAAGACTCAATAAACTGTGCTGTTTGGGCTCGAGCGATACACAGAAACTCTTCTCCGCATCTCGGCGTCTCTCAGATCAGCCTCAGGAACCACAGGAACATCATCATAAGCAGAACTTCAAGCCGTCAGACGAACGGAAAATCCCCCGTCCACCTCCGTCTGTCAGGCCTGGAAGCGTTCCGAGTGTAAAACAGCGGAGTAATGAGAGCCAGCAGGACAAAATGGACCGTGTGTGTGTGTGTGTGTGTGTGTGTGTGTGTGTGTGTGTGGGGGGGGGGGGGGGCTTTTAATCTCCGCTGTGCCCTCCATATGCTCCACCTGTCCAAAAAGAACACCCGAGTCCTGCACTCGTCTAGCATGGTTTCCTCAAGACTCCATCTTTTGTCACTAATTTATCTTTAAGACGATGTTCCTATTGGCTGAAGGCAGGACACACACACACACACACACACTCACACTCTCACACACACACACACACACACACACACACACACACACACTCACACTCTCACACACACACACACACACACACACACACACAGTAGAGCAGTGTATTAACTGAGGCTTAGCTCACGTTCATTTGAAAACACATGTTTTTTCTTTCCATTCACACTAAAACACTTTCCACACCCACAAAAACGCATATTTACGCATTCGTAATCTGAAGTGCTTAAATCTGACTTTTCGCACTTTTTTTGTCACATTGTATTGTAGCTTTTCGTATACAAAGCTTAGCCATGTGATGATCCCTGTCTTCTGTATGAGATCTTTCACTTTCACGTTTGATTGCTTTGTATAAGTGCACAAGCGACGTTCTTCTGGGACGAAATGACGTAAAGGTCATGCAGAGGTGGACGAATTGTAAATTGATTAGCTAGGATGAATCGTAAATTGATTAGCTAGGACGAATTGTAAACTGATTAGCTAGGCCACTGGGTGAAAGGGAAAGCTGTAGTAGTGTGCTGCCCAGTCCCAGTCCCATGTTTGCGTTGCCAAGAAACCTAACTGTCGAAGGTAAAAAGTCGTAGCTAACATTATATAATAACGTATGGTTAGCTAGTTAGCTAGTTAATACTGACTAAGAAAAATGGTCCCGTTTTGCGAAAGTTGATAAGGAGCAGGACCGGGCAATATGATGATATAACATCGATATCGTGATAAGTGACAATTAGCTCCAACGCAGGGATTAGTCATTTTTCACTGGAAACTATTAAACATGCTACTGTGTCCAACACATTTCAAATATTTGCTGAAATCAAACCAGATCTTGGTAACGAACTCCCGTTTCACTCGGGTGTAAGGATGAACAGACGTGTGTGTGTGTGTGAAACTTCCAAATTATCTCGCACATTCAGAGAGGATCTGCTAAATGGCTCGCACAATCTCTGGGGTAATAAACGACCAGCTGAACACACAGCTTCATTCATCCGTGAGCCGAATGAACTTCGCATGGAAGCAGCAGAGATCCTGAAGAGCCGCTTTACGAGGACTGTTTCAGAAACGATGATGATGATGATGATGGGGTTCATGTACCAGCATGCAGGTAGATATCATACACACACACACACACACATAAGAGCTCGTTAAAAGCCTGAAAAATACGCTAAAGTAACAGATGATGTGCAAAACCTCTGGTGAAATCACACAGAGGGGAAAAAGGGGTTGAGTCCGTCATGTGTCAAACTCCTGAGAGTCGTAAAAGCACAAAGACGCTTGTAGCAATACAGACTCATAGCTTCAGGTAAAATTCTTTCTCCATTGCTGCTGTTTTATTAGCGTTCGTTCTCCGAACTCTAACACGAGGCGACAGAATCCATTCGCCTCCTGACACGCCGAGATCTAGCTTTCCTCTCTGTCGTTGGAGTCTTCTCGCACCTGCAAGCTCCGCCTTTATTTCCGTCTCCGCCTTTATTTCCGTCTCGTTTGGATTGGGAGGTGTGATGAGAAATTCCTCAGCTTGTCACTGGCGCTTACATCATTCGTACCGAGTGATGTTTAGGGATTTGATTGGTCCACCCCTGTCCCAGGTCTCAGGCGGAGATCCTCAGACCAGCTCCTATTGGCTGATCCACTAACTGCGCTGAAGTTTAACGGTACATCACAGGCGGTTTGTATTGTATTTGCATATGACTCGATTCAGAGTGCCACTATGGGCTTTTATACTTTTAAAAGTTTATACTTTTTAAAGTAAAACCTTGGCTAGTGTGAGGAACGCTGGTTTTCAACAACCTGGTAATTGGCTGGTAGATCTGGTAGATCTGTTCAAGATTTTTTTCTTTCTCCACAAGACAGTCATTTCTCTCTCCTTGCCTTAATTTATCCTCCATCACTGACATCACCTTGACCCCTGACCCTGACTGTCTGTCCTAGACAGCACATGCTACATTCATTAGCCTTCCAACGGCCCCGTGATCACGAAGCTGCAAGCTTTTTTTCTTCTCAGTGTAAACAGAAATGGCTCCAACACCACCAACGCTCCTTCGCTCAAAATCCAGAGATGGAAGCTGTGAGCCAAGAGCACGGCTGAGATGGAGAACGCTCTGGTCTCACTGCTGACTTCAGAAGATGGTTTGTCAGGAAATGAAAAACCCTCATTTCAGTACAATCTGATTGTAGTTTTGTTGTAAGGGGCGTGGCTGTACATTAGTAGGTCACATGACCACTTACTTAAATCTTAAGGCGTAATCTTTCCAGTACGCTCTGTCCGTAAAAATTTCCTGTAATGACGGGACTAAAATCCCAGAGACACTCTGGTAATAATTCCATCACTCATATCCACGTGGAAAACTAATCCCGTCTGAACAGGGCTTAACAGTCAGGAGCAGCACGAGCTGAATGCTAACAATTGTTCCGTTTTCTGTGGATACAAGCAGGATAATGATATAAAACCAGAACATTCAGGACCAAATTGACTTCGTTTCTAGCTTCGTCTCTAAGCGGTTTCCATGGCGATAGCTAATTCGGTTTTCTGCTTGCTCAATGTATGACCTTTTCGGCTTGTTAGAGTCTCCTAACCCTGCATTTCCATACCAACAATGGAGTCTCGTGAGAAGCAGTTAACCTTTTGACCTCAGCGGGAATAAAAGCCTAGATCGCCTAGAACCCGGAACCTACGTGACTAGTGAGGTTTTTGTGCCGTTGAGAGGGAAAATGCTGGAAAAAAAAAACAAAAACGACAAAAAGTGTAATGAGTAAGGTTATTATTATTATGGTTATGGTTTGCGTTATTTAGTAACAGTGTCACACAAGGTAAAAAAAAAACTCCGTGTCAGGAGCTCTCATAAGCTAAGAGTTTTTTTTTAGTTTCCAATCATAACATTTCAGCTAGCAGCGAATTATATATCCATTTTGTCGACATTAGTGAAATATTAACGACAATTCCCGGCAGACATTTTGAAGCGCTAAAACATTTTTTCGGAAAAAAAAAAAAAATCCCTTGGATGGAAACATAGCTAATGTTATTACAGCTACTATTGAGATCTTAAAGTTATTAATAAGTCACGTGAAGTGAATGGGTTTAATCCGAACATGGCAGCTTATTAAAATTAGGACTGGGCGATATGATGATATCGTGCGAAATAATGTCGCAATACGCTACTCTGAGATATCTCAGTTTTTCTTGACGTTTTTACCAAACAATTAACTCTGATTAATCGATCAGTCGTTCAAGTTTTGTAACGTTTCGAATCTTTAACGTTGTAACCTGTTACAATTTTACGTATTTTCCTTCTTCTCAATGTTAAATCATTTATTTTAGAGATTTTATATATATATATATATTTATAAACAGTATATCTTTTACACCTTCAGCTTTTTTCCTTCTTGTGCCAGGGTAAACAATATAAACGCTTATGACACGCAGGTTAAACATTCTTTCGATGAATTCTGGACTTCCTGTATCAGAGAGGAACTGAAGTCTTCGGCTACCGGAGACAAAGGACAGCCTTTGACGTATTTTTTTTTGTCCATCACATTAGACCAGGCCAGCGAGCGAGAAATGAGATTCCGACGCTCAATAAATAATGAAGCTATCTCGCTGGCCAGGCAAACCACTTTCATTACCACAGCAGTATATGGGACGCGTGCCCTAAATTAATTCCAGTGGGCAGAAAATTGCTTTTATTTTATGCATAATGCCCTTTAAGCACCTTCTGTTACAACGCCTCGTGCGTGTGCGTGTGCGAATAACAGAACCGCGACGGGATAACAGACCACGGCTCTCAGCGGCCCAAATCTGATTTGTGTTCTCTTGCTATTCAGCATTGGATTCTGTTTGAATCGTCTCAGCCAAAGGACGGGCTGAAGTCTCTAAAGAAAAAAAACAACAAAAAAAAAAAGAAAAGACAGATGAGAAAAAAAGTATCAGAGGACATCGGAGGAAATGCATCTTAATCAGAGACTGATTTTTTCATGAATAAATGTAACTTATTACTTATAACTTAACAAAATGAGCAGTAAGTGTAGTAGATCCTTCAAACCATGGCATGTTTTCTTTAAAACTGTAATGAAGTTCCTGGTTACACAACTGCACTATTTGTCCATGTAGTACACAGTTATAGAAGGGAATGATTTATAATCGCACTATCCGGTGTCACCCAGATGAGGATGGGTTCCCTTCTGAGTCTGGTTCCTCTCAAGGTTTCTTCCTCATGAAGTCTCAGGGAGTTTTTCCTCACCACCGTCGCTTGCTCTTTAGGGATAAATTTAAAATTTACATTCTGGATTTATATATTTCTGTAAAGCTGCTTTGTGTCCACTGTTAAAAGTGCTATACAAATAAAAGTGAATCGAATTGAAGAGTAATTTGCGTAATGGGGCTGAATGGGGCTTACAGTAAATCATCTACGCAGCTGCGTAACCCAGTTCTGAATACGCAGAACTTTCCCTGCATTAATGTAATTATAACTTTTGGATGTAAGTTGAATCTTCACCAGTTTATCTTTATTAGTCCGTGTTGGTTGATGTCTATCCTTTTTGATACTTAGGTTTAGCAGTTAAAATGACAGATCAATAGCGATGTGGTGGTTTATAGCATTTCTTCGGCAGGTACGAAGCTGATGATGCACGTTAAACGGCTCCCTATTGGCCACATTATTGTAAAGCCTTATACAGGGAATAGGTGCTGAATCCCGAATGGGTGCTAGTGTAGGAATTATAGATCACAGGGGGCTGAATAGCAAATGACTACTTACTGCTCATTATATGCTTCAGAAGCCATAATTTAGCATCCGATGCTAATCACTTAAGCAGGGATTAGGACAATAGCTCCCTGTCTACACTCGGTAGGGTGTCCAAGCCATGATTTTTATACCATACAGCAGTGGGTCACTGTGACTGGGCTTGTGTTATTCCTGAAGACATTTTCCTGTCAGTTTTACTGAACAATGTGAGGTAATAAACCTCTGTGTGTGATGTCACACCTCGTTAAGGTCACATGATACTCGCCTAAGTAAGAAAAGTAAGTAAGAAAATGCTAGGCGATGTGTTGTTATAAGAAAATAATCCACATCGGGATGGTGTGATGAAGAGTTACTGTCACTACATATTCTATGCTATGAAACAGATTGTCTCAGGAGTGGTGCTTGTGGAACCTGGTGCTAATGAGAGAAAGCGGCGTCTCTGAACCCTGCGCTCGAGTGGAACCTCGTGAAGCTGTGATTTCACACACTATGCTCAAGTGGTTCAAGTCACGAGGACGCTGTTGCAGGGCATCGGGGCGGCATGGAGACTGAAACACCTCTCGCTGATGTTTAAGCAGCAGTTTAGCTTATCTAGCTAGCTACTCCATAGCCATTCATTCTTTTAGAGTATAGGGAAAAAGGTGAATAAGTGTTGGGAATATAAACTTTTCCCTTGGTGAGAATTTACTAACAAAAGACTCTTAGAAAGAGTAGGAAAGGAGATAGAGAGAAAGATCGACAACATGACAGAGAAAAGGAGAGATAAAAATGGACCTAGAGAATGAAAAGGAAAAGAGGAACTCACGATTATGAACGAATGAGAGCGAAAGAGAGAGAGGGAAACAGGCAGGGATGGATAAAGAGGTGCAGAAAAAGATAGATGAATGAGCAGAAGAATAGTGTAGAGACACAGGAAGAGAGACTGGTGAGAACTTCAGATTCTTTACGTTCACTTGAGCGTAAACGTATCCCTGACAGGACGTTGTTTATACTCACTCCGACTTTCCTACGGAGAAAGAAAACAACGTTATTTTTTCGTAAATAACGCCGTGTTCAGTGTGCCATCTGGGTCACGGCACCAAGTTTCGGTAAAGATCCGGTAAAGATGAGCCAAAAGACAGACAAAGATCCAGAGAAGAACAAAAGAAGAGAGAGAGAAGGCAGAGTGAGACACAAAGATAGACAGAGACAGGAAGGCTGATATGATGAAGAGATAGAGAAGTCGTGAATAACAGAGCAAAGCGCTGTTTATGTTGATCGTCACTGAGCTGAGGAGGAGATTTACTGGGCTTTTTAAAAGCGCCGTTACAGTCGCCTTGGTATTAAATCCGCAGAGACACTTGGGCTGATGGCGTGGAACATTGCTAAGTAGTGAAAGACGAAAGGCTGATGTGTTTTCGGCCGTATCATAACTCAAAACGGTGCGATTACACCTCAAGGGCGAAAGAAGGTGGAGGCGATATTTCATCTCTCGCTTCTCGGGTGCTAAAACATATTAATGTCCTCTCCGTCATATTTTACGGCCCTCAGCGCTGTTGTTTCCCCTGCCGCTCTAGCGAGTGTGTCCTTACTGTAAAAATAGGAAACGTCTAGTGCACTTGACTTCAGTTCACGTTTCTTCGGTTTCTCAGGGTCTCATCTTTTCATCAGCGCGCCGAGAACAAACAATTCATATCATGATAGCTGGCTAACATTCAAGCACTTCTTCTTCTTTTTTTTTTAACATAACGGCTTTATCCATCCTTTCAAAATCTGAACGGAAAAACCTGAAAAAAAAAAAAAAGCCTGTCTTTCTGGTGCTTTGCATTATGGGTATTGTAGTCTTTTTCTTTTCCTAGAAAGTTACCGTTTCTTTTTGTTTATCTTCTAATTCGGTCTTCGTGATGTCGTTTTCCTGCATTGTTAAATTCAGAACATTATTTCTGTACCTGTGGTTGAGCGTGTGTGTGTGTGTGTGTGTGTGTGTGTGTGTGTGTGTGTGTGTGTGTGTGTTTGTCTTGTAGGCACCTTCAATACACTCTCTGGGTGATATGAAAAATGCCTTCATCAGCAATTCCTCCTCCACTGCTTGACCTTCTTGATGAGTGCTCCCTTTAATCAGTGTGTGTGTGTGTGTGTGTGTGTGTGTGTGTGTATGTGTGTGTGTGTGTGTGTGTGAGAGAGTGCGTGCATGTAGACAGCCGTCCTGAGAAGCTATTAGGAGGGTAGTGGGGGGTGTTTAAATGGCGAGTTCGGGCATGATGAAGATCTTTGGACGTCTTCAAAAGAGCATCAGAAGAACCCACACACACACACACACACACACACACAGTCAAGAGCTCCGCCCCAAACCGTAGAGTTGTATACACCACCATACGTACACACTGTTTAGTGTTAGTGCTGTATTTTAATCACGGTTATTGAAAAAAATATATATATATAGCTTTATGATGTACAGCGTAAATAAATCTGATTTCTGTGGATTTAAAAACGATAAAGAAGAAAAACTTTTTGTTCCTAAACTGGAGGAAAACAACTTCTGCGTAACATCTGTTTTTATATATTATCTGTTTTATATAGTGGGCGTGGCACTCTGTGGAATCACCTGACACAGCGGTCACTGATAGGCTGCATGAGTCTACAGCCTGCGCCGGAAAGAAATCAGCCCCAGCGGCACTCCTCGCTTCTCCATACCATTCTCTGTGTGTGTGTGTGTGTGTGTGTGTGTGTGTGTTTTTAATGGTGATGTTGCGCTCGACTCGACCAAACAATCTGACCCGGACGCTACAAGTGAAAGTTTTAAAGACAGGATGGCTTAGCTTACGTTACTTATGAGAGCTGTGTTAGGATTCTGTATTTCCTTTTGAGACAGGAAGTCAGAGTGACGGCGTGTTGAAGTACTTCCTGTTTTACACAACAGCCACGCCCCTGTGGAACCTCTAAACAAACCTGACGGTATGGTAGCTAAAGAAGAGCTAGCTAACGAGTCTTTCGTTCAGCTGTGGAGGATTTCGCACCACCGCTTTAAGCACAGAAATAATACATGAGAATAGTGTGTGGTTGCCATGGAGACATCCCAGCCTAGCACACTGTCAGTGCTGAACAGTACATAAATCAGTACAACACCACCATCAGGTTTCCACGACTAAACACCAAACCAGCGTACTACCCATATTCACAGTATGTGCAAATAGTTCAGCATCATTCGGTTACCATGACAACATCCCCTACATCCCAAAGTGCACACTTCTGTACTAAGTAGGTATCACCATGGTTACATATTAAATCAGCCTACTTCCTTTATTAGCTGTAATTGGGAAATAGTACAGCATCAATCGGTTCCCATGACAACATCCTACACTCATACTTCTGTACTAAGTAGGCATGTGGAAGTATTGTACCACCTTTACATCACCATGGTTACATACTAAATCAGCCTACTACCCTTATTAACAGTATGTGAAAATAGTACAACATCATTCGGTTCCCATGACAACATCCCAAACTGCATACTTCTGTACTAAGTAGGTGTCACCATGGTTACATACTAAATCAGCATACTACTCTTATTAGTAGTATATGGGAAACAGTACAGCACTACGTGGTTACCATGACAACATCCCAAGCTGCATACTTCCATACTAAGTAGGTAAGTGAAAACAATACTCTACCACCTTTACGTCACCATGGTTACATAATAAATCAGCATACTACCTTTATTATTAGTATGTGAAAATAGTACAGTACTATGTGGTTACCATGACAACAGCCCAACGCGCATACCTGGCTCTATGTAGTAACAGATTTACGTCACCATGGCTACCATACTGCTCAGTAGGCTAGTATGCGGTTTGGGACGTGGCCACGCGCTCCGCTCAGTTAGACGTGACATAACGTCAGTTTTCCTCAACTTCTGTTCGCGCGCTGAATAAACCGGTTCAGCGCGAGACTCCGGTAAACCGCGGTTCAGCACAAACCTTGACTGGAGAGCTGCGCGTGGCGTTGGGCGAGTCCCGCACCGCGGTACCGGGGGGCGACGCGGTGCCTAACGGCCGCACGGGCGCGCGGTGCTTCAGGCCGTCCAGGAGGCGCACGAGCAGGATGTTGGCCGGTAAATCGTCGACGCCGCAGTCGACCAGCACGCGGCACTCGGGGCAGCGCAGTTCGCGGCGCGAGCTCACGATGCTCTCGAGGCAGCGGCGGCAGAACGTGTGCTGGCACGGCAGCACCCTGGCGCTCGCGTCCAGCCGCTCCAGGCACACCGAGCACTCCAGTAAATCCAGCAGCGACGACTCGTCCATCTTCAGCTCAGTCGCGGCGCGTGCAGCAGTAACACGTAATCCCGTTCACCGAGCACGGCGCGAGCGCACACATACCGACGCTCCTCCGTGACGCGCGAGCTCTCCTCCTCTCGCGCAGCTGCTCCACAAGCGCTGGCTGTGGGGATTTTTTTCAATGTTCTCTTTTTTTTTTTTTTTTTTTTTCCCACCGCTTCTCCGGAAATAGCCACGCCCCCTAGCGGAGCTCTCTGCTCTGTGATTGGTCAGCGGTCGCTATGGTCACACACCAAATGTCAAAGTGAACTACAACTAAAAGAAAAAACAATAATAATAATAATAATAATCAAGCTGTTGTTGCTTCAGGTGTAACTGAGTAAGTTTCATTTAGGACTAAAGTTCTAAAATGTGTGACTTTTTTATTATTAATCATTTTAAAAAACAGTAAAACTAGCAACTTACAATAAATTATTTAATTTCCTCAATGACCCCAAAATCAGATTGAAACCCTACAAGGTGCTTGACATTTCATTTTTAGTTTCTATGCCAAAAATTTTTGGGAAAAAAAAAAAGTTTTTTTTAAAACACCTACAAGTGTAGATCAGTCAGTATGTTATGTTCCACTATGTAACTATAAACGGATAAAAAGCACGGCATGTCGTTATCCTGTGTGTGTGGTGTAAAAGGTGGAAATAAACGCATTCAGGACGTGGTGTTCTACATGATCCCCTGCGTGGATTAATTTCCTGTAACAGCGTTAAAACCTCATCTGTGTTTTTTTTATGCCTTACGTTAAAGTCACGTTTTATTTCCACGTGAGACAGAGACTTTCTCTGTACTTTGCGATGGAGCTCACGTGGACTCCACGCAGCAGACACGCCCCTGTAACCCCCCGCCCCGTGACACGCCCCTGTAACCCCTCCCCCCGCCCCTGTGACA
>CM040458.1:207592-248975 GCA_022758105.1 Pangasianodon gigas | reverse complement strand
TGCTCTCCACTAGGGCAGTTTGACAGAGAGGTGTTTGCCTGGATGATTGGGGTCACGAACAATTTTCCCAGCTCTCCTCTTTGGGTATGAGTCCTTGGTTTTGGTGAGCGGACGACTTGCTGCAGTCTGGTCTTAAGTATGAACACCACGTTATAACTGGTCATGTGACTGTGCTCAGGATCAACCAATCTCAAGTCCAAAAGTATCATACACCTGTCATCAGTGATTCTGATTAACTCCAAATAAAGATCAGCTGTTTCTGTAGGATGTTCTTCACATCTTCTCAGTTTCATCCCACTGCTGAAGCCATGTTCCTCAAAGAGCTTACAAAGCATGTATGGGATCTCACTGTGGAAAGGAATCGATCAGGAGTGGGGTATGAAAGAATTTAGAAAACATTAGATGTACCATGAAAGACCGTAAAGGCCATCAACAACAAGTGGACAAAATGTGAGGTCACAGTAAGGTCACCAAGAACAGGACGTCCCTCCAAAATTTACAAAAGGACAAGACAAAAACTTACCAGAGAGGCTGCCAAGAGATCTACAGCAACATTAAAGGAGCTGCAGGAATATCTGGTGAGTACTGATTACTCCCTGCATGTGACAACAATCTCTCTTACTCTTCACATTGCAAAGCACAAATCCAAGTCAACAAAGGAACAGTTTCAGAAGAAGAAGATCAATGTTTTGGAATGGACCAATCAGAGCCCAGGGAATGAACAGTGGGATTAGAGACGACAGGCAGATTCTAAGGGGTTGAACTGTGAGATTAGAGATAATAGGTTGAGTCTAAGACCATGGCCAGCAAGATTATGGATAGAATGTTGATTTTAAAAGGAAAAACGGTGGGACTAGGGATAACGGGTTGATTCTAAGAGGAGGAACAACAGGATTAATGATAACAGGTTAATTCTAAGGAATCGAACAGTGGGATTAGATATAACATATAGTGGGATTAGGGATAACAGATTGATTCTAAGAGGACAAACAGTGGGATTAGGGATAACATATAGTGGGATTAGGGATCGCAGGCTGTTTCTAAGGGGTCCAACAGCAGGATTAGGGACAATGGATTGATTCTAAGAGGAGGAAAAGCAGGTTTAGGGATAACAGGTTGATTCTAAAATGAGGAACAGTGGGATTAGAGAAAACATATATTGGGATTATGGATAACAGGTTGATTGTAAGGAGTCTAACAGTGGGATTAGAGATAATAGGTTGATTCTAAAGGGTCAAATAGTGGGATTAGAGGTAACAGGTTGATTTCCAGGAAACAGACAGTGGGATTAAAGATAACAGGTTGATTCTAAGGGGTCAAGCAGTGAGATTAGAGAAAACCGGTTGATTGTAAGGGGTCAAATAGTGGGATTAGAGATAGCAGGTTGATTCTATAGGGTCAGATAGTGGGATTAGAGATAGCAGGTTGATTCTATGGGGTCAGATAGTGGGATTAGAGATAGCAGGTTGATTCTATGGGGTCAGATAGTGGGATTAGAGATAGCAGGTTGATTCTATGGGGTCAGATAGTGGGATTAGAGATAGCAGGTTGATTCTAAGGGGTTGAACAGGGATTAGGGATAACCAGTGGATTCAATGGGTCAAGCAGTAGGATTGGAGATCACAGGTTGCTTCTCAGGGAGCGAGCAGTGGGATTATGGATAAGAAGTTAATTCGTTTGGTTTGACGGGTCCCAGTAGTGGAACTGCACCACACCCTGGCTTCAGGGTTAGAGTAGGGTTATGGCTAACAGCTTCACCAGATATAATGATCAACTCCTGTTGACGTCAATAGCAAACAGAGAACTGATTGTAGTCTTTCCTTATTAATTCCCCTCCATATTTACTGTCTATGATTATCTGAAACTTAACTCTCTGGGTCCATCTAGTGGTGAGAAGAACCCACTGTTCAACAGCAATGTAAAGAAAGTGTAACACGCTGCTTAAAGTGAGGAATAAAACATGACAGGGTGTGTCAGCGCTTTATAGGAGTATGATGTCATTCTTTAATAAATAAAAATCCCTAGCAAATATATGGTATAAGTGGAATAAAACTAGTAAGTGGACATGATGTTAAAGGAAAATAATCAACTCCACTTATATGATAGATTTTATTTATTAAAGAATGACATCATACTCTTATAAAGCGCTGACACTGGAGACTCCTTCCATAAACGTGAAAAAAAAAAATACAGAAAAATTCGCCAATATCAACAATTATATGGCGTTCTTTGTTAATTAACAGCATGTTTTTAATCCATGCATGTGGCACATACAAGTCCCTGTGAATGAGCGGTTACTATAGAAACGAGTGCATGAATATAAACCTGTGATTTGCAGCTGCACTACTGTCAGAGCTGCTGTTATAGAAAATTAATCAACACCTTCTGATTGATCAGAATTCAACTGTGTGCTGAGTTAATTGGGCGGTGGTGGCTGGGTCAGTGCTCGGAAGGTCGGGGGTTCAAGCCCCAGCACTGTCCAGCTGCTGCTGTTGGGTATCTGCTCCAGGAGCGCTGTATGAGCTTCCTAGCAAGCTGAGATATGCGAAAACATTGCATTTCATTGGCTCTGTACTTTTAACTCTGCAAAATGACAATAAAGTTGAATCCTAATCTTGAACTGAATTATGGCGCTAAACTGAACCTGAAACGTTTATCTCTGGGTCCATCTAGTGGTAACAAGAGCACATTGTAGAATAACGAGAGAGAGTTGACCTACAACATTAACGAGACTCTTGGGAAACCTGCGTAAATGGTCAAAGGGAAGCTAATCATCACCACTGTTACACTATTCAATTTTATAAACACAATCCAATTTTACAATCACTCGATTCAGGGATGAGAGAGAGTCCACCTTCCATCTGGAAAATTCAGGCTTGTGCTAAATATCGGTTCTATTTTACAGGATATTTTACTTCTGATTAATTCATTAGCATTAATCATACACACGAGCAGCAAACTTACAGAGACTGAAGGATGATTTCAGGCAAGAGTGCATCTCAACCTCTCAGTATATGTATATATCAGTGTGTGTGTGTGGGTGTGTGTGTGTGGGTGTGTGTGTGGGTGTGTGTGTGGGTGTGTGGGTGGGTGTGTGTGTGTGTGTGTGTGTGTGGGTGGGTGGGTGTGTTTTCTTATCCTGACTATTACAGGAAAGTTATCTGCCTGTGCCTGCACGCCTGTTTCACATCATCCTTTTAAATGATAGCTCGCAGCACTAAATGCCATCATAGTCATTGAGGGAAACACACACAAGGCCCATTAGGACGTTTCAGTCGCAGGCTTCCTGTTCCAGCACCAACCACCCACGAAGAGCAACACGTCTCATAATTACAGAGGCATTCGTTTCCCGCTGATGTTTTACATTTCGAGTGTGTGTGTGTTAAAACCTTTTAAACACAACATCACCTTATTAATGCCTGTGCTCTCAACACGCTGTCCATTCAGTGAACGTGATCAGTCACGAAGGTCCTAACGGATTATTACAATGATCACCTCATTTAATCTGACAGATTTCATTCTGTTTTTATCAGCAGATTATTCACAGGCTGCATGTGAACTTACACGTGTTTATATAGGAATGTGGATCAGAGTGAAGGAGTGGAGTGTGTTAGTGAGTGTGAGCTCACTTGGAGTAAAATTTGCAGTATACATCATTCATATGAATCATTGAGAAGAATCATTCCACAAAACAATATTAAAATAATATCATTATATATGATAAAATATTACACTCTATATTTATGATTCATTGGATTCAAGGTAACAGTGGATCCAAAGCCTGTATCATAATAATAGAATTTTTTTCTCGCACCACTAGGTGGTGATGTCTGCCTGAAATTCCTCCATCTTCATAACCATCGTGGTCGCGGAACACGCACCGTGCTACGACGGGAATTTCGCCAGCCATTTTATTAGGAACACCCGTACACGTGCTCATCATCCAATCAGCCAATCACGTATCAGCAGTATCTGCAACGCATTAACGCATTGATCAGGCAGATGCAGACCGAAAGCTTCAGCGAGTCTGCCTCGTGGTTTGGGGTGTTGTTCAGATGCTTTTCTGCTCACCACGGCTGTAAAGAGTGATTATTTGAGTTACTGTAGCCTTCCTGTCAGCTTTAACCGATATGGCTGTTCTTTTCTGCCTCTCCTGGGTTGAGTTTTGCTTTTCGCACCATTCTGTGTAAATCCCAGCAGATCAACAGTTTCTGAAATAGCACCATGAATCATTATATATATATATGATAGGTATTATAGAACAGTGAGGGTATTAATAATTCATTTTCATTAAGAGGAGTGTCAGTAATATTCAGCAGCTACTGTATGTACTGTACATGAGGAGTGAAATATTTATACTGTAAGGAGCAGAATTACACCACCAGGTGGCGCAGTGTGTTTCATCCTACCGCTCTTATCTCCTACCTGTTCCAGGTTCTTGAAAGTGATGGGCGGAGATCATCCACTCCTCTTTTTTTCCTCTCGTCTTTTTCTCGAGGAGGAGTTTTCGTATCCTGAGAGAGGGAGAGAGAGAGAGAGAGAGAAAACCCTCACACTCCCACTCCCACGCTGCATGGATTTCGACTTCTGAGAGTTTCTGCATGTATCTCAGAGTTTAAAGCGTAACACTCGAGAAGAAGCAGAAGAACGAAAGAAAGAAAGAAAGAAAGAAGGAGAAGATTTTCACACATTCGCTCACAGCAAGGCTCCGTCTCCTCCTGCAGGTAAGACACTCATTTTTTCCCAAAAAAAAAAAAAAAAAATCCCCTCTCAGGAATGCACTGAGGGGGGGAAAGCCAGAGACAGAGACAGAGACAGAGACAGAGACAGAGACAGAGACAGAGACACTGTGTTTAAGGGAAAACGGGGAATTCCTGCTTAAATATAAATATATATACATTTCTATATTAAATTATCCGTATGATTATATCATATCTCTGTGTCACAGTCCACTTCTGGCTCAATCATGTGCATGAAAATGTCACATTTATTTACGCTGATATTTATACAATATTTTCTAATTAGATGCATGATACATTGTTTTTGTAAACAGGATGCAAAAATATAATATAAAGCTATAAATAATATTCACAATTTTTCTTTGCAAAAAAGCTGAATATTGTGATGCCACTTTGATGTATATCATATAACACACAAAACGTTCTTCTGTCATAAATTCATAATATTTAATCTAGAATTTATTACTAAAAAAATCCATTCTTATTCACTTTTAATATTTTAATATTTAATTTTAATATAATTATTTCTTTCCTGTTTCTTTTCCTTTCTCATCCAAACTAATCTGACGCATGCTGTCTCTTAATCCTCTAACAAATTTTACTTTTTCTTTCTTTTTTTTTTTTTTTTTTTTTTTTTTTTTTTTTTTTTTTTTTTTTTTTTTTTTTTTTTTTTTTTTTTTTTTTTTTTTTTTTTTTTTTTTTTTTTTTTTTTACACTAATCTGATGTGCTGTCTTGTCATAATGTTTTAGTTTGAAATGATATTTAAAGTAATAATAATTATTTAAAAAAGTTTCCTACGTTAGGATGTGACGTGCATCAGATGAGCATTAGCAGAAAAAAAAGTGGGGATGAAAATGAATGAAATTTTACTTTTAGAGAATTTTGATTCACTTTTATTGCCTTTTTTAAAGTTATTGTACGTGTGAAATGATAAAAGTACAAAAAAGCAGCTCAGAAGAAAGATCTCCGAGTCGTTTTATTTCCTGTTTAACTGTTATTGTAAGAATTTCTACGCATTAAATACTAAAAAAAAAAAAAAAAAAAATGATGAGGAAATGATGTTAAAATAGCATCAGAGAAAGCATTTTATTTTTATTTTTAATTCTTATTTTTAATCAGCGAACGCTGTCAGTTCAGTAAGAGTGCATCGGATAATTAAAGGATAATGAAGAGTTCTTCCTCCTGTAGGGTTCTAGTGAGACCCTGAAGATTCCTACATGTTCTTCTCAATATCAAAAGCTAATTAGCCTGTAATTAGCATGAGGAAAGTGCTAAGAAGTGATGATGATGAGGATGATGAGGATGATGATGATGAGGATGATCACCAGCCCAGCGTCTTTTTTATTAAAAGTTTATTCCAATAAATTCAATTCCATTTGTGACCTTTTTTTTTTTAAAAACAGATTTTAAAAGAACATAATTGTTTTTTTTTTTTTTTTTGCTTTTTCCCTCCACCTGAGATTAGAAACCCTTCAGGGGAAAGTCCTGCTTCACAAACATGCGCCTGCCTGCCTTCTTTCCTCTGATCCCTCTCTCTTTCTCTCTCTCTCTCTCTCTCTCTCTCTCCTTTCCTTCTGATCTTCAAATTATAGCAGCTCAAAGAGGGACATAAATCCCTCCGTCCTTTTCCATCTTTTTTTTTCTGGGGGGCCTTGGGCTCTAGAAAATGAAGGAAAATTAAAAAATGGAAAGATTTGCATTAACGTTTATCTCGGTACTCGTTCCATCCGATTCACACGCGAGTGTCGCGTCAAACGTCACGTCAAACCCTCAGTCCGTTCACACGTTTTTAATTTGTTTTGTTCTGAGAGTTTAATAATTAATAGAAGAAGTCTAGTTCATGAGATATCAGAAACTCCTGTTAATAATAACCCCGCCCCCTACACACTGATAGCCCCTCCCCCTGCTACAACTCTTCCTCTTTACTAATTAATTACTTCGTAAGTGTTCTTTATAACATTCCATCAGTTTGTAGCTCCGATTACAACACAAAGAGGAAATCTGCGAAACTGTCAGGAAGATGGTGTGAATACAACGGAATGGATGTAAACGAAAGAAAAGTCTCATCTCTAGCTATCTTCCAGCTGTAGCTACACAACTGCTGACCTGAGACAGCGAGACGGCCAATAAGCCGTGTGTGTTTGTGTTTATTCTGTCGCTGTCAGATGACTACTGCACTGATTGCTACACAATCACAACACCTTTGTAGATCATGAAAGGCGTCAGTGGGTGTGTATGGAGTTTACGCTTCACTCACGAGCGGCGTAGCGTGGGAGCTGGAATCTGACGTGTGTGTGTGTGTGTGTGTGTGTGTGTTGGAACATCAGCTTATTCACACACTCTCCATGAGGATAAAATATCAGTGATCAGGTGCGGAGGTGTGTTAAAGCGTTCGCACATCTGGACACGTCCGATCTTTTTTAGCCTGTGGACTTGTTTTACTACCGGTGTTCTGTTATTCTACAGCACTTCTCTATCTATCTATCTATCTATCTATCTATCTATCTATCTATGCTGGAAGGAGAAACAGACAAGTGAAAATGAAAAAAAAAAGAGTCAGAAACGTCTGTATTTATGTGTTTAAAGGGCAGAAGGATTAAATCCCAGCCTACTGCTATCAATCTTTTTCTTTCTTCTTCCTCCGACTCCCTCCATCCTGTCGCCACAGGAGATAAATGCATAGCCCTGAGTCAACATAGGGCTCTGTGTGTGTGTGTGTGTGTGTGTGTGAGAGAGAGAGGGCTTTAGTGTAGACATACTGATGAAAGACGTCTCTGCGTCTCTGCGTCTCTCTCTCTCTGTCTCTCTCTCTCTCTCTCTCTCTCTCTCTGTCTCTCTGTCTCTCTCTCTGTCTCTCTGTCTCTCTCTGTCCGTCTCAGAGAAACACAAATCAAAGCAGAAGTCGGAGCCTGGAGGAGGATTTTTTTTTCCTTTTTCATCTTTCGCTCCGAGTTTGTTTTTCACAAAACGAAAGGATGACAGAAGCTGTAATTAAAATCATCTAAAGATAAAAGAAGATGAAGAAGAAGGGGAAGAAGAAGAAGGGGAAGAAGAAGAAGATGAAGATGAAGAAGAAGGAGAAGAAGAAGAAGATGAAGAAGAAGGGGAAGAAGATGAAGAAGAAGGGGAAGAAGATGAAGAAGAAGGGGAAAAACAAGATGAAGAAGAAGGGGAAGAAGAAGATGAAGAAGGGGAAGAAGAAGATGAAGAAGGGGAAAAACAAGATGAAGAAGAAGGGGAAAAACAAGATGAAGAAGAAGGGGAAGAAGATGAAGATGAAGAAGAAGGGGAAGAAGATGATGAAGAAGGGGAAGAAGAAGGGATAAAGTCAAACGGTGTCTTTTCTCATCAGGATGGAGACGAGAGACATGATAACACTAAAAACCCAACAATTAATGATTCCATGATAGATAGATAGATAGAAAAAGTGTCTGCTGCATGAATAAATGTAAATAGATAGATCACCTCTCTTTCTCTCTCTCTATTGTATCTCTGTCTCTATTTCTGGTATATCTATCTATCTATCTATCTATCTATCTATCTATCTGTTTCCCTCTCTCTCAATATCTGTATCTATCTATCTATCTATCTATCTATATATTAGGTCTCTGTCTGTCTCTCTCAATATCTCTAGCTATCTCTCTGTCTGTCTGTTTCTCTCTCTCTCTCTCTCTCTCTCTCTCTCTCTCAGTGTCTCTATCTATCTATCTATCTATCTATCTATCTCTCTCTCTCTCTCTCTCTCTCTCTCTCTCTCTCTGTAAATCTCTGCATGAGGATCACATTTACATTTGATTGGGTTTTGACGCTGAACTCAACTCTTCACCTCTGTGTGTCACTGACGCTGGAGGCGAAACCCATAAAACTTCAACACATTAGATATGAGAATATCGTTCTCACCTGCCCCGTATCCATTTCTTTCTCTTTTCACATGAATTTTTTTTTTTATTTCGGTATAAAACGGGGTGTGTGCACACACACACACCAGGTTAATCCCTAATCTGGCTCGGTAATGGTGGGACGTTATAAAGCACGTTTTTTTTTTTAATGAGTTTCTGATTGAAGTAACAAACACACAGTCTGTAAACATCCACGCAGTTTTTTTTCGCTTTCATGTTTTATAAATAGGTTTAATAGGTGTTTGTTTTCTTAGCGGGCGCCACAGGGACCATGTGTTGATCATTTCCTGAGAATGGCTCTCGGGATTAAGAGCGGATATAAAACAGTAAAACGATTGATCCGTCACTAAACAAAACTAATCTCCTTTAAGAACATAAACGATGCGGTCTATAAGCACATTGTTTTGTACGGGAAAGGCTTTCAGTGACCTCAGAAACCTCTGCGATTTGGCTCCGAGGAGCCTAATTTAGCGTGATTTTGCAAATAACTGAAGGAAGAAAAAAAAAAAACAGGAAAAGAAACGCAGCGCCACTTAATCATGATGGTTGTTTAATTCCCCCACTGATCACTGCGCTGTCACAAGTCATTTCCTAATTACACCAAAAGTAACGGATGGATATTAAGTGATTTTCCTGCTGGATGGAGAACATCTGCTTTGAATCAAAGATGAGGAAAACCGTACAGGGTTCCTCTCTCTCTCGCTCTCTCTCTCACACACACACACACACACACACACACTCGCATCGTGAAAGAGATAGATGAAAGAGGGGGAACCTTTCAGACATCATCAGCTGTAAAGCTAATTCACAGCAGACCTGGTTCTTCACTTTAAATACCGTGAATGATCAGACAATTGTCTTTTAATTGACAAGCGACAATATTTTCATTATAAAAAAGCCTCGTAAGTGTAAACATGGACACAATAATATCGTAATAACTGCCAGTTAGATCCATTTCGTAACACTAGATCTGTATAAATATCCAACAATGCGAATGAGATACATAAAGAACCAACAGTTTGGGGGAAAAAATGGCAAAAATGAAATAAAATACATTAGTAAAGTAAATAACTTGGAGATTTACGTTCAGGGTGGAAAGTTTCTGGTATTCAGAATCGGGTTACGCACATAATGTTCAACATTCAGATTATTAAAATCATCTGCAGGTAGACTTTTCTTGATTTTTCTTGAGTAAAAGTGTCCGAGACCACCGCCTCTAAACACAAGCACTCGCCTTTAAACCTGAAGGAAGAAGGAAAGCTTTTTTTTTAAACGATATAACATAAAATAAGACTTAAATTTAAAAATAAAAAGACTAATATGATGATATGTGAATGAGAAGATGGTGAGCGCTGTAATAAATCTAATAGGAGTCTCGTATATTGCTGATATATTGCTTCATGAATATTCATAATTGTAATTAATCACATTAATCACTGGTTTAATTTGAAAAAAAAAAATGGCTTCCACACTCATTAATCAGCATCACATAGAATAGCACTTGATCCAGCACAGTCTGTTATTTATCCATAAAACTCCATAAACAGTTCACTCCACGTGATTAAGATGCTGTGTCCTTCACTTGAAACATTTTTACGGACTTACAATTAATTAATTGTGTCATATTTACGTATTTAACATTACTCTTAGATGGCATTCCACAGTTTCTTTTTTTTTTAAGTGAATTTACAACGCAAAAAACAACCCAGACCTCATTTCCACCCGGTTGTTCCATGTGTCTTCACGATTATATCTGGATCAGGATTATCCACATTAAAAAAAAAGCTTTTTGTAAAATATAAACCAGATTGAAATCTGTTTGCTCAGACCACCTCTGAAGAAAGTCTGAGACATGTTTCATCCAAATGTTAAACAAGTGTAAATACATCCATCTTTCCAAACCACATTCGACAGCTGAAACCACTCCCACACTCAATACTCGATACAGTAACGCAGATGGTCCACGACTGCTGACTGTCACCGTTTCACACTCATCAACCACAATTCAGCTGGTGGTCAGGTATAATGAGCTGATTTGCATGTTAGACACAGTGCTAACCAGAAACACACTGGGCTTAACGTTTGTGGTTAACGTTTTATCTGGATACACAGCACAGGACGTGACCAGGTGTAAGCGGGGTCGAAATGTTCAACAACACAAACTAGATCCCCAAAGTACCACAAAATATCCAGTAACATAAAACAGATCAGTGAAGTAATATTAAACCTTCACAGATGGTCAACAACGGACAAATTAGATCCAGAAAGTGTCTTTCATAAAAACCCGATCAGTAAAGTAACACTGATCCTGTAAAAAAGTCCAATAACGTGAATTAAATTTGTAAAACAATCAATAATGAAAACCAGCCCTGTAAAAAAAAAAAAAAAAAAGAAGATTAATGGACAGTAGCCCAAATTAGATCCATAGCGTTCCATGAAAAACTTAAAATACACCAATAAAGCAACATTTTGCATGTAAAAGTGGCATAAGCCATTTAAAACAAGGCAACAGTGTTAATTACTTCTATAAAAATGAACAAATTAGTACCACAAGCACTATAAAAATGGCCAATAATGCAGATTAGCCCTGTAAAATTAGCCAGTAATGTGTACCTTTGTTTGTACCCTTTAGCGCTGGTTAAAAATGCAAATTACATCTATAAATGAACCCTAACACTAAAAAAATAAAACAACTGGTATAATATTAAATCTGTAAATTACTACAAGCACTGTAACAATGCCCCAATAAAGTGAATTCAATCCATAAACAGTGTGCACACAGCCAGTAATGTGAATTTGATATGTAAGGTACCGCAAGCCTCGTACGATTGGTTAATGAGCCCAATAGAAACAGATAATCAGTAATTTGCCTTGCAATAATGGGTAGTATGAATTAGCCATGTAAAATTAGCAAATAACATGAATTTGTCAAGTACATTTAGCACCGTAGCAATGGCTAATTAGCCCAATAGAAAGAAATTTGTCTTGTAGAAATGCTCAGTGAATTTGTAAAGTATCTTTACCCCTGTAGTACTGGTTAATAATGATCGTACTGTAAAATTGCGCTAGTAATAAACTAATTAGCCCAACAGCAACAGCTACTGAGTAGACCTGAAAAAAAATGAGCCAACCGTCTAAACTTGATTCATAAAGTACCACCATGAAATGCTCTGTTTTGTAAATACAACACCGCGAACTTTAAATGGCCATAAATTCTCTTCCTGCTTAATTCAGTCCAACGGATTGTAATAATACCCCCATGTTTAATCCGTCCCCTAGGAATAGATATTTCAGGCTTGTTAATGATAAGGGTAATGATACTTCTGTGTATTTATCTTAGATTACGTGGCTGTTAGAAGATTAATAACCCTGTGGTCGCCTTTCAAATGGAGGCGAGTCCTGGCAAAGTCCTGGAGTGCGATGAAAAGCTTCTTGTGTGTGGCTTCGTTTAGTCTGATAAATGAGCGACGGCGGCTCGGGGGTGAAAAGACATTTGGCAGGACTTTGAATTTCCTGAAGAAAAGTGTTTTTTTTTTTCCCCTTCACTGCAAAGGTTTCCGCTACGCTGATTAGACGTAGAGCCGAAGGGGCTCCAGTAGATGAGGATTTGCGCAATTAAGTTAATTTCACATCTCAGGAGCAGCATTTCCTCCAAAAACACAGAAAACCATTTTCTGATTATGACACATAATAATAGGCTTTCGTTTCATCTGCCGAGTGAGAGGTTGATTTTATAAATATCTCCAATATCCACACAGGGATCAGAGGAGCTGATTTCCTAGGATTCTTTAGATCCTTTAGCATCTAGTAGCTAGTATAGTAGCTAATATACAGACAATCATGTGACCTTTAGCTTTCGATCTCCAAACTGAAAATGCAAAGTCTACATTTCCAGGTCGCTACTTTGGATTGGCTGTGATTCATTTGAATGTGATTTGCGTAATCATTTACACTACACAACCTACACGAGCTTTGATTCACTGCAAATGATTCACAGCGTCCTAATACGCTAATAAATCAAGGCTCAAAATGCATGACAAATGCAAAATAAATATGATTAAATAAACTAGAAACAATGCATACACATAAGAACATTAAAGCTCTATCCATAAAACATTAGGACACGATTTTTGACTCGTTGCTACGGCGATACGGGAGACGCCTTAAAAGGACGCTTCCCTGTTTTTGTCAGCTGAAGCTACAGCCAATAAAATTTGCCTGGCGGAAAAGGCAATTCACCGAAGGGGAAAGGACGTGGGACATAAAAGTCCTTGCTTTTTTCCAGTACACTACTTTTATATTAAGTAGTGTTACACGTTTGATGGCTAGTTTTTAAGGTTTATTCAACAATAAATAAGAATAATTTTTAAAAAAACAACAATAAAAATGCGATGATTTGTGCATCATAGTGATTCATTTGATCTGTGTGCTAGTTTGACTTACTGCATTTCATTTGATTCAAACTGAATCATTCTGAATCAAAATCTGAATCAATCTGAATCAGTTCAGATTTGATCATCAAACAAAATCTTAGCTCCATGACAAAACTTTTTTTTTTTAAGCAGATATTTGAATGCGAGATAGTTTATGCTTTTCGTGCACTTTTCTGGAGTCTGAGGCAGAAAAGAAAGGAAATAAGTAGCTGTGGGGAAAAACGATAGCTCTCTCAGAACCTGTTGCTTCATGCAGTGATCGTAATTATCCGTCAAAAAGGCTCCAAGTGAAATTTACCTGCTCACAGTAATTACAGCACGTCTCTCTCTCTCTCTCTCTCTCTCTCTCTCTCTGTTTGTCCTGGTTACCATTCATATGCGCATTTCATAAACCAAATTAGCTTCTCGTCATGCTAGAATCCTTTTCATGGCTTTGATTTAGCCAGTGTTATGTAGGAACAATGTTATTTTTTTCTACAAACACACCACATACGTAATATGAGCTCTGTGTGAGTGTGTGTGTGAGTGTGTGTGTGTGTGTTGGTAAAAGAAGGGGCTTCTGCTTCTGATTGAAGAGCACACACACACCAGAGCGTTAACTTTATGTTTTCAGTATAATTGGGTTAGAAAAGGTGATGCAGATGGACCACACATTAGAATTAGCTGCATGTTGTTCATGGTGACTGCAGAGCAGCAATAGCACATGCTACGCTAAATGCACTCCAGGTATTGCTAACACGCCTTTAAAAAGTACACTGAGCGAAACTTGAGAACCTAAGGGCAAAAAAAATGCAATGATGAAATGATGAAGTTAGATTTCTTTCCAACTAAAATCATGTTTATTTCATTCAAATGCGAATTTTGTTTATCTGGTTCAATTCATTTGATATGAATTTTAATATGAATGAAGTTCTTATATTTAAGCTGTGATTCATTTTAATGAGCTGAACTCAAACTATGTGAGTGCTGATTCAATGTAATTAGTTTTCATTCAATTGTTTCAGGATAATTAGTTTTGATTCATCTGATTCAATGTAACTACTACTGATTCATTTGATTCAGTTTAGTTTCAATTTTTTTTTATTCGGGGTAATTACTTTTGATTCATTTGATTGAATGTAATTAATTGGATCCATTTGTTTCAGTGTAAATATTTCTTATTCTCATTTGACTCAGTGTAATTAGTTTGGACTCATTTGATTCAGTGTAATTAGATTTGACTCATTTGATTCAGTGTAATTAGATTTGACTCATTTGATTCAGGGTAATTAGATTTGACTCATTTGATTCAGTGTAATTAGATTTGATTCATTTGATTCAGTGTAATTAGATTTGATTTGATTCCTCACGCAGGTTAGTCAGTAATATCATGTAGCTACAATTTGAACTTTGTAAACTGTTTACATTTCATATTCTAAACAGGTTTCCTACATCATTTGCTATTTCCTGTCTTACTTATTGCTTCCTGTTTCACTTCCTGTCAGGCTTTCATCTCAGGAGGGACGTGATGGCCCGAAAGATACCAACAGTTGAATCTTGCTTCCTTTCCTTTCTATTGGTGAGTGCTGCTAAAAAAAAAACCACACAGTATATATTTATATTTGACCACATAAAATATATAGTTTGTATCTTGAAATTGCAACTGTATATAATTTTTATTTCAAAATTATAGTACTAGTAGTGTTATTAATACTACTCCTTCTACCATTACTGCTAGTACTATTACTACCACTACATCTACTACTACTACAAATAATAATAAATAACTAACAAGTAACGTAAGATTAAAGCCAAATTTCTCACATGTTCAGCTCAACATGCTGGCTCAGGAACACAAATATTTTCATAAATTATAAGAATAAGTCCAAATGTAAATAATAATAATAATAATAATAATAATGATAATAATAATGAAGAAGAAGAATTAAAGCTGCAAGCAGCATTTTCGGGGGCCAAGCACCCAGACTCGGTGAGCCGCACATTCACAGACGCACTATAATTGTTGCAATCACAGGAAAGCAGAGCCATAACTTTAGGCAAAGGGATTCAAGAGTGATTTGTAGTTTCACTCGTGATGTGTATGTTTTGACCACGGACAGTGCTGGAATTCTCTGACTGTAGGAGGAAAGGTCTAGAAGAACAAATGGGCAGCAGGGTGGCGTTGCTGCAGCACTGTGTAGACTCTAGCTAGAGTAGGACAAAATTTGGAGGAGGAGCGAAAATGGCAGTTAGATGGAAGCATTCTTTAGCATGTTACTGTTACTTTTGACCAGTAGTTGGCGCTGGCACAAAATTTGTTATATAGCCTCAGGTCATGGTCCTGAAGATGTCTACCAAGTTTTGTGTCAGTGTGCAAAGTCATTGCTGAGATACAGCCTCACTTCCTGTTTGGTGGCTTCGCTGTCAGATTTGTTGGCCCATTACAGGCAAACCGTTTGGATAATTCAACATTTTTTTGATAATTTTTCTGAAGCTTACTCTGAAGATGAGTTCTGCCAAATCTGGTGATGATTGGAGAAAAATTTGTAACTGTTTTTGAAAAAATCCAAGATGGCGGAAAATCTAATTAGGTGGAAATTGACGTTATGGGGTGCATTGACCTCGCCTTGACTCAGGGAATCCAGGGATGTTTGGCTTTTATTTTTTATTTATAAATTTTGGACACATGTTTCAAAAGTTATGACCATAAACGTACTTCCAAATGAAGCCCAAATTTGACCCGATGGTGGCGCTACAGCTTTGACAGCACTTGGCCCAAATTTGGTCAGAATGTTCCTTAGACCCTCCCCAATCAGTGTGCCAAATTTCACAACTTTTTACCAGATGGTTCTTTGGGCTGCCATAGACACCCTAGCCAGAAGAAGAAGAAGAAAAAGAAAACATAGAATAACAATAGGGTGCCTACACACCTTCGGTGCTTGGCCCCCTAATAAAAATAATAATAATAAGTATACATATCAAATGGGAACTGTATTATTATCTACGTTATATAATTATCTATATTATTATTACTAGTTGTCACTGCCTCGGTACGCGAACAATTCCTTCCTGACTCTGATGTTTATTTTCGGTGTCTTTCCCTCACTCTCTCACTCCATCTCCCACCGTTTTCTTGGTTTTTTTTTATTTCTCTGGCTCTGTTCCCAGACGTTAATTTCTCTCAGCTCGAGGCCCTTAATGGTAGGCTTTTAATTCCTCTGTCCAGAAAAGCCGTGGGATTAGGAGACTTTAGCATAATCCTGCTTATTATGCTGAATTACTGTCACAAACCGCTTCTGTTTTCTTTTTTGTACTCATTCCTACCGCACAGGAAGAGAGCGGCTACAGAGTCTCACAGGTTACTGCGAGATGAAATTTGAAACTTTGCCAACAAGCTTTTACTTTGGTTTAATTCAGACTGGTGTGAATTACTAACTACGATTTATTTATTAACAAATTGTAGCTAGCGTGTTATTATAAAGGTTAACGTTACAATAAGGAGATGTTCTTAGGTTAACATGTTTAGGTAGCTAATATGCTATTAATTGTGGCTAGCTGGCTAGCCTTGACTTGTAATACACCCATTTGCCAGAGTTTTCGCAGTTAGTGCGTTACTCCGACTCTTATTGGAAGGTATGCTAGTAGTAACAAAGAATATTAGTGATTAAAGTCATTCACATTGTTAAATAAACATCACAATTCACAAATCTTCTGATACGAGGGCCGACTTTTGGGAAATCTACATGAACATAACATAAAAGCTTCCACAGGTGCGTTAGCAGAAATGAACATTATTGTAGCTGAAGCAATCGTACAAATTAAAGCTTCTTATTATTTTGGTCACGTCAATCATTTAAAAAAATTATTTAGATAAATTACATCTATAACATGTCTTCTCTTAAACTGTAGCAAATATAAAAACAGAAAAATATTTATTTCACTCTTTAAGTCCACTTACGACCGCCGCATTTTCTGAAAATTAGCAACGTTTTAAGAAGCTCCGCCCACTTCACACTCACGTCACGTCATATATCCGTAAAATTTATGTGCTAATGATGTACGTTATCTGCCCTGAAAACACGTTAAACCACACTGTGTTTTTATAACTGTTTCCTCAAATCAAGTATTTTTCTATTTTCAGAACCAAAAGTTTCATTTTCTAGATCACCTGCATTCATGATTTTATTTATTTATTTTTCATTCTTGTTCCTAAATCAGAAGAATATTAGAGAGGAATTTCCCAAAATGTTAATTAAAATTTATACTGAAAAATGAGCATGAGCATGGTATTTTCTCAATGATTTTCCAACATGCAAAAACAAAAAGATAGGTTTTTGGTTTAATTAAGTATGCAAATTTATGCATATATAAATATACAGCGCATTTGAATATATAAATGTACGTTTCTGAAAAACTTCCAATAAAAAAAAAAAATAGCTGTAAGAACATCAGCAATCAACTGGCAAAGATTCACAGTGATAAGTACTACAGCAACACTAACGGGACAAACACTACAGTACACTACTCCAGTAGGGGGCGACGTATAGAGATGCTTTTCTGCTCACCACGGTTGTACAAAGTGGCTGTTTTTACGTTACTGTAGCCTTCCTGTCAGCTCGAAGCTACGTTTTCTGAAGGCCTGCACCAAACATAAGGACAAAGTGCTTTAACAAACATCGTAACGTCAGTTTCATCTTCACTATTCATCTTTTGAGCGAGTGCGGAAGCTAACGATCGGATCGCAGAGAACAGCGCAGTAAATACAGCGTTAATGCTGAACACTAAACACTGAGCGAAATGTGTTCTACAGCACGTCTTTAATTTCCTTTAAGCGCACTATTAACTGATAGCTAACACCTCTAAAGCACATCCTGACCAATCGCAAGGATTCGTCATGACAACGTGAAGCCAAATGACGCAAATGAAGAAGAAACAAAAGTCCCAGAAAATCAATCAAACAAACAAACAAACAAACAAACAAACAAAAACCAGGCATGAAATCTAATCCAGTGAAGAGAAGTTAAGTTTACGGCTCTGTGCTCCGGGGTTCTGAACGTGCTTTAAGTAAATAATTTTAGGAGTAAGAAAAAAAAAACAGTCCTGCTTACAGTCTGAGGCGACATATAATCATAAATAAATAAATAAATAAATAAATAAATACAGTCGATAAGGATTATAAACTGAAATGATTTATATAATACACAACAATATAATGTGATCAGAGAGAGAGAGAAAGAGAGAGAGAGAGAGATTATTCTGATGCTAGATCTTTCACTGATTTATCTGAATGTGTGTGTGTGTGTGTGTGTGTGTGTGTGTTGCAGGCCTCCAGTGTGTATCCGCTGAGGGCCGAATACTCCAGCTGTGGAGAAAATGAGTTTTATAACCACAGCAGCAGCAGCTGTCGGCCGTGTCCACAGTGCCAACCGGGACAGGAGCCATACATGGTATAAACACACACTCTCACACACACACACACACACACACACACACACCCCCACACACACACCCACACCCACACCCACACACACACACACACACACACCCACACCCACACATATACACACCCACACACACACCCACACACACACCCTGGAAAACCAAAACAAACCAAATACGGCTCACTGCACATAACCACACCACGGTTTATCTTAGGTTTGAAAAGAACAAGTGATCTTAAACGAGTATCCCCGCCTCTCCTCTCTCCTCCTCTCTCTCTTCCTCTTCTTGTCTTTCATCCCTCTTCCTGTTTCTCTCCCTGTCTCGTTTCTCTATCTTCTTTAATTAAGCACTCTCGGCCTGTAATAGACGCGGCCTGTGATCTTTTTTCGTTTTCGACGCTTTCGGAAAGGAGATCAAAAAAAAAAAGTGCCCTTGATCTTTAGGCAGCCTCTGAAGGGCGCCTAGCGAGGGTCTTTGAGCGCGACATCAAAGACCCAGAAGCTCGGAGCGCTCGCTCGTGTATACGTTTGTATCAGATCAATTATTTAATATCGGTATCTTAAATAGATATTATTGACATTTGTGACTCCTCAGAGGTTCATACAGTACATTATAATACGAGTGTGTGTGTGTGTGTGTGTATGTGTGTGTGAGTGTGTGAGTGTGTGTGTGTGTGTATGTGTGTGTGAGTGTATGTGTGAGCGTGCATGAGACACACAGAGAGAGAAATTTATTTCTTAGTCACAGTACTATGTTTATGAGAACATTTGGTCCCCAGAAGCACAATACAATACAAGTGTGTGTGTGTGTGTGTGTGTGTGTGTGTGTGTGTGTGTGTGTGCGCAGAACTGCGGCTACGGCGTTAAGGATGAAGACTACGACTGTGTGTCGTGCCCTCCGGGGAAATTCTCCAGGGGAAAATATGAGATTTGTCGTCGTCATAAAGACTGCAACGCGCTGTACAGAGCCACGGTGCTCACGCCAGGCACGAGGGAGAGCGACGCCGAGTGTGGACCCTGTTTACCCGGGTGTGTGTACACACACACACACACACACACACACACACACACACACACGTTAATGTACCCAGTTAAAGAGGAACATCTGCTTTCCATCACTTTTAATGTAAATATACAAAGTGCTGCTTTTCAGTGGAACGTTATTGAGTGTCTTTAATAAACTGAAGTCTGGAGCTTTAAGAAGTCTCCGAATATACGACCACTTATTTAGAGAAAAAAAAAAAAATCACAGTAAATCCTGTAAATCCATCTCTGATCAAAAGAAGCTCGGAAATTTTGCCTGTTATGCGATATTGGGATTTTATTAGTTGCATGTGTCCTTCGTTCTCTCGCTGCACTACACAAGTCATCTGACCGCCATTTTGTGTTTTTTTTTTATCTTAAATTTATTTTAAAGTTATAATAATAACGTGAAAATGTTCAGCGCGTCAATTCCACAGGCATGCACTACTGTAATGATGTACAGATTTTATTCGTTTTTTTCCTGCTTTCTGCGATTTTCGGGATTGTTTACGATTGTTATTGTCTCTCCGTGTAAAGTTAGCGTTTTCTTTTCCTCTCGCAGGTATTACATCTTGGAAAATCGTCCCAGAAACATCTACGGCATGGTGTGTCATTCCTGTCAGAACGCTCCACGGAACACCAAAGAGTGTAAGACGTGAAAACCAAACCCAAAGAACATGTATACGTTTACGTTTCTTAGAAATAAAACGTAGCTGGAACAAATAAAACGTAGCTAGAACAAACGAGAGATGATTTTTAAAGCTTTAAACCATGTTTTTTTCTCATCTGTTTATCACGCTATATAAAAACCACACTGATATATCGTCTCACACACACACACACACACACACGGTTGTTTTTTTTTTTAATTAAAGACCTCACATCACGCCTTGAAGACCTTTAAAGGTTAAAAACTATGTAGACGAAAACACGGAGGTAAAGACGAGCTGGCGCTTGCCAGCTAATCTGCAAATTACAGTCGCGCACCGCAGAGTTAGCATCTGATAATTAAAAAAAAAAATGAAGACATCCGGAGGGTGTTAAAAAAAAAAAAACAAAACAAGATTATTAACTTGCTTCTGCACGCAGCAAAACAGTCCGCTTTCAGTACTCATCGGTATAAACGTTAACGTCGCTGATAACGTGTAAAAATGTTGGATCAGATTCATAATAATAACAGATTAGCATCCTGTTCTTCCACCTTCAGTGTTACTGTGAGAGACACGTTTCGCATCAGCGTAATAATCTTAGCATCATTAATAACACTATCATTAGCTTCAGCCTCAGGATCATTGCTGGATCGTGAAAGACAGACAAGAGCAGCTTTCCACCACTAGACTCAATCAATAACGAACGTTTTATACAAAGCGTTTAAAATTCATAAAACACACACAACCGCTTTAGTCTTCTGCCAAAACAGCAATCACGCTCCACTTAGCAATTAATCAGTCAAAGTCTGGACTTAAAAACCAGCCGCTGAATAAAAGCAAGGCTCGGCTTGTCATATCCGCCAACATTAATGCGGAGTAGCTGCTTTTTTTTTATTCATTATTACAGCAACTCCATATGCTTTCCTCCAAAAAAAAAAAACATGCTAATTTTATCTATTTTATATGAAGGTGTACATACAGTACCGTGGTTTTTTTTTTCCAGATTTCCTCTAGAGCTGTTTTTATCGTTAAGCTATGAAAAAATAAATGATTGCAGTCAAAACACTCAATCTTGTTTAAAAAACAAAACAAAACAAAAACAACAACAACAACAACAAAACCTGCGCTGTCTTTGTCGGTACCACTTTCAGCTACAAGACGCAGGACGTTTCTGAAATATATTTGACTGTTATCTACTTTCTGCTTGACGTCTGATGAAATAAAACCTCGTTTGTGAGTTACGATGATATATTTATATATATATATATTTTTTTTTCCCCAGGTATGCGAACGACCCCCGTTTCGTCGAACCGTGGCTCGGGAATATCGTCCACCAGCACCACCACGTTCCCTCACGCCGAGAAAGGTACGGGAAAATTTTACGTACGTGTTTTTTTTTTTTTTTTAATTTCATATGTATGTTTTTAATATCTCTTTTTATGCATTCCAGATCCAACGGGGCAGGGTCACCTAGCAACAGCCCTCATCATCGCCATGTCGACCATCTTCATCATGGCCATCGCCATAGTGATGATCATCATGTTTTACATCCTGAAAGCAAAGCCGAGCGGCCAAGGTGAGACAACGTCACGCTGGCTTTTTAACGTAAGGTGTACGTTAGGCTCGCTAGCCTCGGTAGATTCCCCGAATGACTCCCCGAATGACGTATAAACATACGTAAATAACGTGTATTGTCCACACAGTCGTGTTAGCTTGCTAAATCACTAGATCATGTGACATGATATCAGCGCACCACTAGTTTGGTAGAGAACTTGCCTCCTTCTCTAACCAGTAAAATAGAAAAATCCATTAAAACCATCCGAGATTTCTAGTGGTTCCTTTGGGTTTTCGGTGGTTGTTCTTTCAGTAATTTTATCCCGAGGCTAATTATCTATCCACGAGAGAAGGTTCTCTTGGGTTCTGGTGGTGTTTTCCTAGTAACCAGTAAACCCCTAATGGAATCCCACAGGAATCTGATGGAAACCATTAGAGACTTGGCTACTAGTTATAGTCACCCAAAGTACTAGTTAACCTAGTGCTGGGTTCATTTAATAAAGCAGCACGGCACGCTGTCACAGGAAAATAATCAACAACAGGGTGGTGTGATGCGACAACATCACAAAGTTGATTATTTGCCAATAGCAGCATGAAGTCCCAAAGTCATACTTTTTTTTTATCCATTTCTAGTAACACGTAGTGCTGTGGAACGTCATCTTCCGCAGGTCATACATCCCTGTGAATCAGCTGTTACCATGGAAACGATAACGTATTAGAACGAGCACGTTATTTATATATATAAACCTGCGCAGCTGTCAGAGCTGCTGTTCTAGAAAACTAATCAACTCCTTTCCGACCAATCAGAGTCCAGAATTCAACAGGTATAAACGGTTATGTTGTAAGACGGGATTTGCGTCCAGCTGCCTCTCACTCGGTACGAGAGTGCGGTCTCGGGAATAAACCATAAATGAAATCATATGAGTGTTAGATGGTGGTCTTGCAACTTGAGACACACACGCACACACACACACACACACACACACAGATATTTGCTTTGAGATTCCATAAAAAAAAAACCTCACATTAAATGAAAACAGCAGCTGGAGTAAAGAGAGACAGAGAGTTTGCAGGCTCAGGGGAGTGTTGTTCATGTTTTAAATAAAAAAACAACTCTGAAAAAAAATGGACAAGTTAATGAATTGACTGTCTTATTGTCTTGTTTTTGTTTTTTGTTTTTTTTCCCAGCATGCTGTTCGGGCCAGATGGTGAAAACCATAGAGGCTCCGACCAACAAGCAGGAGGAGAAAAAAGAAGCTCAAGGTGGGGGCAGGAATGTAAAAACAAATCATCATTTAAAATAAAAATTACCCCACGCCTATCTCCAGACACCTCCACTCCCTCGTTCACGGAAGTGTGTGTGTGTGTGTGTGTGTGTGTGTGATGGAATGTTTGGCGTTCGTTCCTCGCTTCGGGCCATAAATTCTCCGACTTCGCAATAGCATAATGACCCTCTTTTCTCGCCTGCCTCAATTATCCTGCTTCACTTATCCTCGCTGCGATTACAGACTTCAGCTGTCAGTTTACGGCAAAAGGTCAGAAAAGCGCAAATTATTAGCTGAAAGTGAGGGACAGAGAGATCGGGCGTGTCCCAATCGCTACTGTTTAACAGTATTTCCTTTAATATTACGCACTCTACGACATCGTACATATTCAAACTAATACGTAAAAGATGTGTCGATATAAACTATTTTAATATCTAAGTTAGCTTTTGTGTTGAAATGCTAGCTAATAACGAACTAAGAAGTTGCACAGTGCACGCCATTTAGCTAGCTAACGCAATGTAACCTCATAGACAACTAGCTATGTTGTGTTTAGCTAGCTAAAGAGGACTACAAATATGAGTTAGCTGTCTTGTTTTTTTTTTCCTCCAGTGCGTTTTTTTTTCTTTTGAAAATCTGTGAAGTTGTTCCCATGGGTCCGTTTAGCTAGCTAACCATGTAATGCTACATTAGCTAGCTAAAGGTAACCATGGGAACAAACGCAAATTTGACTGTTAGAGAAATATGAGGGGAAAAAAAGATAAACGGCTAACTCGTATTTGTCAATAATTTGAAGCGTTAACAAGATAACAACGTGTAATATCACGTAACCTCTTATTAACGTTGCATTTTCTCCGTTTTGAAAATTTGTCACACATTTGAAAAGGAGTATCTCTAATCCAATGCTAATCCTGACTTTGTACCTAATCGAAAGTTCGTAATTGTTTTTTTTTGTTTTTTTTTAGAGAATGCCGTAATATTCACGGAGAAGGACGAGTTCAAGCCTCCTCCAACAAAAGCAGTAAAAAGGTAAGGCATGTTTTTTTTTTCGTTGTGAAGAAAACAGGTTTAAATGTGAGAGACATCAGGGCAGCTGCACTCTCCGTGAACTCGAAACTTTCTTTCGTTTTTTTTTCTCTGCTGCTAATTAAGTCACCACAGGACAAGTTCCAGCAGCGAAGGTTTTAGCTGCTAGCGCTTTCAGCGTGTTCGGGAGCGAGGACGAGGCTAAGCTCACTGCAGCTTCCTTCTTCTTCTTCTTCTTCTCCTTATTTTATTTTTTTGGACTGGAAACATTATGCGGTTTGAGGTAGTTTGATGAAAACGCACCTCGGGGCGAGGGAGATGTTCGTTCTGCACACACACACACACACACACACACACAGCTCTGAGGGATAAATGAGGTGAGTGTTTTTTGCTGTGAAAAGCTTTTTTTTTCCCGACGTCTGGAGAATGACAAGCCACTGAGTCATTTCTAACAGACAGCAATGATTACACTCATCAACTCCACCTCAGTCCTGATTTTTATATCACTGTTATTGAGCTGTAAAATTTTGAACATAAAAACGCCACATGAGCTAATTAAATACACACTCCTGTGAAAGGTTAGCTTAAAGCTAGCTTAAAAAATCCCAATCTAGTGAATAAATCTGAGGAAAACTAGACTTGTAGTAGCCTGGAGTGATCATTTAGCCGAGGTGAAGAACAGTACGAGTCATCTTTTTTCTTCTCCTCCTCACTCCGCACGTATGGCGGCTAAGTGGCGCATGCCAGCCAATTCGCTAATGCTAGCGGCTGCCAAACCCTGACGCGGGTATCGGGTTTCTGAGGAACAATGACGTTCTGTGAGCGTCTCGATCTCGTCTTTGTCAACAAGGAGCTTTTATTTTTCTGGCTCGGGATGAAGGTGAGGGCGAATGGAGAGTTTTTACAGTTTGCTTAGCTACAGGTTAAAAACAGGAGGCGAGTCGCTGCCTCATTGTGTACACAGCGTACGCATTATTTACACATACACAGCGTACGCATTATTTACACATACACAGCGTACGCATTATTTACACATACACAGCGTACGCATTATTTACACATACACAGCGTACGCATTATTTACACATACACAGCGTACGCATTATTTACACTGAGCTAAATAGGAAACACGGTTTCAAGGAGCAGCTTTTCAACTTCCAGATGAACGTCGAAAGTTGTCTTTAAGCTGTTAAGATGAAGCTTAGCTTTAGCTGCAGCGGTGCTAGCAAGCGCTACATGGCTGTTAACATGGCTGTATTTCCTGTTATGTTCATTTAATTAACTAGCCATTTCCATTTTAGAATGCTAGCACATGGCCAAAACATTTCAGACTTTGTTCTGTTTCGAATTTATTGCTCAAAAAACAGCGCACACGTTAGAATAGTGATGCTAACATCGATGCTAACGCAATGGCAGCTGAGCCTGTGGTACACTTTAGCAGCCATTTTGAATATCAGTAACGCCACGCACGCGTTTCTTTTCAGCGAAAACGACGCGTCGTCTGAGAACGAGCAGCTGCTGAGCCGCAGCATCGACAGCGATGAAGAAGCGGCGCAGGAGAAGCAGGGAGCCACCGATCTTTGCCTCTTATCTCTCGTTCATCTCACTCGAGACAAGACCTGCTCGAGCAACACCATCAACAACACCATCAACACCACCGTCAACAACACCATCAACAACAACAACAACTGCAGCAACAACAGCAGAACTATGGGGGTGAGACGGAAAATCCAGGACTTACTAGTTAAAGATAAAAATAATAACTAAATATAATAAAACAAGATCAAACTATAGAGTAAAATAAAGAAAATGGAGCTAAATCAGAATACTGATTTAATCCAAACATGAAAATAAAGATTCAAATCAGGAGTAAAATTTAAATTCGAGCTGATCCAACTACACATTACCGAAAGAAAATTCAAATAAAATAAAACGTGAGAATGAAGTAAAAAAGAGCAGAAAATTCAGATTTATATGTATAAATGTAACATATATGTAACAAAACATAAATATACATTTAAAAATGAGAATAAAGTCAAATACAATAATCAATTTATTTATATGAAAATTAAAATAAAATTGAGAATGTTGTAAAATGCAGGTTAAAAAATAAAAATTAAAATAAAAGTAAAACGTGAACGTAAAATACAAATCAAGATTTCAAAAAATCTGATAATCAAGCAAAACGTGGTAAATCTAGATTTACTAAAAATGTAGAAAGATTATATTATTATTATTATTATTATTATTGAAATAGAAGTAAAAAAACACAATGTGATGAAATGCAGTGACTACAGGTTAATAAATAAATAAATAAAATTACTGTAGAAGAAATTGTACATTGGAAAATAAGTAAGAAATTTAACTAAAAGTAAATAGTGTGAGAATTTTTTTTTTTTTAAAAAGTAGATTTAAAAAAAATAGGTAATAAAAAATGAGAATGAAGCAAAGTGCATTAAGTGAAGATACAGAACAAAGAAAATGAAAATATAAATAAAAAAATAAGAATAAAGTTAAATACTGTAAGATTTGATTGTTTTTTTTTTTTAATTCAGGTTAAAAAAATGATTATGTAGAAAAAGTAGTAAAAATATGAACTAAAGATGAGAACAGTTTACTATCACAGATGTTAGCAATCTGAACATGTCCTGAACATCTTATTTACACAATAAGATTCGACTCAGAGAAACGAAAAGTTAGTATCTGAGTGTTTGGACTGAATTAAGTGCTTTTATCCTTAAAAAAAAAAAAACCCAAATGAACACCGGCAGGCCTGAAGTCAGCTGACACCAGATCAAACGAGCGTCTCATTCTGCCAAGCTTCTAAACCGCTGCTCTAATCTTATAGCCTAGTTATGTTGGTTCGGGTTTCCACACACACACACACACACACACACACACACACACACACACACACACACACACACACACACACACATACATATACACTAATCCACTTGTGTTTCTCTGTTGCTGCAGATTCACAGTCGAAGGAAAAAAATCCTGGAGTTGTACGCCAAAGCGTGCGGTGTTGCCGAGGGTAAGTCGTCTTCTCTTTCTAGAAATTTCATTGATCTTCAAGTTAAACTGTTTTGATACAAAAGTCAAACAGCACTGCAAATGAAGAGCAGTGTCCTCTATCAACAGCAATCACCTAAATAAATACAAAGAAATCAAAATGTCCGACTATACATGACAGAAACACTCGGTCGTATTCAGACGTTTAAACTGGACTTAATACGTTTATATTTAAACGTATGAGGAAAGTTCCTGGTATTCAGAGTCGGGTTCTGCACCTGCCTCAGTGGCCTTCACATACAGATCATTAAAATCACCTGCATGTGGTTCACGCCTCCGAGGTTGACAGAATTGTCTTGAGTAGAAGCGTCCGAGACGGAGGGTTTCTTCACCAGCGTCTAGACCGCTCCCTTTAAACACAAACGCTCCCCTTTAAACCTGGAAATAATCAGGGATAGAAAATGCCGACTGCCAATTTTTAATACGATGCAAGACAACAGCATCAGACAATTTAAAAATGAAAAATAGTGTATTGTAATATAATACAATGTTTAATAAATATTATATTTTATTATATTTCCAATATATTTCTGCAGGAATAGTTGTATTATGGCATTAATCACCTCAAATTTGGTTTAAATTAAATGAACAATATGGCTTCATTATTGAACAGTAAATAAAATAGCACTTGATCCAGCACATCCTGCTATTTTTTTTTTTTTTTTTTTTTTAAATTAATGAAGCTAGGAGATACTAAATCGAGGGCATGAAATCGAAATGTCTGTGCGGGACATAATAGATTTTATAACTAGTCTTTTTTTAGTCTTTATATAGTCTTTTAACCAAACTAAATAAATAAAAACTCCTCTTAGAGGATCAGGAATAATCAGTTTCGAGTTTAAAGAATGCAATAAAAGTGTGGTTTTCTGAGTAAGATCTCAAAACGAACATGTGGAGAAAGTGAATTTGAGGACATCTGTCATGCATCTCGTGTCTTGAATGCATTAAATCTGAGCAAACAAAGCAGGACATTTTGTACCAGGCTTTTCTACAGGGATCAACTTGTGCATGTTTTTTTTTTTTTTTTAAATCCTGATGTTTTGACAGCGAAATGAATGCCACCTGCAGCGACTGGCACTGTGCAGAATTAACGCTGACCTCTCAGGGCTTCGGGATAATGCGTTCCAGCAAAAAACAAGTCAAACTCATTTTTCACTTCAGCCATGACTATGTTAAGGGGACAGTTGAGGTCTCGGGAAGTGGAAATCAGGACACAGTCCAGCTCAAGTCAGACCTACGAACCTGGACTTAATTAATCACAAACCCAAAGCTTGAAAGATTCAGAAATGAAACATTCCAACAGTTTTAAGTAGCAAAGCACCAAAGAAACATTTTGCATGATAAATATAAGATTGAATGTAATCCCATGAATTAGCAAACTACACATTTTACTTGCTCTGAAGTTGATACACACTGCCTTGAATAAGTTTTCACCCCCCTGAACTTGTCCACATTTTGTCGTGTTGCAACTTGGAACTGAAATGGACTTAACTGGGATTATACATCATGAATTTACACAAAATAACCCATAATACACCTGTTTCTGGAAAACCCCAGAGTCTGTTAGAGAACATACATACCTAAACAAACAGCTTCATGAAGACCAAAGGAGCCATCAAAACAAATCGGGGACAAGGTTCTGGAAAAGTATCATGATTGTCGTTTGATTAAACTATTAAAAATGGGATGAATGTGTCATAACCGCGACTCTGCCTAGAGCAGGACGTCCACTGGGTAAAGAGGGGATTAGTCAGAGAAGCATCAAGAGGCCAAGGGTAACTCTCAGAAATGACACTACCACCACCATGCTTCACGACATATAATTCCAATGAAGTTCCAGGTTGTAACACTACAAAATGTGGAGAAGTTCTGTAGAAATCTATGGTCTAGATTTTTTTTTTTTTTTTTTAGATATCTCATATGTTGCTATAATCCGTGATATAGTGAACAGCACAATATTACGAATCTTCGATCCACCTTTCAGAAAATAATTGCACCTCATGAGATCATTGTTCTATGAAGTCATTTTAACCCCTTTGTGGCGTCGTGTGTCTCCTCCTGAAGGTGTGAGTCCGGTCGAGTTGCCCTTCGACTGCCTGGAGCGAACGAGCCGCATGCTGAGCACCACCTACAGCGCGGAGAAGGCGTTAGTCAGGACGTGGCGTCACCTGGCCGAGAGCTTTGGATTAAAACGTGACGAAATCGGAGGGATGACAGACGGCATGCAGCTCTTCGACCGAGTCAGCACGGCCGGATACAGCATCCCGGACCTGCTAGCTCGACTCGTCCAGATCGAGAGGTTAGATGTGGTCGAAGCGCTATGCTTCGATATTCTCGGCGCGCCCCCTTCTGGCCAGCATCTGACGATTTCTTCACGTTGCGCTAGTGTTTGAGAGACCCGAGATCCCACAAACTAAGCGGCAATGAAGAAAATCCTCTCCACGCTTCTGTGGTGAGATTCTCAGAGTGTCAGAAAGAGCAGCGCCCCCTTCTGGCCATCATTTTTTACCCTGTTTAGACTTTTCGATTGCGGCTGTCGCAAAATGTTTCTTTAAAAAGTCCAAAAAAGAACAATGTTGTGCTGGACACCCAGAATTACGGACCTCTTCTTCACCAAACGATGTTATTTTTCGTCCTGAATTAAGTGACTGTCCCGAGAAAGTGAGAGGTTCGACAAATTCAAGAATTGTATGAAAAGTTTCTTAAGAACATTTTTCATCTTAGAATGAAGTATTTCGTCTGAAACGTCCTGTTTCACGTGACGTTTTCCACAATTAGTCCAACTTCTACTTTTTTTATTTCACATTTAGGATGCTGATATAAATTGATGATGTTAACAATCAGACCATGTTATAGCTTTAAAAAAAAAACGAAAGTACATGGGTATCTGAGCAGCATTTTAACTGAAAGATCATTTGAATTGGTTTTTACTTGTATTTAAAAGTGCGATTTTCATTTAAATTTGTCCATATTAAGGATCATTAGAGGACAGTCGTCCCTGCGCTGCCTTCCAAACACAGCAGATCTTCAGAACGGACCCTCGGTATTTTGAAGTATGCGCAATCACAATATTGCGTGTCGAATATCGCAATATGTCATATAAAAGATTATTGACACGTCTAATATATATATATATATATATATATATATATATATATATATATATTTATAGTTATATTGTGAGACGTATGAGATCTGACAAAAATGTTTCTTAATGACTTCAAATTTTTGTGGACCAAATGTTGGACTGAGAAATGAAACTCTGTGTGTGTGTGTGTGTGTGTGTGTGTGTGTGAGATGCCCTTGTGGCCATGGCTAATTCTCTGGTTCTTGCCCTAATTTGCTGAAATTAGTGGATTTATGACTTTCGGTATAAAGTGCCTGCGATTTCCAGCACCTCGTTAACTTTAAAAAAAAAAAAAAAAAAGCAGCTAACTGGAGCAAGGAGCAGCACAGCAGAAGGAAAGACTAAACGATGGCTAATAAGCTTTCAGTCGTTCCGAAGAGCTCCAGATCTGTGTTTATGGCGTGTTGTTGATGGTTTCAAGCAATCAGCGACAAGCAGCAGAACCACACGGAAATGACTTTACACGTTTCACAGTTTTTAATATCACGTTTGTGTGTTTCTTTCATATTGTGAGCTGTTTGACAGCTAAACAGAACAGAGCTCCGAGAGGAACTAAAGGACACAGAGAGCTGTAGAGACATCTGGTTAATCTCGCCATGTACAGATCCGCTCAAGTTACCTCATTTACAGCGTTAAGGCAAAAGAAAGCTTCTTAGCAAATATGAGTGTATATATTATTAACTTATTACTGTACATATGCATCGTGTTAAGAACTATCAATAAAAGATTTATATTTAGACTGCTGATTATTCTGTGGCGTTATTTTTAAAAAATAAGATTTGAATTATTATATTATTATTTCATAATTGCAGCTCAAAGCTGACATTCATGTAATAAATGAAAGTGTGGGATTGTGCTTCTTTTGCTGTAAATAAAAAGATGTAAAGCTGATTAAACTGTAGCAAGATAAGAATTTGACGTTGAAATGACGTCTATAATGAGTATAAAACTCGTTTTAATCCATGTAAAGATGTTCTTTTGACAGTCACATTAAGCATCAAGAGACCAAGGGTAACTGTTAAAAACTGATACTACCACCACCATGCTTCACAACACATACATCACATATAATCCCAATGAAATTCCAGACTGTGAATAAACACCCACTGAGCATAAACGCATCCGAAAGATGTCTTTGTTCAATGTCCAAAAGACGTCATAAAAAACTTTCTTTCTGGCTAATGAGTGGACGTCTTTGGAAAGGAAGCAAACAGAGCTTAAGTGTTGCTAGTTATGTTAATACAAAGTGGGGAAAACATTTGTTTACCCCCATTCAACTAGCTAAATGAAACTTTTAAAAGGAAAACAAACATTAAAACAATACACTGACATGGTCTTTATGGACCCAGTTACACTTTTTTTGGATGGCTTTTTTAAAATCTGTGAAGACAAAGCCTCCTTGTGGAAGTGCTGTAGCTAGAGCTTGCTGATTTAAGCTAATAACTGTCAGCTAGCTTTGTGAATAATTCTGTAAAGCTTTTTTCAAGTTCTCAAATCAGGTTCATAACTATACACATTACTTTTCCACCAAAAGTGGTAACATGGTATGGTACGGTACGTGTTAAACACTGTAAAGCGTTATATGTGTGAACTTGTTCATTCAGGGCTGTAGGTGTGAATTAAGCACTGTGTAAATTCTACGCTAACAGTAAGAATTGCTGTATATGACATCATAGTTAATTCATATCGTTTATTAAATTTGGTCTTGTTCCAAATGCTGCACTCGGGTTTTGAGTTGGCTGGGGATTAGTGACTTTGTCTAAACACACCACAGCTTGCGAAATTCTGTCTTCGGATTTCAAACGATGATGATTTTTTTTTTAACCTCGGACAATGATCACAGGATTTCAGAAGCTTAAGTCTGACAAGTTCCTGAGGGTTAGCTTCTCAACCCGCGTTATTACCATTTAGCGCTCAAAGAAGCGTAACAAAGTCCATTCATGGGAGGAGAAATGTGGCACGGTTCCAGCCCTGTTACTTTCTCTCTCAGCGTCGAGGTCAGATTGACTAGAGGGTTGTGAAACCCTGCTTTGGAGAGAGCAGGAGTTCATCTACATGCTTGTGTCAGAGACATTATCAATGGAGGACAAAGTTTACTCTCACAATTTTTAAAAGAATTGCCTTGGTAGTTAGTAGGGGTGTGTGTACACGGGAAAAAGCCAGGATCCAGAACTTCAGTGCAGGTCAGTGAACTAGAGTGGGAGGGATCTGCAGGCATCAGCAAGATCCAATCACATGGGTTTAAATCACTTTTCTCTTTCTTTGTTCCTCGGATTTGTTTGTTGAAGAAAGCCTGACACCTCGACAGCTGGTGATGATGTCACTACTATCCATGAGGTCATCCTCTTGACCAGAATGCAGATCTTCCCCTTTACATTTTGAAATCCTTAAAAATGAAGACTGCCATTCGCCATTCTATATGGATACATGGGTTCTTTGGTTCTTCCGGCAGGTCCTCATCAGTTTCCACAGGATCTTTGGGATGCCAGGGCATCCAGGAGATCATGCTGAACATGGCTTTTGGTCAATTTCTCTAACTTTTCAGAGAGGTCTAATTTGATCAGATTTGTTCCCATCAAAATCTCCAAACATGAAGGAAAGCCTGGCACCCATGACTGTTTTTCCACCTGGTGTTGAGCTAGTGTTGTTACCCATGAGGTCATCCTCTTGTCCAGGATGGAGATCTTCCCAGGTTAATGTTTTTGAAATCACTGATGTCACTGGCATTCTGCTGCTTAGCAATGAAGACCATCACTGCCCTTTGCCATTCTATCTGGACACAGTGGTTCTTCCAGAAGGTCCTTATCAATTTCCACAAGATATTTAGGAAGCCGGGGAAGAACTTCTACAGCTCTAACAGAGGTTACAGAGTTTGTGGAGGTCGGTGTTAACCTGGGAGAGGAGATGCTGTTTAGCTGCCAGTTCTAGTGAAGCTGTCCTTGCTTGGTCCCTGTACTGGCCTGTGATGAGACGCTCCTCTTTGGTGGCTTCCAGCTTCCTGTTTTTGGCTTCTAGCAGCTGTTGAGTATATCTTTAAAAAAAGTTGGCTTTTTCATTTTCCTTCTGTTTCTGAATGTGCTCTGTAGTCAGCCAAGCTCTTCTTCCTCCCACAATATCTTCAGGCCCAGCCCCAGTTCCTGCCTTTTTCCTTTATCCTTTTTTCCTTAGCCATCACTGCCTCGGTAGCAGTAGGACAATTCTGCCACAGTTCTACCTCGTCCAATTTTGGCCAACTTAATTTATTTCTAATTCCTGTTGTTTTCTTGTCAGTTTACTGGCTTGGATTGGTATTGGTCTTACTCTCCACTGTGGGGCCTCCACTGCGTCCCTCAGCTCAGTGTTTGTTAGCTAGTTTTGTTTAAGGATAACCATTTACCGTTAGCTAGCTAATACGTGATATGTAATTAATTGTCTTATCCAAGGTAAGGTTAGACAGCAGCTTTGCTTGGAAACAAATATATAAATATGGAAAGATATAAAGTATTTCCCATATGCATAAATGACTGAACTGAGATTTTTCCAAATTCTTTGCAAATTGGTTCTAATGGTGTAAAGCAACAAAATACACTGATTCGCTTCTGTAAATCATTTGGACTAGACCTATGGTACTTTCCATGGTTTTATAACAATTAAAAAATACATTTTAAACAAAAGTACTTTATGCATTTTGTCATATGCCTGTAAGCCATGTTAAATGTGGCGGTAAAAACATGACGAGATTGTAATTAGCTGTCAGCTTGGCATCGAAAGCCTCGAGCAAGGCCAAACAGTTCACGTTGTGATTTGCCCTTTTTTTTTTTTTTTTGGTTCCGCCTGCACCTTTCATTCATTCATGTCTTTCCCTCCAGCGAGTTTTTTCAAGCTTCACATAAAGGTCTGATTGTTTCCACCTCTATTATCCCTCAGGTTTTCCACAGCGCTGAGTGATTATTCGAGGATGCGCCATTTTCCTTTTATTTATGACACAATCATTTAAGTAAAAAGTCTGGCCTGTTAATTAATTAAACATAATTAAGATAATTTACCTTTTTTGTTCCTCACCATCAATACCTGGAAAGCTCAGCTGTACTCCAATCACTTTAATTTGACTACACAACAGCTAAGGCTTTGACAATAAATTAGAAAATTACAGTCAGGTGTCTTGGGTTAAGGATAAGGCTGCATCATTAACCAGTTACGGTTGTCGAGAGAGACAAAACGTGCCTTGGGATCATGTTAAAAGCTCGATTCTGTGGCCACTGAAGCATTTTTGTGTTTCTGATCGTTGTCCTATTGGAAGGTCCAACTACAACCCAGCTGTAACTCCTTGGAAGAGGCAACCAGATTTTCATTCACAGTCTCCTGGTACTTCATGGAGTCCAGGATGCCATGTATACTAATAAACCACACCACCACAGATCCTCTATCACACCCAACATTAGGTTCTTCTCTGTATAACAATCCTTTTTTACTCAAACCCATCTTGAACCCGGGTCCAGTCGAAGCTCCAGTAGTGTCTGGTGAGCTCTAGGTGGTTATGTTTGTGGTTCGATGAAAGAAAAAAGGCTTTCTTGTGGCACGTCATTCAAATAGACCAAAAACAAGGTTACTGCAATTGTGATTCTTGGGGAAATTTTTTTGCCTCTCCTCATCCTCCTCATTGTGCATGGGGGCAAAATACACTGTGTCCTCTTCCAGGCAGGTTCACTAGTTCATCACCAATTATTCTGGAGCTCACTGAATAGGTTTTTTGTCTCTTGTTGGTATTCAGAATGAACTTTATTAAACTTCTATCATTAAAAATCAATCAGTTAGCATAAGACATGAGCATGAAATTAGTCCATGGATTCTAATCTACAGAACCTCTATCTGTGTTATGCTTGAAGAAGATACCTGATATCAACAGTTTTCATTCCACATGTTTGAATCGTATGTTTCTGAATCATCTTGCCGCCTCTTCTTCTTACGTAACGCAGCACGTTGCATGTTAAGCTAACTTCATTTTTTTTAATATAAGCACTTGCTCGGTCCACACGCTCACAGAATAGCGTGTTCTCCTTCTGCGTTCTCAGGCTCCTGTGTCATGTCTGTCCACGAGTGGCTTTTACCCAAACGCTGTAATAATAAGCCTGTCTGAAGAGCCTAAGTGCCTGTCACGGCCTGATTTATTTATCTTCATTATTTCAGCTTGTTAAGTGGTCAGAATGATGCCGTCTCTGGGTTTTGGCCAGTCGTTAAACCAGTATTTATGTTTTATGGTGGTTACGCCTGGCCAGAAATGTAAAATTAAACTTGTTATACGAGACCACCAAATCCATCTTTCCTTATCCACGGCATGTAATCGAAGAGCACACGGGGAACATGTGTTATCCTTTAAAATATCAACATGCCATGTGGACAACACGGAGCTCTCGACCACGATAAGGAACATATAAATGCTGTTGATTCTAAGCTCTGATTGGTCCGCAAGATAGTAGCGCAGGTTTATATTAATGCGCTCGTTCTAATACGTTATCGTTTCTATAGTAACAGCTCGTTCACAGGGACTTGTACTGCGGACACGTCGCTTAATGTAATAATAAATGGATAAAAAAATGTTGTTTAACAAAGAACTTACATTCGCTGATAGAAACAGACATTTATGGAAGGAGTCTCCAGTGTCAGTAAGTTTCCTGAAAAGACAGAGAAGTTTACGCTTTGCGGTTTCTCGGGAACATAGCAACCTGCGTTTTTTTTTTCTTTCGTCTTATTAACTTGAAAAGAGAGAGAAAATAGAGATGCTGGTGAGGGAACGAGTGTTTATAGCTGCTATAACGTAAGTGAGAACAAGAACTGCTTACATGGATGTTACACAACATCTCTGCTTGCCTGTTAATTCTGAAAGCTCCGCCTCTTTGCTGGTGGGAATGTTATATCAGTACATAAGCAGGACATGTGAATTAGGGGAATATGGAACGAATAATAGAAATATGCACAGGAAATTCACTATAACAGGCACTTGATACCGGATTTCTTGGAAAACAAAGAAATAGACTTTGAAATATGACTTTTTTCCATTTAATCTGTTTCCAATGTATTACTGATTCAAAAGCATTGATAGAAGTAATAAAAGCATTAATAGAACTAATAAAAAGCATGAACATTACTAACCAAAGCATTAATATAACTAAATCAGCACACACAAACCACATTCTTAAGATTCCTTTTGGAATAATTTTACCCTCATGAACACAGAGACCGATCTGCTTATAACTTGGATGCTTCAGCTATGAGTTGTGTGTGTGTGTGTGTGTGTGTGTCTGCATGCCAGTTTTTTTTTTCTCTCAGCGTTAGCAGCTCATCTTGGAACACTGAAAGCCTTCACATGATGTTCACATCTGCAAAATTGAATCATCAAGTCCTCTTTTGTTTATTTATCTGACCAGTTGTTTCGAAAAAAGCATTGAGTGTAATATAATGTGGACTTCCTCTGACATTGCAAAGTCAAATTCTCCAGCACTGTCCACTTCCTGGATAATGAAAATGAAAACAAACCTATTAACAAGTAACTGGGGAAAAAGTGCACTTGGAATTGTTTATTCCCAAAACATAGCTAGAAGACCAAGCAGCTAAAACAAAACAAAAAAAACAAGTCTGGGACAACGTTCTGTGTAGAGGAGGCCCTCCACCAAGGTCTTCTGGTCTGATGAGACCAAAATTTTAACCTTTTGGCCTTGGAATATAATGCAACGTTCGGCTGAAATCCAATACTGCTCACCACTCTGAGAATACCATCCCTACTGTGAAGCACGAGGGTGGTAGCATTATGTTGTTGGGATGCTTTTTATTAGCAGGGACCGGGAAACTCTTCGGGCTTGAGGGCGAGATGGATGAAGCTAAATACAGGACGATCCTAGATGAAAACCTGTTCCAGTCTGGATGCGTTCGAACGGCCCAGACTTCAATCCGCTTGAGAATCGCTGTTTTCCATTAGTCTCCATCCAATCTGACAGATCTTTAGCAATTTTGCCAAGAAGAATGGGCAAAAAAAAAAATATCAGGATCCAGATGTGCAACGCTGACTGAGACATATCCCAGAAGACTTGCAGATGTAATTGCAGCCAAAGGTCATTCTACCCAAAATTCATACTTAACTAACGTTCAGTAAGTGAGTAGAGCACTAACCACTCTCAGGGGCATCAGTGAGTTTGGATGTTATCCATTAGTACTGTTAGGGTCATGGAGGAATTATATCTCAGCGCCAACAAGCTTTGGTTTATGTAAGAGTTTACATCAGTACATCCTATTGGGTTTTGTGTTTTCTTTACTTCCCTGATCCAGATCATGAGCTCATTGTCCTTCATAAGCCGGATCAACACTTATAACCATCTCTCTGGAGTGGAAATCATCTGCTACATGACATGTTACAGAACCCAGCAGCCTACAGGCACTGCCTCAGTGCACTCGCTGCTGCTATGGCTGATTAGAAGGAGCTGCACAAAGTCCACCAATAGCAGCTCCTTACTGTCCAATGAGAACAGGTTGTGGGAATGCAGGAATGTAACTCAGCTTCAATCCAGATGGTCAGTTTGCTGGCCAGATTTTGTGCCTTTTGTGCTTCATGTCCAAGCAGAACGCAACATAAATAGGAGTGCAGGGAGCAGGCAGACAAATCTGTACCACGTCTTCATGATGGACTGACCTGCTCCCTGCCCCGAGCTTCCGTCTCTTATCGTTACGGACAGCAATGGATGGCTTTATAGTTCTCGCTTTAACATTTTCTTGATGATTCAGCCTGTACTAGTTGTTTTCCTCCAATTAAATGCTCTCTAGAACGTACAGGTCCTGTCCCTGTGGGCGTGTCTTGCTCTACAGTAGCACCTCGTTAGCAGTAAACATGGTTTCGTTGGTGTGTTTTGGCTGCATTCACTATTCCAAAAAAAAAATGCAGCTAATTAAGAAAACTGACTTTTTTTTCCCACCAAACAGCTTTTATTCCCATTTGGTCTGAGAACTGCCTCAGGTTTAACGCACCCAAATCCAAGGGGTTAACTTCTCATGAATAAAAACCAAACCCACAAGTCAATAAGCGACTTGATGAATGCATGACATCACAACAAAACAACGTCCCGTCTGTATAAACCGGCGGAATTACGCGAACAGCAGCTGCGCTCGGTTTACAGCCGCTTAAAAAAATCATTATTTGATAAACAGTGAGAGGATTGGTGACATAAATGTTTAAATCTCCACAATCTCGCAAGATACCGAGTCGGTAACAAATATTTTATTCAGTCACAAACAATAAGTCAGTTAAAACGCGCAAGACGTAAGGGAGCTCTCTCGAGACCACAGATTTACAAACGCAGGCCAAATGTACAAATATGCGCCGCGTTCTCTTGCGCCTTGGCGAAGGAAACGTCATTCTAAATCAGCGTAAGAATAACCAAATCAGGGGATTAGTACCAACATGCTGAGAAAAATCTGTCTCAGGGAGGCAACTGAGGACACGCACACAAGACGAAGTTCATCAGAACATGGAAATAAACACAGATGAGTGAGTGTGTGTGTGTGTGTGTGTGTGTGTGTGTGTTCTATCCATCATCTAAATCCAGCATGTGGATAAATGAAGCATAGTCTTTTTTTACTGAAAGATGAATAATTAATTACCACATTAACACAAGATAAGCAAATTATAATAAAAACAAATAAATTATGGATAATTTACAAAGTACTGCATTATGATGAGCTGACTGTTAAACATCAACAAATAACACAACACAAAGAGGCTACCATGATTTTTAGGATTGTATAGATTTTAGGCGGGTCAGGAACGTGAGGCCACGCCCAGATTAAACAGGACGGAGCTGAAGTTGATGTTGAGGAAGGCTCGAGACGGATCGGCCGAGCGCTGCGTTTCCTGTAGCAGCAGGTGCAGTGAGGACGCTTCGAACAGACGCCGGTTCTTTCTGCAAACACACACACACACACACACACACTTTAACACTGCCTAGGAACTATTAGTGGTAGAGAGCATGTCAAGTTCTTGATCTGATTGGTCAGAAGAATCACAGGTTCGTAAAAGGTTTCTGAAAAGGCGTTTATTTAACCTTTATGGAAGGAGTCTCCAGTTTCAGTGCTTTGTAACAGTACGATTTTTTCCGCCACAGGACAGAGGGGTTTACATTTTGAGCTTCCTCTGTTTATAACGTGATCTCGTGGACTTTCCACGACGTTACTCACAACTAAAACGGATGAAAAATTATGACGTAATAAATTACTTAATTGTAATCGTTGGTGATTCGCTGTGGTTTAAAAGGAATAAAACATGTCGTGACATGCTGTTATAGCAAATTAATCAACTTCAGGGTGCGGAGAGTAACTCCGCTTCATCACACCACTCCCGTCGCTGATTATTTTCCTGTAACAGCATGACACAAAGTGTTTTATTCCATACAAATGCTAACTCGTTTACACATGAGCAGAGCATTTCTACTGTTTCAACCCAAATTTCACATGAACATCTGGCAAGTCAGCAGAGTTTCTCTTTCCTCCAGACGTTTCCCGCCCTCCCACCCTTTCCCCGATCTCTCCTAATGAGGATTAATGAGCTCGTTTAGACGGCACAGCTAAGCTAACGAGGTGTTTTCCTTTCTGCATGTCAGCCTGGTGAGGATGACGCCCAGGAAATAAGACATGATGATGTAACTCGAGAGCTGATCTATGCTACGCTACATCAGTATTATACAACCTGTAAGGAGGTCTGGTTTCCATGGTAGCGAGGATGAGGAGCCCTGAAGTAAAGCCTCACTCAGAGTACAGAATGAGACGGAGCCTTGGAGTGGACTTCAGGGAACACGCTACAGATGAATTTTAAAAACTTTAACGGTTTGTTGGCATTGCAATCATGTACTCATGTTGACCATTTTGGGAACTTCCCGTGATTTTGAGAAAAATTATATTTAAAAAAAAAAAACCTAATGAGTATGTCAATGATTGTGGGCGGAGCTTCTTCAAAGTGAACAAAAACAGTGAAATAAACGTATTACTACTGAGTTTTGACCATTTTATTACTTCACTTTAAACGCGAAGTCTCTCCTAACGAAGTCTAATGAGGCTGTAACGTTAAGTAACACTCAGAGTTACTTCGAGGTGTTTTCCTGTCAGCCAAGTGAGGACATTTATAAACAGAATATACCCCTGAGGCAAGAAAAAAAAACTATCAAGGAAGATGAACCTGGAGCTTTCCGTTTAATCCTTTGTTATAAATTCTTCATGCTGCCTTGCAGGAATACAGCTGCCAGGTTATAGTTTGTCTTTTTATGTCTATTGGTTTCCCTGAAACCTTCTACTGATGATTGAAGTGATGATGATGATGATGCTGAAGTAAGGAATTCAGCGCAGACCTGATGCAGGACAGTTTCTGGAGGAGAACGCTGAGCTTCTCGGCCACGGCGAGGTCCAGCCGTGGGTTTCGGAGAAGTACGGCGGCACAACGGAAGAACTGATCTGTGCTACACTCTTCCAGGAAGGCAGGAAGATGACCTAGAGGACAAAAGAAAAAACGACAAAAGGATTGACTGACAGCTTGTGAATGCGTAAAAGATTAATGCAGCAGAAGTCTGGGGATTAGGTGGACGTCTACCGAGGGGCTCCATCAGCTCCGTATTTAAAACGCAGAATATAAACAGCAGAAAAGATTCAAAAGACTGGGCAAAATGTTGTCGCTTTTCTGAAAGGATCACAAGTCTTGTCAGGACTTTTATAAAACTAATCTCCACTCGTTCTCTCTAAATCATTTCTGTACCAAGTGCTTCCTCGTTAAATATTTTACTTCTGGAAATAAAAGCAACACTGAAACCACAGATTTTCACCATGTGGAATTTCTGATCTGCTGCCACGTTTCTGGTAAACCTTAATAACATGAGACATATCAGGCAGCTATCATAAGATAATCCCGCAAGTTTCCTGTGGAAGTGAGATCCGCCAACTTCGAATAACCAAATACAATAACAGACACAACTACAGTCAGGTCCATAAATATTGGGACAGTGACACAGTTTTGGTAATTTTGCCTCTGTACACCACCACAGTGGATTTGAAATGAAGCAGTCAAGATGTGACTGAAGCGTAGACTTTCAGCTTTAATTCAAGGGGTTTAACAAAAATATTGCATTAACCGTTTAGGAATTACAGCCATTTTTTACAGAGTTCCT
>CM040458.1:196548-207492 GCA_022758105.1 Pangasianodon gigas | reverse complement strand
TCTTTGGACGGCATATTGAGAGTTCCCATGAACAGCTACCAAATGCAAATTCAACACTTGGAATCAGCTCCAGACCTTTTATCTCCTTAATTTATCATGATATAAGGAGGAAACAGGCCACAGCTGGCCATGAAACTGCTTATCAGTCAATTGTCCAATTACTTTTGAGCCTGTGAAAATGGAGGAACTCTGTAAAAAAAATGGCTGTAATTCCTAAACGGTTAATGCAATATTTTTGTTAAACCCCTTGAATTAAAGCTGAAAGTCTACGCTTCAGTCACATCTTGACTGCTTCATTTCAAATCCACTGTGGTGGTGTACAGAGGCAAAATTACCAAAACTGTGTCACTGTCCCAATATTTATGGACCTGACTGTATAGAACAGAATGGATGCCACGTGATGACATAAGAATAGAAAAGAACGAGAAGTTATTTCCACAAATTGACTTTCTTCCTTTTTGTAAAAGGAAGGGCAATAGTCTTCAAGAACTGCCCCCCTCAACCAAGTCTATATCAACTCGAAGGTATCCTAGCTAACAAATACGGTGGACAGCCAAGACTTGGAGGACAGCTTGCTTCTGTCACCACTAACCTCGCCTGAACCTGTCGACTACGCCAACAAGGTGAGTGTCCTAAATGACGGGCTAATAGCAGTGACAAGAGACGCAGCTGACGTGTCTGAGAGGAAGACTAATTGCGTCTAATACAGTGTTAATATTTAGTGTTTACTGATGGTCCTGGTTTGGTACCTGGTTGCAGGTATCTCTCCACCCAAATATTGGCAAAATTTATTGACACTATCTTGGAGGCAACACACCACACAGGACCGGACTGTCATCTTTTTTTTTGACAAACTCTAACATTAAAATGAAAGCCCTGACAGACAAGAGACAAAAGGCAGTTTGTTCAAGTGCTACAGTGGTGTGGAAGGTGACAGAAAGGCCAATTCAAACCTACGTTCATAAATAATACAAAAGGCAACACGGAAAGGACAAGTTACTTAAATAATAATTCAATCATTTAAAAACCAAGAAGTAAAACAAACAGCAATAAAAGCGTGGAAAGTGCAGAGAATGTAAGGCTTTGTCCTGAAGAAGATCTTTAGATCTTTGTGGAAGGAACAGGAACTCCGGGGCTGTTAGGAGGGGAAGGGGAAGCGCATTCCACCACCGAGGAGTCAACAAGATGTTGTGCTGCGAGCACTTTTAGGTCTCGGAGAAGGACGTCTAGTGCCCTGAAGTGGAAGACCTGAGCTGTGTGTAGTTCTGAACCAGGGTGTGCAGACAATGTGATAAGTGATGACTGCAATGCCAAGGAAAAAAAGTTTAGAGTTCCTGCAGCAACAGGAATGCAGTGGAGAGATCCGAGTAGGGGTTTACATGAGAAAACTTTGGGAGGTTATAAACCAGGCAGGAGATATGAAGAGACCAGCAAGAAGTGTAGAAAGCAATTGAGCTATGATCAGAAAAGGTCTTTGAAAGTTATGTAGAAGAAATCCACAGGATCAGGTTTTTGATGGTCAGAGTCCGTCATCTAAAATCACACCAAGATTCTTAGCTGTGTATGCCAGATGCACTGTGAGGACACTGAAGGTGACTGCCAGGTCCAGCAGAGGAGAGACATATATCAGTTCAGACGGTGGCTCTTCATCCAGGATAAGAGGTCAGAAAAGCAGTCCGATATCTTCAGAGCAACTCGTCAGGTGGATGGAGGTAAAGGCTGTGTAGCAGTAATAAGAAGCCACGAACAAGAATAGTGAACAAGAGTAAAAGTGAGAACAGATCCTTGAGGAACTCCAGTAGATATGCTGTGAGGTAACACATCTGGACCGCTCCATGCAATGATTCTGTAAGTATGATGAGAACTTGGTCTGATCATAGCTTCCAAACCTCAAATGGGGGAAATGAGGATGTGGTGATTCAAAGTGTCAAAGGCAGCAGAAGGTTCAAGGAGGTATCCATGGAATGATGGGCATTGTAGCCATACTGCTCAGCATCTAGTAGGTTCTTCAGTTAAAGCTATGAAGGAGGAAAAGGAGACGACTCTGTAGTCAACAATATTAATGAGGTAGAGTGTTGGATTCTTAAAGAAGACTTGAGCAGACTTGAAGATGGAAGGAACCAGACCACTTAGCACTGATGCCCTGATGACAGCAGCCACGTTTCGGTACAACGTTGCTGGAGAAATGTATTGGGATGAGTGAGGAGGTCACGAGTGTCACTACCTCTTCCTCAGTGAGTGGCTAAGTGCGTAATGACGACATCAGCAGTGATGGAGACTTGCTCCGGACGTTAACCTCAAATTCTCATGAAAAGTTTGCTTCGGACAAACATGTCTGTTTTCATTAGTGCCAATAAAGCACCTCGGACGAGTCGTTACACCACATCAGTGCTGGCCTTGCTCTGGGTTTTCAGCATCTGCCTCGCATTAACAGAAGTCTGGTGACCTCTGACCCCGTGATTTAACACAAACGGTCAGCTTGGCCCTTTTATCTTGGCACATCTGCCTCCCACTCAATCTCTCTCTCCAACACACACACACCTAAAGATAAATTCTCTCAGCAAAAAGACATTTATGAAAATCTATGTATAAAGGAATGTCTTGATCTAAAGGCCGGATATTCTGTCATTCTAGTGGAGAGCTTTTCAAGAAAAATATGGCACACAGAATGCACTCTCTCCCACACACACACACACACACACACACACACACACACACACACACACAGTTAGTGTCCACATCTGCTGTCTCTCATCTTCACAGGTAGTGCTGTCTCCTATTAGACAAAGCTGAGGGAACTTCAAAGGCGTCCATCGCAGAGGATTTTGACCGTCTGACTCTTTTTTTTTTTCCCGGCGCCGGCACATGGAGCGCATTAGCAACAGAAAAACGGGAGAAAGGAACAGGGTTTACGCTGAAACGCAGGATGCTGGAAGTGACCTTCAGGTGTGAACTCCCCTTACTCTCTGACCTTAGAGCTTTCACACAGGCTGCTAATTATCCCTCCATAAATCGCTAGCAGCTCGTTAAAAAAAAAAAAAAAAAAAAAATGGCGCCCCTGAGGATTCTGGGATTCGGCAGCTCTGCTTAGTGTCACTAAACGGAAACGGGCGTCCCTCGTAAAGGGATTTTCGCTGATTATCAGCAATCGCAGCAAGCCAGGCATGACGTTATGGCTGTGGAATCATGGAACGCCAGAAAGTGAAAGAAAAACAGGGATCAAGAGGCAGAATGCCAGAAAGTGACACGTTTTGCTCAATATCACAGATATCGCAGCTAATCCTAGCTAACAACTGCATATTATTCTGGTCCTGGCTAGCACCTGCTCAAGAACGCTAGAGAAATTTCCGTTTCTATTTTGACTGCGTAATAAACACACTGCGTATCTGTCTTTCGTACCAATTTATGGATCTTCTCGATTAGTGAAATACTGTTTTGAAGTTCTAAAGAGATTCTACCAAGGCTTGTCCACGTGTTAAACGTCTCTACGCTGCTGTACAGAGACAAACCGTGGAATATTTTACTGGTCGCCATGGAAACCTGACGGACCCGAGGGACGTTTTGGCTGGAGCAGAAACCTCATGAAAGCAGCTGCCACTCCTCAGTGCAGAACCCATTGTAATCTCGGGGAAAGGTGTGTTAATGAGCTGACGAGGTGAATCAGGTGCGTTTTAAGAGCAGGAAACACCAATGGAAAAAAAAAAAGTGTGAAGCTGAAGACCTCCAACGGCAGAACTTTGCAGGTTTTTCCACCTTAAGGTCCAGGTTGTGCGTTCTGGAGAAGTTTATTAGCCTCGTCTGACGCGTTAGTATTTAATGGAGCGGAAAGGAGCCGGGCCGATGGACGTGTTAATGATGTTCGACTGTGTAGCCATGTGGGCTTAATCACGCTAATCCCACTTGTAGCTGCGTGTGTATATAAACTCAGACATCTCACAAGCTTCTGTGTGAGAAGTAGCAATGAATGTAATTAAACTCAGACGGGAAACAGTGTCTCTGAGTCACAGTTTTAACCATCAGCGATTAGTCTATGCCTCTGAATAAGACAGTCTGAAGTCGACTGGTGAAACTCACGTGACTCGGTGCTCATCTGAAGCAGGACATCCAGTGAGGGAGTGAGCAGTCCCGGACTTCCTGTCCTCAACAGGGCTAAAATGACCGTCAGGGCCTTGTACTTCAGGAAGAGGCCACGCCCCTCGTCCTCTCCCACGACGCCGTGCAAAACGTCAAGGGCCTGCGCCAAAATGTCCGCTGTACATCAGAAGTAGATAATTAGGTGATAAAAATGTAAAAAAAAATACTCACATTTATATTCTATATTGTATATATTAAAATCAGTGAGATTTTATAGTTCTGCTTTATTACAGCAAAATCTTCCCCAAAAATCCCAAAGATTCAAAAGAAAATATTCATAGATGATGCGATGATGACATCACAGGACACATCCGTGCTCTTCTAACACCGACCATGAGACGTTTCCTGTTTACGGAGAAGGATCGATAAAGCGCAGAGCGATCGAATCATCTCTCGCTCATCTGCTTCAGATAAACACTTCTAAAGCCCCACTTTCCAGCATTACAGCGCTCATTATGATCGTTTCATCCCTGCTGTATAGCTGCCATTCTCCACGTCTGAACTGCCAGGCCAAGGCGTGTTGTCGGAACAGCTTAAGAAAAAAGGAAAGAGAGAGAAGGCAGAAGGATGATTTTTCCCAGATGGAGCCTCGAACCGTCCTGCGAATGCCACAGAAAAAGATTCTCCGCCGACGCGGCGCTCGTACCTGAGACAGACTAACATAAAGCTGTCTCTGGGTTTGGGCAGAAATCCTGATCTTCTGATCTTTTACTTCTCTTTAGAGATTTAAATTCCCTCTAGAGCTCGAGAGAAAGTCTAAACACGCTGAAGAGAGGCTTTCTGAAAGAATGGAGCTGAAGGAGAAGTTTATTAAAGAGTGTTGGGGTTAAATGTCATTGTCTAGAGAGAGAGAGAGAGAGAGAGAGAGATAGATAGATAGATAGATAGATAGATAGATAGATAGAGAGTGAAATCCACTGGAAGTTTCAGGCCAGCAGTGAATGATCTGAGAGAGAAAGCATCAATCTGACCATCGAGACGGGCCGCTATAAGTACACACACACACACACACACACACAAACACACACCACTGAGACGGGCCGCTATAAGAGATCGCGGCTCCCTAAAGAGCAGATATTTCAAAAAATTTCAAAATCACACTGCAGTTCTCCTTCTGCTCAACACTGACACACCACCATTCTGTCAGGAGAAACGAAGGAGAGCTGCATTTTAGCAGCACAGTACGTATCTGTCTGTTACAACCTGAGGGACAGTGAGTCTCACACGCACACGCACGCACACGTGCGCACACACACACACACACAGCTCTGTTTGCCTTCTGGTTTTTATTCATTTATTTATTTTTTTGCCAATATTTGTATTAAAGCTTAATTTCTATTCTTCATGTTATAACTAATCTGTTTATTGTTAATAACAGGTCTTCTCCTTCCTGGAACGCTTCGGCAACACTGTACATGCACACGGTCACGCAATAAAGCTTACTGAATAGAACTGAAGTAAGAGAGAGAGAGAGAGAGAGACAGAGAGAGAGAGAGAGAGACAGAGAGAGAGAGAGAGCACGCTGCACTGCAAACTTTTCTCCAAACATCTCAACATCGCCATCTGCTGTGAGCGGCGTGGAGTCACAACTACTGAACACACAACACACACAACACACACACACACAACTTATCCCTGAAAAAACAAAAAAACAAAATCATCCATGTTCCATTCAGGTCAGTATAATTAGATTTATTTACTTTAGTTTTTCACTTTACAATAATAATAATAAAAATAATTTACATGCTTATTTACCAACTTTTTTGTTTGATTAGTTACTTACATAATTAACTATTTATGTATTTATTTACATACATACATGTTTACTTACATTTATTTACTCATTTGTTAATTTTGTTGCTTACTTGAGTATTTAATTACAAATTTACACACTTATTTACTTATTTACTTTCATACTTTACTTACTTTTTGTTTATTCAGCTACTTGTGTATTTACGTACTAACTCACACACTTATTTACTTTATTAAGTTACTCGCATGTTTAAAGTACTTATTTACTTATTTAGTTGTTATTTGTTATTTGTTTGTTTATTTAGTTACTTTATTTAGGCCATGCTTTAATATTATATTTACTTTAAGGAGGATGTCATTAAATGCTGAATTACAGATAAACCACACACACACACACACACACACACACACAGATAGAGAGAGAGAGAGAGAGAGAGAGATAGAGAGAGAGAAAGAGAGAGAGAAAGAGAGAGAGACAGAGCGCTGACAGGAGCAGAAGATGGATTGAGGGCTGTAAAGAGAAGGTTGTTCTCACCCTGGCTGAGTGTTTTCAGGACAATGACAGAGGATAAAAAGCGAGTGTGAGGGCAGGAGCTCCTGAAAAGTGGAGGAGATTTTCGGTTCACTTCCTCTCCTAATCTCCTCAGCGTGGAGGTCAAAGGGAGGTGCTGGAAAACACACACACATGAGAACGTCAAACCTCTGTGCCATTAAAACCTTAATGCTCGTATCTGCACCTTGGGAGTGTAAAGAGAAGAATTCTGAATTGAAAGGCCAGGAACTGAAATCATGTCTGAACAGCGCAGAACGTCTGTTAGAGACGTCTCCATGATGAGAAAGGTCAGAGGAGAATGACCTGACTGATCCGAGCTGACAAACCACCACTCTTTACAACCGCGCTGAGCAGAAAAGCATGTCAACACGTCGAACCACGACTGCAGAAGATCACATCGGGTTCCTCTCCTGCCAGAGAACAACCTGAGGAACCTGAGGTTACCGTGGATACAGGAACAACGAAACAGGACAGGAGAAACGTCGCCTGGTCCGGTGTGTCCTGAGATGCTTTTCTGCTCATCACGGTTGTAAAGAGTGGTTGTTTGTCAGCTCGTATCATCAGCATGTGGAGAAGTACCTGTGTGCTGTGCTCCAGCTGTGTGAGGGCGCAGTAGATGAAGCGCAGGAGCGGTGAGTGAAGAGACGCCTCGGCTTGCTGGAACTGCTCTAGCAAGGCAGGAAGAACCTGACCAAAAACAAAACAAGCACGTTTAACGCAGTTTTTAAAGAACTACAGGAGGTGTGTGTGCTGTGTGAGAGGTGTGAGAGTTATGATGTGGATAAAAAGCGGATCAGATAAAGGACAAGACTGTTGCGTGTAAATGATTTACATCGACGCTACTTGAGATAAAAAGCTTGTGCTGGGTGACTGCACACTTTTCATTTTTTTAAATAAGAAGCTCATTGTTGCTTCAAGTTTTCAAAACGTTAAAAGGAACAAAAGGCTTCTTTCATGAAGGGCTTGCTTAAACCTGTGTGTGTGTGTGTGTGTGTGTATACACACACACCTTGGCACAGCGTTCATGCAGGGAGGGACGTGGAACCCCATACGGGTCAAACTCGCTCTCCGTTTTCACTTCTTCAGAGGAAAAATGCGGCCCGTCCACGATCCAGTCCATCATGTACGAGAGCAGCTTCAGCGCTGCAGAACCGGAGGCGCTCTAAAAGAAAAAGAATTATCCGTTATCCGTCCAATAATTCGGTTTTTTGTCTGTCTGAACACAGTTTTGAGCGCAGTCCTGCTGCTGCTGCCCCTAGTGGCTTCACCATGCTATTACACTCCACACAGGAATACACACACACACACACACACACACACACAAAACTGTCTGCGCTTACGTTTATTTAATTTAAACATCTACGTAGATCATTTTTCATAATCGACAATACTGATTATTCAGACTAATCGCCACAGCCCTAGTTTCCGCTCGCCCTTGTTTTATACGTATATAATTATAATAATTATAATAGAAATTATCCTCAAACTCATCTGTTTGATTTACCTTGCTAGCTTTGTTAGGAGGTGGAGGTTTGTCCTGATTGGAGGGTTTGAGATCACGTGACTTCGGCACAATGTTTTCCCGCCCTCGGTGCGACACTGAGTACTCATGCTTTCTCTATCGGAGATAAACACACACACACACACACACACACACACACACGCAATACAAGCACATTTATATATATCTCATGAAACACATGAGCATTGGAATATTTTTACAGACTTTTATGAAGAAATCTGAAACGTTTGCACAATTCATGTGAATCGATTCATTGGAGCAATAAACTAATTTGTCACCTGCAGGTTTTCTAGTCGAGCTTGAACTTTCCGTGATTGGCTCTCCAGCCGTGTGTTCTGCTCGCTTACTTCATTCAGCTACACACAGAGGAGCAAAAACACACACACACACACACAACTATTAGTGCAAACAGGGTAGATATAAACGACCCTCTTTTCCTCCCCATATTAACCCCTGAGGATGAAGGATGGAGGATAAATCTGCTATAAACCGCTGAACCATCATTCAGCTTTAAATTCCCACCTGTTTTCTCATGGTGTCATTTAACTCCTTGATGGAATCGAAACTACATTTAATCCTTTTGTTCTCTTTGGTCTTTTCTCTCAGCGCGGCTCTGAGATTCTCCGTCTCCTGCTGGTGTTTCTGTGTGAAAGAAAAAAAACAGAAATTAAAAACATTTCGATAAATGTGATCTCTCAGAAAAGTGTATTGACATAATTTAATCACAATATCGACACTGTAGTGGAATATTGCTCAGCCCTACTCTGTGTGTGTGTGTGTGTGTGTGTGATGAAGTTTAACCTGTTGCATGGCATTAATACGATCTTGGACGTCTTCCTCCGCATTGAGGAGTCTGTTTACAGTGCTCTGGTGCTTCAGGAGAAGCTTCTCTCTCCGCCGGAGAGCACGTTCACGCGCACACAGCTCGGCCGCTCGCACCTGGACACACACACACACACACACAGACTGTCTGAGAAAAACAAACACATGATTATGATCAAAAACTATATTATAACGGTTAGAGATATTACAATGCACTAAAAAAAAAAAAAATAGAAGTTTCCTTCAACAAACTGAAAAATTCGGATATTTTCCAGCTGATAAGTCACTATTATGTACTATTTTATTTACTTAGAGAGAAAATCATAGATGTAGTAAAAATGAAGTGTAGTACACGCTTAATTAAGTTTCAGATCTGCTGTGAAAGCATGATGTATATATATGCAAAAACAAAAGAACTGGCCTTGCTGTTCCAATACTTTCGAAGGCGACTGTATATATACACGCATCCACCAGCAGCTTTAATTTACTGGATAACGTTTGTGCAGTTATTCAATCAGCCAATCACGTGGCAGCAGCACAATGTATTAAATCCTGCAGATACAGGTCTTCAGTTAATGTTCACATCAAACATCAGAATGGGGATAAAATGTGATCTCTGTGACTTTAACTGTGGTGTTGTGGCTGCTGTTGGTGCCAGGGTGAGTATTTCAGAAACTGCTGATCTCCTGGGATTTCACACACAACAGTCTCTCGAGTTTACAGTAACTCAGATAACCACTCTGTACAACCGTGCTGAGCAGAAAAGCATCTCGACATGTCAAACCTTGAGGCAGAAGACCACGTTGGGTTCCACTCCGATCAGCCAAGACCAAGTTCGATATTTGTTGTTATTGGTGTTGCTGTAGTTCAGAAATGTTTCCTGAGCTGAAGTTTTGTTTAAAGTCCTGATGTCAGTAGAGGAACGTTTACGAATCACGTACAGTGTTACTCTGAATCTGGGGTTCACTTACTTGCAGTTTTTCATAAATCTGAATCATCTCTTGGTACACTTGGTCGATAGAAGCTGGGCTCCTCAGCGCCTCTCCTCTGCTGAACCTCGCTGGCTCCGTCTCAAACGAACTGGAAGTGCACACTATGTTCGAGGGCAACGTCACGTCTAGAAATAAAAGAGAAGAGAATTGCTGGGTGGTCAGAAGGCATTTTCCTGATGTTAAACTTTCGTATCATCACAACTGCGAGTCAGTCAGGATTCAGTTTCATCGTACACCATCACTTATAGCGAGCTAGCGTTTATAAGCTAGCTAAACACAACCGTAGCGATGATTTCTGGTGAATAGTATTATGGGATTGCGCTCATGCAGCTTCTGAATGAGACAGACATTACCGCAATATAGCCGCAAGCAGAGATCAGTGGGGGCCAAGCACCCTTCGCTAATAGCACTGTCACTGTCTTGCAAAGTCACAGAAAAGACAGAAGAGACGACAGATTAACATACTCTCAACGCTAACCCTGTAAAATGCCTGCTGAAATCTGATTGGCTGATGGTAGTCATGATTTTGACAATTACAGATTATCACAAGGATGCAGTACACCAGGTTACAGAAATACTGTCTTGAACTTAACTCTTTAAAACACTGTGCCATCTCGCTTTGCTGAGTAGGGGGAGGGGGTACGACCTAATGACCAAGTTTCATGTCTCTATGACTTAGAGTTGGAGCTACACGGTTCATTTTGGGGCAGAGAAAGAATAATAAGAAGATTATGAAAAGGAAAAATCCTAGGGAAAAACAATAAGGTTTCACCAGCGTGGGTGCTTGGACCCCTGTATATCGCTCCTGTTGAATATGATGGTATGTAGTGGTGAAGTCTCACCCGTCTCCGTACACAGGATGTTGGTACGGTCCAGGACGTCTGTTTGGTCACCGAGCTCGTCGTCGCTGCTCAAAGCGCTCTCGTCACGATCGAGCCTGGTTTTGGAAAATTGTAACTGAACGTCATGAGAAATGACTGAAACGGCTGCAGAAAGTCCGAAGGCTAAATTGTCGTATTCCGCCGTCTTACCATTCAGGTGGATGTGAGACGGCACGGAAAAGCTCGTCCAGCGCTCGGCTGTAGTTTCTCATCTCTCGCTGGGATGGTTTCGCTTCCTCGCTGCCTGTCACGTCACCTTGGGGTTAAACGACACAAAAAAAACACATC
>CM040458.1:177887-188228 GCA_022758105.1 Pangasianodon gigas | reverse complement strand
ACCGAAGCGTGTTATTCCGATTATACCGAAGCGTGTTATTCCGATTAAACCGAAGCGTGTTATTCCGATTAAACCGAAGCGTGTTATTCCGATTAAACCGAAGCGTGTTATTCCTCTTAAACCAAAGCATTTTATTCCGCGTAAACCTTTTTTTTTTTTACATTTATTAACAAATGACATGTCAGGCTTTTAACTGTTTATAGTTATAGCTACATTTAATGTTATTAAAGATCCACGAATCGAGTTAGTTCCTGTTGTCACTTATGTTAGAGCAGCTATAAGCCGTTGTTCCCTCACCAGCCTCTCTTTATTATCTTACTTGAAGTTAATAAGACAGAAAGACGCATCTACTGAGAATCCTGTTACCGAAGACGTTCCCATATTCGCATGTTCTCAAATCGCTGACACTGGAGACTCCTTTCCTAAATGTTAAGCATCTCCTTATGGAAATTATTATTATTATTATTATTATTATTATTATTATTATTATTAGTCTTGGATTATGTGGCGCACCGGTTGCACACGTCCCTGTGAATGAGCTGTTGCTATAGAAACGGTAATGTATCAATATAAATAAACGAGCGCATTAAAATAAACCTGTGATTTGTGTTACTGGAGGATTTGAGAGAAATGTGTCATGGGTTGGAGTTTTATTAATTATTTATAATAATTTATTAATGGCCTGAAAGCTTAGACCAGGTGCAGATTCCTAAAACTGTCCCAATATATTTTCAGCAGTAATTGATTTATAGTTTATTGGTTCAATTAATTGATTAATTAATGAACTAATTAATTACTGAGTAAATTTATTACAGACTGACTGAAGGTCCTTGTGCTCCTCATTACTAATCACCGACTAATCGTTACACCGGCGGGGGGGCGGGGCTGTGACGTCATGCTGGCCGCGCATAAATAAAGCGGGCTGCGTTCGTTTCCTCGCGCACTGAAGTCAGCTCACGCGACCCGCATCTCAGCCCGAGTTCCACCGGAAGCCTTTTAACGGAGATGCGCGAGACGTGTTTCAGAGAAGTTTACTTCCTGTGTTTAATGGTCTGCTGCCTCACCGGTTTTTATTCTGATGTCGGTGAGTATCTTTCTTTCCTTTTTTTTTTAGTTTATTGGTTTTTTTTATTATTACAAAAAGTCTGAGACAACAAAAATCTTCTAAAAAAATTAATTTAGTTTTAAAATTAAAAACTGGAAATAAAAACATTTAAAAAAAGTTGAACATTTTCTGAGCATTTTTGGAGAAAAGTTAAATAAATAAAATAAAAATAAAAAATAAATTTTAAAATAAAAAATACATTTAAAAAAAAGGGGGATGAAAATAAAAAACACTAAAAAATTCAGAAATTTATGGAAATCTTTCTGCTGCACTTTTGTATTGAGTTCGAAAAGAATGCAAAGTAGAAATATTTTCACTAAAAGCTGTTCGACTTTTTGGGCTCCACTGCAGGTGTGTTTTTAGGAAATAATCATTCATTTGAGATCAATATCCTGATTTCTGCTGCTCTATCAATATCTCTAGATCATTTCCCACTCTCAGTGCCGTCTAGTTTCCTAAACCGCTTTACTCAAGAATATTGCCGTATTTTGAGATCGAAATATTTTACACCTGAACGTTAAAAAAATGAATTAAACATGTTCATGACCACATATTTATTTATTAATTATTATTATTTCTGGCAGATGAGGTTTGGTTTCTGTATTCAGGGAAAAATGAATTAATGTTCGAGCGTACTGTAACTCTTAACATGTGTGTACAATCTCATAGGATCCTCTTTCTGTATTCGTACCTGTATAAAACCCTCCGATATAAATGATATGATGAAATTTCATAATGACACGACTGAAATATCCCATGATGCTGTTTCTGTTGTCAGAATGTTATCCGCTGATAGACTGTGGAGAAGATGGAGACTACACACAGGTGAGCAAAGTGTTGGCTTTAACACCTACAGCGAGTTCTTTTCTTCTTCCACTCTTTACTTCTCACAGTGACAGTGTTTCAGGAGCTCTTGTAGTAATTAATAGGATGATAATTATGATTTCATGTTGAGTGCGCAGCAGTGATCCACTCGTACCAGCACCACACACACACACACACACACACACACACACAAACACACACACATAACACATAAAGGCCCTTATTATTACCTTTACAACAGGTGTACATGTTAAATGGCCAATAAACTGGCACCTCCATGTATTCCACAATACACCATTCAAAAAAGTTGGGTTAATTTAACCCTTACAGTGTTTGAATTAACATCTACAATACAGTGCTGCATGTCATGCTGTTATGGGAAAATAATCAACGACAGGATGGTGTGATTTTAGAGAAATGAAGGAAGATGAATTAGGAGCGCCTTTTATAGCTGATCCAGTAAATTCAACCATGTGTCCGTTTCAGGGCTTTGGGAAGAAGGGATTAATCTGGCAGATTGCAAATTTTGATTAATTCAATTCAACTCACATTTCTTGATTTTAGTTAAAGTTTCACTGGTTCTGCAGTGGTGCAGTAGGTAAGGAATGAAACACTTTGCGGCGTTCTGTAATAGTAACCAAAGACGTTGTGGAGTGATGCGGCTAACGCAAAGCGGAGTTACTCTTACCATCCTGGAGATGACATTTTCCCCTAACAGCACATCCTGGAGTGTGTTCGTCCTCTTTTACCACAGCAGTCATGCTTTTCATCCATTTAGAGTTACAATTAATTTTCTGAAACGTCCACAAAACAAATCAGTTCCTGTTGTCATTTACGCTATAGCAGCAGTAAACAGTCGTTCATAAATATTAAATACTAAATGTCTCCTTACAGAAAATTTCACCATATCAATGACTATAAACCTTAAATTACAACACAATTTTTAATCCATTTACATCAGGCTTAGGTTATTTGTGTGAGTGTCTGTCCCTGTGAATCAGCAGGTACTATAGAAATGATAACATTCGCTGCTGTTACAGAAAACTAATCAACACCTTCGAACAAAAATTTGAATTAAATTATATGATTATATAACTGGAGTTCATAAACATCAGTGGGCTTCTTTCTGTCTGAGTCTCTCTCTCTCTCACACACTCACACTCACACACAAATGACTCACACTTTAACAATGATCTCACCTTCATGATTACATGTCAAGATGTCATATGTCCTTCTGACAGCTGTGTTAATTATAAGACACACCTTACTTTTTGAATTCTCACTTCTGTCCCGACCTTTCAACATCGTCTAATATGGACTCTCTCCCAAATCACAAGTAGACCTGATCGAATCGACAGAGCCACATAAGTGCATCACATAAGTGCTACATGTATCCTAATTTCATAAAAAGACAAAGTTAATTCACTATTGTACAGTGCGATCTGTAAATACATCCTTACGTTTCATACTAAATACCTTTCTTCATGTTACACCTAATTTGTTCATTTTAACAACACATGACAGAAAGCAGTTGTACAGAGGACAGAGGAGTTCCATCCTACGCAAATATTACACTCTCCTGGATTTCCAGTCACCAGTGGCTGTGGAATCATCGGGATTCACACTTACAACTTCCCAAGCGTAGGGCGAAACCTTACGAGCCCAGAATGTTGAGCTTTAAATGTATATGAAGTTGCTCTTAGGAAAGCCCCCGTAAGTTCTTCTTAAATATCTTTCTTTGCAATATGTGTTTTCAATATTTGGAAAACAATGTTATATTTAAAAAAACTTTATTCAATTTAATGAATGTTAGTAGCTAGGTGTAATAGCGCATACAGTTTCTGTCTGCACTTCTTTTTCTTATTCTACTTTTTGAGCCAGTGACAATGGAATTGTAGCTGTCTACCACAGTATATTGGAGTTGAACTTAAATAATGAAATTAGGTGAAAATAATAATCAACTATTTGGTACATTCTAAAAAAAAAGAAAGAATGCACTGGTGAGCTGAAGAACACCAAAAGGCCTGGAAGACCACAGAGAACAACTGTGGTGGATGACAGAAGAATTCTTTCCCTGCTGAAGAAAAACCCCTTCACAACAGTTGAACAGATGAAGGTAGGTAGGAGGTAGGTGTTATCTGTGTCAAAGTCAACAATCAAGAGAAGACTTCACCAGAGTAAATAGATCAGCTTGTAGCAGAATGATGGGAAGAGAAGAGTATGGAGAAGAGAAGGAACTGCTCATGACAGACAATGATCCAAAGCATACCTCGAAAGCAACCCAAGAATTTGAAAAGAAGTGAAATGTTCAGCAATGGCCAAGTCAGTCAGTTGACCTGATTCCAATTGAGCTGCATTTCACTTGCTGAATGCAAAACACTCCAAGAACTTGTTAGGAAGCTTTGGTCAAAGCGCAACATCAGCCATGATATGACACTCCAGGAGCAGAGAGGGTTAAGGCCCTTGCTCGAGGGCCTGACATTGCCAATACTGAGGCATGAACTCTAACCCTCTGATCAGTAGTACAGAGCCTTAACCACTGCCCCTCATATCTTTATGTTCTTCTTCACAACACCTGGGTCCAGGTTAAAGCTGCTGCATGTGGAGTCTCAAACACCATGAGGTCATTACTCTCTCCTTCAAGTGTGGTAAGAGTCTCTTAAATGAAGTTCTAAAGCTGTGAAGGTCCATGACTCCAGATCCTTACAAATGGACTCTTGTTTGTTACTTTGGAAGTTCTAGTAAACTCTGAGGGACTGGCAGAGCAAGAGGTGCAAATGTTTGGAGTATGAAAGAGTGTTATTCTCTTTCTTTCAGGGTTCAGCTGTGCAGAGCTCGCTGTGTGGACTCGTGTGGGGAGACAAGAACAAGGTGGGGGGAAAAAGTAGTATTCAAGACCTGTGTGTGTTAGTATTTGTACATTAGCATACACTGAATATTACTGTGTATTTGTGCCTTCATGTTCCTCAGGAGCAGATTCAGAACGTCTTCAAACGGGTTAGTGGTGACTTTTTATTACAAGCTTTCGATTTCCAGTAAATATCAAGTGGACTGCTAATGGACCTGTCTTCTTTTCAGTTCTTGTTTCACTACTCGAAGGCACAGAATTCAGTCGGCACTGTTGAGAGAGAGGTAAAGTTAACGCTTAATGAATTCTTTCCGGAAATGTTTTTCACTCAAACTAACTAATGCAACTTTATTTCTAGTCGCACTCCGTCCACCCCTTGATGCGCCTCTCGCCCAAGTTTACTCTGAGGAGGAAGAAACAGCAGGTTTTGTCTGTAAGCTCCATTTTGTTTTCCACCTGTTCAATTTCCTTAAAGCAGATCAGACCCTAAGTAAGGGGTAAAGAATTTTAAATAAGGACAGATATACTCAGGATGCATCAGTCTGATAGGGAGTATCAGCATCCAGGAGTGGAAGAGGTACGGAGAAATTATACTTGAGTGAAAGTATAGATGATGTGTTAAAATCTTATTCAGTTAAAAGTAGACTTTTAAATATAGAGTCACTGGCTGGAGGACAGAAGAAGAGATGAAATTTTTCCCAAGCAATATGAAGGTGTAAATAAAAATGTAAGGAGTACAACGTAATTTTTTTCTTGGAAGTATAATTCATTAAGAGTACAAGTATTCAATTTCAGTGTTACTGAAGCTGTCAGAATGGAATTAAACCCTGGTCTAGGAATTAAAGCTAATGTCCTTTTATTTCTCAAGAATTCTGGTGAGGAGAATAAATAAATTTTTCAATAAATTGAAAAGAGAGAGAGAGAGTAATCAGGAATTCAGTGTGAGTTCACACTGAAGCACTGTTAGTGGTTATGGAGGCCTTCGGGGTCTGCTTGACCCATTCATCAGTCTGGTGTTGCCTCATCCTCGCTGGAATCTTCTGTGAATCGGCGAGAACGCAGAAAGAGGAACGGTTAGTGTGTCTCACCCTTGTGAGTGGGAATATGAGGTTTTTTTAGAGGTGTGATTAGTCAGCCCCGCCCCTTTGGCTAGCCCTGTTGGTGAGGTCCAAAACTCCAGCAGGGTTTCAGCACCCTGGACAGCGCCCTGTTGTGCCGGTGCGGCTCTGATGGGTGGGCTGATGGGTGGGCTTGTGGGTAGGCCCGCCCACCCGCCTGTGGGTTTAAATACACCAAAAAAAAAAAGTAATTATAAATATGAAGTACAGTTTTTCAAATATTTTCTACTCCTGCCTGGATCGGTGTCAGTCATCACCTGTTCATGACACTCATAAATACATCAGAGGCTTGGAGTAGAAGAGATATCCAGTCCAGTCCAGTGATGTGTTTACGTGAGACTGACGGACAGTTTTCTTCTTTTTAGTCTAATTTCCGTAGCTCAATCAGAACCATTATTTCCATCTTCAGCTCATCACTGGCTGAAAGAGAGTAACGGCGTTATGGAGCATCCGTTATCTGTAATGATGTTGAAAAACAAGAGCAGGATTGGTGCAACTCTAAACTACACTCTCTCTCTCCTGTTAATCCTGTTTGAGTGACTTTGTCTTTCTCTTAGAGACACTGAAGATGACTTGCGGTCGCTCGGACAGATTCGTTCGAGGTAGGCGCTACTTCCAGCTGTAATTCAAATGACAGGTTTATATTAATATATTAATTATTCTGATTCCTTACTGGGTTTTATTCTCATTCACAGGGACACACTTTTAAAACTGTTGTAGTTTAACAAAAAAAAAAAAAAAAGTGAAATTGTTGATATAGTGAAGTTTTTTTTGTGAGGAGACATTTATTTAACATTTATGGAAAGAGTCTCCAGTGTAAAAGTCAGTAAGTTCACTTAACAGGATAGTTCATGTTATTTATTACATTATAGCAGCTATAAACAGTCGAATCCTCACCTAGATCTCCTTTGTTCTCTCTCTTTAATTTAATGAGACAAAAAAAGAGACAATCAGAGACTGGGATTGAACTGAGACGCATATTTATAAGGACGTTACTTGGAAACCCAGGCGTTAGTGGTTATGAGTGTAGAATTAACATTGTCTGTTAGGTGTATACGTGTGTTCCTGTTGAAATAAAATGTTAATTTTTGTATCTTTCCATACGCAGGTTTGACCAGATGTTCAGTGGGATGGTAACGCCATGTGGACTGTAAAATCACAACCGATTCTGTAAATAAATTCAATCTCATGTGTGTTGTGTGTTTGATTCCTCTCTTGCTCTCTCACAGCCACTCGTGCGTGTGTGTGTGTGTGTGTGTGTCACTACTGCACTTGTCAGGGCTTAAGAGCTGCATGCTAATATCAGACCATCTAATATTACCATGAAGGCATGTATAATTGTTTTATCTCTTTTAAAACAAAAACATAATAAATATACTGTATGGTTAAAATAAGTGTATGGTGTAAAAAGGTAATCAAACAAAAACAGCGTAAATCTACAGGATTCTTTTTATGATGACGGCCAACAGGAACAGAAATGTTACGGCAAAAATAACATAATATTTATTGCTTCTATAAAATGGCTTTTAACTGCTTAAACATCTAAATGTTGCGTTTGGAGTCAGTGAAGTTGTTAATCATCACCACTAGAGGGAGCAGCTCCCTTTCTTATGATTAACAGGTTAGAAAAATAATCAGCCATGTGTTCCAGTCCTGTTTTTAATGCGCACACAGTTCATTATAAAAGAGACGAGTTAGACATGGGATTGAGTTGAGGACAGTTTACACGCCGCTACACACACACGCCTCTGTGTGGGCTGAAAGTGCACACACACACACACACACACATGATGTAGAGGACGTGCACTTTGGAGTTGTGAACGGGAAGTCAGCACGAGTGCGTTAAAAACAGTATTGGAATGTGGACTTTGACATATTAACCGTCTGAACCTGAAAAAAAAAGAAGAGTCCTCGAGAACCTAAAAAAAAGTCCAAACATGATCCTGAAAAAAATAAAATAAAAAATTGCACTGAATCAGTCGTCGTCAGATTCGTCGCTGTCTTTGCGGTTCGGCGCTGAGCAGCGGATGGATGAAATCAGCTGGTCCTGGATCTCTTTCCTCGGATTTTCCTCCAAATCCGTTTTCACAGCGCCGGATTCGGACAAACGCCATTCCAGCTCTGAGGAACACAACAGCATGAGGTTTCTTAATCCTGACTGAAAGCAGGAGGGACAATCAAACCACACACACACACACACACACACACACACTGACATACACACAAACGCACCATCGCACTTGAGGTTCATTCCTCCGAACACGAGTGGCCCGATGAACTGCGCCTTCATCTCTCCTTCGTGATAAACGAAGATGGTGGGCAGATTTCTGTCTGGATAATTAGCGATGCACGTCGTGGAGATCGACTTCAGGAACTTAGTGTCTGGAAACTTCCGTGCCAACGAGGACAAGTGCTGATTGATCAGCGTGCACAAGGGGATGCTGGGAAAATGACAATTATTATTGTTAATAAATCCTCACTAACTAATTACGATCAACATATAAACAGTCAGTTGTCTCGAGCTACAAAACACACACACACACACACCCTTGTTTGTAGAGGTGCAGCACCACCCAGATGCCGTCTCCAGCCTTGTTCACTTCCTGAACGTAGTCTTGCCCCGAAATCTCCTTCACTTCGCCGAATACGTTCTTCACCTGCTTTGCTTTCCACTCAGCGAGTCGTTTCTGCCTGTGAAGTGACAGAAAGAACAACAGAGACACATTAGTACAAATACAGCAGGGTCCAAAAGTCTGAGGCCACACTGAAAATCTGCGATTTTTCTTTTTTTATTATTTAAAATTAGCAATAAATAGACAGTTTTAGAATTTTAGAATATCTCTGAAATTCATGTAAACATTTCAAAGAATCTACTTTTCACTCAAGTTGTTGTCAATAATATAATTTATAATGAAAACCATTGTAGTAAATTAGAAAAGAATGAAAAATAGAAGCATTTTCACTGCTGCTCTCAGACTTTTGGACCCCACTGTACTGTATACGGTAAAAAGACTCCAGCTGGATGATGTGTGACCTGTCTGGATGGGTGTGGCCTAATATTCTAATGAGTAGGTTTGATTGACAGCACTTCTGTCAGAGACTCTCAGGCTGCTACGCCACTCAAACAAACAGTACATGTACCAAGCACAACTGCTGCGCACACTGCGCCTCATAATGGACAGAAAATGGAAATGTGGAATTATGATACACGCTGTCTGGAAAAAAAAAAAAAGTGGCTTTGGCAAAAGTGTGTTAAGCTGCTGAGAAATCCTGTTTTGGAAAAAAAAAGAAAAAAAAAAACTGTTCTTGGATACGCTTCCTGTCAATCATTTTATAGACACTCTATAGGCCACCATAGATCCTGGGGGCGGAGCTTCGTAAACACGGGTGGAAATCAGTCAAATGTCGAACCTACCTAACCGTTAGAGAGCTAATCTTTAAAAAAAGAAATAATAATAATAAATCATTTTAAAGCAGAGCTATTTCGAGGTGAAACATTCACCTGTACATCTCGATGGCGATCTCATCCTCCTCGCTGAACTCATCCTCGTTCTCCTCCAGCTCCTCCAGCGTCATATTCTCGTAGGTTTTTACTGCAAGAAACAACAACAACAACAACAACAATGATGAATCATATCACTGAATGATGTTAGAGATTTCAGTTTCCAACTTTTTGCTGTAAAGTCTCACCAATGGACTGCTGCTGAATGATCTGCTCCTCTTCCTCGTCCTCCTTCGGGGTCTCTTTAGGAGGAAGGATTCCCTTCTTCCTGAGAATGTCATTCCACTCCGTGTCTTCATTTGGATCCTGGAGTGGAGAGGGTTGGGATTTAGGCTCGGGCACTACAGACACTGTGAAACACACGGCTCCACATTTCTGTTTTAGGGTTCGAGACGTTGCTGCCTCTGTAGTGCACAAGATTTTAACCTGCTGGCTTTACTGATCTCATTAAATCCATTTAGTGTGTGTGTGTGTGTGAGTGAGAGAGAGAGAGAGAGAGAGAGAGAGAGAGAGAGAGAGAGAGAGAGAGAGAGAGAGAGAGAGAGAGAGAGAGAGAGAGAGAGAGAGAGAGAGAGAGAGAGAGAGAGAGAGAGAGAGAGAGAGAGAGAGAGAGAGAGACAGACAGACAAAGTGAGACAGACAGACAGAGAGACAGAGAGAGAGAGACAGACAGAGAGATAGAGAGAGAGGCAGACAGAGAGATAGAGAGAGAGGCAGACAGACAGAGTGAGTGAGTGAGTGAGTGAGAGAGAGAGAGAGAGAGAGAGAGAGAGAGAGAGACAGACACTGAGACTACAGTGTCTGGACTGTAACGTGGCTTTACTGTGTGTGTGTTTACAGAGTTTATTAACAACAAACCAGTCGAACACAGCCATAACCAAACCGAAAGCGCTTTATTTATCACCGACATTATGTCTATTAAAAAGAAACTAAGCAAAAATCC
>CM040458.1:165810-177787 GCA_022758105.1 Pangasianodon gigas | reverse complement strand
GAGAGAGAGAGAGAGAGAGAGAGAGAGAGAGAGAGACAGACACTGAGACTACAGTGTCTGGACTGTAACGTGGCTTTACTGTGTGTGTGTTTACAGAGTTTATTAACAACAAACCAGTCGAACACAGCCATAACCAAACCGAAAGCGCTTTATTTATCACCGACATTATGTCTATTAAAAAGAAACTAAGCAAAAATCCAGACAAACCTGCATGTTTTCACGGCTGCCTTCCTGTCGCTGCTCCTCAACACGGAAAGAGAAAGAGCGCCGCTTATTTCAGTCCGACTGGAAAACACGTCCACGCGTTAACACTCACACACCACAGCTCTTTTATTATTTATTATTATTTTTTAAATGTCCTTAGCGTAGTAACTTTGTGTTACTAAAAATGTAAGAATATACCACCTCGTTGTGATAATACTGTGAAGAAAAAACGACCAAAAGAGATTTGTTGCTGTACGGAACGATAATACTGGGAGAACCAACGTCCGCTCTGACCATATAAGGAGTTTTAACAGCTGTTCATCGCGCAGCGCGTGCTGTCAGTCAAAGTGGAACTCGCTAAAGACAAATAAGGGCAGGAGAGAAGCTGGGAATTACGTCACCGCCGATACCGGAAGTAGATTCCCAATGACCTGACTTCCTTTGTTGTTCTGAATTCTGGAGTGGTGTAAAGGGTACTGCTGCTGAAGTAATCATTTATTTGAGTAAAAGTAAAAGTAGTGATAAAAAAAAATAACTCAGGAGGTAAGAGTAAATGTGAAAAGAGTTATATATATATATATATATATATATATATATATATATATATATATATAAAGTATAGTATATAAAGTAAGGTAAGTTTGGCTGTAAAGTAACATTAGCTGTTGGGGTTTCAGTACATAGCTAGCTCATGTTGATTCATACATATTTCTATAGTTACAACTAGCAAAGATGCCCCTTACACCTTATCTCAGACGTACCCAAACGAGGGGTCGTGACCCCGTGTGTAAACCAAGCAACCCCCTAGTTTGGGAACCCCAGAGATAATGTGGAAGAGGCATCTTTGTTGGATGTAACTATGCTATATGGCCAAAAGTATGTGGACAAGCTGACCATCGCACCCAAGTGTGAGCTTTGCCCAAACTGTTGCCACAAAGTTGAATGTCTTTGTATGCTACAGCGTTAAGATTTGCCTTCACTGGAATCAGGGGGCCCAAACCTGCATAGTCGTGCATCAAGAATAAACCAGGTTCCTCTGCTTTGTGTCGGGCCGTATCACACCACCCCAGGATAGTTCAATTACCTGTAAGAGTGCACTCTGTTGTGTTTTATTCCTTATGTATTTTTCACAGCAGAAAGAGATATGCCCGTTCAAACACACCTCATGGAAAGGTGTGTCAAGAAATCCTTGTGTCAAGTTCACCCTTCCCATTAGACTGGATGAGTCAGTGCAAGGAATATTCCTTTGGTTTGTAGTCACTTATGTTACACATTAACTAACGGATTAACTAACTATATTCATAACGGATAATATGCAATTGGTCAATAATATGCAGATAATATGCACAAACACACGCACAGCAACAACTGTGAATCCATTCTGAAGTGCAGGTAAACTATCAATCACATCATTCCTCATAACATTCCGCTAGCATGAAGCTGCATGTAGCCAGGGTAAACAGTTGATAAATCATTCCCTGTTAGCGAATGGCTCAAAGCAATGCAGTGTAGACAAGTTAACCACTGTTTAACTCAAATTTAATTTAATTACATCTATTGTGGGCTAATCTGCATCTGGAACGAGTCTCATTTGCTTTGCTATCTCCTGAAGTACAAGGTACAATTCATGGTTACTGCAATGGATGTACAGGGAGCCAGGGCACTCTTCTTTGAATTTCACTTGGACAACATTGAATCACACAGACTCGTTAGATGCAAGTATGTAGCTTACGGAACTAAGAAAGATCATGTTCATTAATGTGCCTAAAGACCTACTCTCTTGCGGGGGCCAGTTAGATCATTTAGTTAGAACATGGTGGAAATAGTATCAAGAATGTGGGTTGATCTCTCTATGCATAAAGTGAAGTTTTGAGCTATGCAGTGCTGTGTGCATGCTAACTATTTTTATATGCCAAGGGAAAGGAAGCAAATGGTTGGTGATGAAGGACGGCACAGGACAATTGATAAAAGGCTTAAAATAGTGTGCTGACCCTCTCTTAAGCAGATTAGTACTTCTTGGTTGAAGACTTTAATGGATTTCTTTCAATATCTCAACAGAATGGGACCAGTACACTATCAGCAACAGGACAGAAGGTCAAATGTCAGAAGTGGGATTCGAACCCACGCCTCCAGGGGAGACTGGATCTCTGTACTCCCAGCAGTCTGCCCCACCCCTAGCCTCTCCAGGACTTCTAGCTCACAGCCACCTCCCTCAGTCAAATCCACCATAAACCCATCCTCCACACCTTCTGTCACAACTCCACCCCCCCACACCCACACCCACACCCTCCAGCACACAGTCCCCCTGCTCTAGCATGTCCCTCACTACAGACCAGGTGAGAGCTGCGCTCAGGAAAATAAAGGCATGGAAGTCTGCTGTGTTTTTGTGCATTCCTGGTGTGTCTTTTTTAGATTTTTATACTTATATATATGTATATATATGTATTTTTATATCTTTATATGTGCTGCTGTAACAATGCAAATTTCCCCATTGGTGGACGAATGAAGGATGATCTTATCTTAGGTTTCTTTCAATATCTCAACATGCAACAACAGAATGGGACCAGTACACTATCAGCAACAGGACAGAAGGTCAATTGTCAGAAGTGGGATTTGAACCCACGCCTCCAGGGGAGACTGCGACCTGAACGCAGCGCCTTAGACCGCTCGGCCATCCTGACACTGGCCTTGAGCGCCCCTGTGTTGTTGGACCGCGGCCAGGTCTTGTGCTGACCACGGGCGCAAGCGACGCACTTGGTTCATAGTTCACCTACCTGTGGGCAGTGCATTAAAAGCAAAACCTGCAGTGTTTCACAACAGGGCTTCAACCCACTCTTGCCAGGACAGCAGCAGTTTTTGTTAAGGACACATGTCTGGATTCTGAATCCATCTGTTGGATGTCATAAGGGCTGCCACAAACCAGGTTTCAGCTACCCTTTGACAAACCAAAGCTCGGACGTAGTCAGCAGGATTCGAACCTGCGCGGGGAGACCCCAATGGATTTCAAGTCCATCGCCTTAACCACTCGGCCATGACTACAGAAAGCGGCCCCTCCAGCGTGGACCAATGTCTGAACATACTTCGGTGCTCTTTGTTTCAGAATTTATAGGCTTCAGTTAGGGACCCTGCTCAGGTTTTACGTCAACAAAGCAACAAGGCAGTGTAGTTGGTTCGCTGCGCAACCATCTATGGGCAGCGCTGTAAAATCAACCCAGTGGCGTGAAATGAAGCTTAAAATCTAACGCAGTGACCAGTTTTCACCCATCTTCTGGCAAACAGAAACTCAGACCTACACTTCAGCATTCAAACCGGTGCTGGGAAACCACTTTTTTCAATATCTGAACATGCTTCAGCTTCACTTAAAGACCACGCTCAGGTTTTACATCAACAACACAACAAGGCCGTGTAGGTGGTTCACTGTGCAACCATCTGTGGGCACTGCCGTCAAGTGAACCCTAGAATGGACTGCAATGACCACTTTTCACCCGTCGTCAAACAGAAGCTCTACCCTATTTGTAAGCATACTAAACTATGCAGGGAGACTTCAGTGGATTTCTTTCAATGTCTCAACATGCAACAACAGAATGGGACCAATACACCATCAGGATGGCACGTCAAATGTCAGAAGTGAGATTCGAACCCAAGCCTCCAGGGGAGGCTGCGACCTGAACCCAGCGCCTTTAGCACACTTGCGTTGTGTTAACAAAATTATTGCATGCTCAAAGACAACCTGGGCGTTCTATAGTTTAACAAAAGTTGGTTAAGTTTATACTGATGTGTGCGTGCAAGAGGACATGTAGATAATGCCTAAGGCTATGATAGGAGGAAAACATGAACAAGTACAGTACATCATGACCCAAGGATCAGACATATGTAAATCATGATTGAACAAAGACTGTTACAGAAAACCCATTTATTTGAACTGATCTTAAAATGAATACATCATGCATCCATTAAAAAGTATTTATGGAAATACTGGAAATAATCCCACACATCCATCATTTATTTTCTCTTTTTGTTTGTCAGGAATATCCAGAACATATCACATTTATGCAGTTCTACAGCTCTGTCCTTTGGCTCAGTTTCACCTGGCAGGTCAGTTTAGCAGCTCACATCTACAGAAAAATGCTGCCTACAGCCACTGTTCCCTCTAAGCTTCACATGTCCACAGTCACACTCTTCTGATGATGCTCCTGTGCAGAAAAATTTTAATCTGTGCAGAACGCTGTCAAAAATGTTAGTCAACTGGATTAACTGAGAGATGATTGCAGTGCAGTTTGGATCAGCCACAGTTGTGAAATATTCTATAATTCATAGATACCATAATCCCAGTATAGTAGAGGAGTACTATTAAGATACAGACAGTGGCATTGAATAACACCCTTAACACACATATACAAAATCACAGACCACAAACATATACACAAATATAGCTTTATTTATATCGATATACATTTTTATTTTAATATTAAATAGTTTCAAAATTAAATATTGCACTCGTTTGTTCAACCCATTAAACTCCCAGGACTTTTTGGCAGGACAAGACTTACATTCCTCATTTTCATAACTGCATGTCTTTCTTAATAGTTTAATTGAACTTTCTGAAAAATTTATAGTCCTTACTCCATTATATGATTTAATCTTAACAACTCAATAACAACCCAGGAGGTTAAGGGGCTAAATTACAACAAATGAAGTTAGATGGAAAGATATTATTTAGTACAGCTATTTTACAGCCTGGGCTTAACACCATTTTTTTTTATTTACCCTAGCTAGCTTTCAGAAAATGTTTCTATTCATATGGTTTAATCTATATGCCTTAAATTTATTTTGTATTACACGTTAATAAACATGTCAGTTTGTTTATACAAGAAAGTACATTGTGTTCAATCCAGATAAAAATATACAAAAACTTACAGTACTCTTACATTAAAATGCTGGTTTTTTTTAATTTTATTATTTTAAAAAAAATGTTGATTAACCATTTCAACCATGTTAGAGAACAGGTTTATTTACAGTATATGTAAGTTTACATAATTAGCTTAGCAGTGTTTACATTAGAGAACAATGAATTGCTTAGCATCATCTCTTTAACTAGAAAGAATAATTATAAAAGGTAAAATTGTGTGGTTGTTAATGGCACGAGAGCGCACAATCCTGTACTATACATTTATTTACAGATTTGACTAATAGTACCAAGTACCTAATCACACATTTTGGCATATTCACATAATGGCTTTGCAGTTTAAGACTTCTTCATAACACTCTGCATGACGTTCATTCCACATCAAATGGTTATGTCGGGATGCTGTAAAAAAAAAAAAAAAAAGAGAGAGAGATCCTTTATCACAATCAGCCTTTATACTCCTCACTAGCAAAATCTGTAAAAATCAGCATACCAGAGATTTCCTCCTTTAATAATAAACATCTAAGAAAGATTATAATCCAAGAATGGTTTGTTTTGTCATATTGGGTAAAACAAACTCTTATCTTGATGCTTTCTCAGAACAGCTGCTATTAGACTTAATTCCATCTAAGGTACTTTTGAAATTATCGTCAGTGATTGGGGATCACTATAGTTTCCATGTTTGTGTTAAGATGCTTTTAAGAAACCACACCTTGACTCCTCTGATTTGTCCAAAAGCCATTCAATCTCCAACTTGCCTTTTCCATCTAGGATTTTTGAAGAATGATCTCTTTTTATTAGAAACAACAAGCATGATGTGTTTCAGTCTGGTTTTTGAAAAGCATCATAGTACAGAATCGGAGGATGATAAAGTGGTCAGTTACCTCCTGCTTGCCTCAGATTGTCAATATGTTTCTGTTTTGGTTCTGTTCAATTTAAGTGCAGAATTTCACTTCACTGCTTTTTCACTATTTTATCTGGAGTTGAACTGCACTGTTGTGAAATATATCAATTTTTAAATTCATTTCATTTATTTACAAATCTAACTTTTTGTTACTGATCTGAACTGTCACAAGCTTTTTGACAGGTTTATGCTTGACAATTCCCAGCATTTCCAAGCAGCTTGTACACTAATAGTATGTGGACCTGAATATGACCCCACAGGGATTACAGTTTCCCTTCACTGGAACTAAGAGGCCCAAACCTGTTCCAGCATGACAATGCCCCTGTGCACAAAGCGAGCTCCATGAAGACATGGTGTGTGAAGGTTGGAGTGGAAGAACTCGAGTGTCCTGCACAGAGCCCTGACCTCAACCCCACTGAACACCCTTGGGATGAACTGGAACACCGACTGAACCTACTACTATATCAGTGACACTTTTAGACTGAGAATAATCCAATGCATAAACCCAAAGAATATCTGCTCAGCAGTATTCTTATGGTGATATCTTTGATGGTGTTGATCGAAGGGATAGAGGAAAGCTGATTTACACCTGCACTAAAATAGAATATCTCTGTGTTACAAATGTCTATAAAGTGACAGAAATTCAGTAACTCACTCTAAAGTCTCCAGTTTAGCGTTTTGATCCCACAGTAGGTCTTTCAGCAGGTTCAATCCTGAGTCTTCTGGTTTATTGCCGTACAGACCCAGCTCTTTCAGCTGTGAAGAGGTGTTTGACCTCAAAGCTGAAACCAGAGCTACAATGCCTTCATCTGTGATATTGCACCCTACCAACCTGCAGAAAGACACATTATTACTGTATCCCTCTCTCCCACGCTCACAAATTCATCAGAACATCAGAACACCACATAGAAAACATACAGTTACAACACTGCCTTTATTTCCACGCACATACACATACTCATTTCTGGTGAGAGAGAGATCTTACCCCAGTTTCTCCAGTTTACAGTGTGGATTCTGCAGTCCCACAGAGAGCAGCTTCACTCCTGAATCCTGCAGGTTATTGCCCCTCAGATACAGTTCTCTCAGATGGGAGGAGGTTGAACTGAGAACTGTGGACAGAGCTGCACAGCTTTCCTCTCCAAGATTACATGCACGCAGCCTGAGAGAGATGTAATGATAAATCAGAACACTGGCATCTCATCACACACACAGTGCCATCTGAACCTACCTCACTTATTCTGTTTTTGCTGCAGCTATCCCAACAAGCAGAAGCTAGAGGTCCACTAATTTAGTTGGCCGTATTAATCAGAAAAGAAAGATCCAAGTAACAACCTGGCTTGAGCCTTGGAAGTGAGAGGAACCAAGTCTGTGGATCTTGCTGCCCTGCGAGGATGTTTATCACACAAACACAATCCCATGCTGCTGTTTCTTCTAACTGTATAGTTAGTGTTGGACTTATAGTTGGAATTATTCCCAATCCTCTTCCACGAACTTATCAGATAAAATATAAATTAGTGTAGTTTTGCACAGTTGTAAGATACGTTGGAAGAAGGCCATCACGCAGGGCCAAGCCACTTCTGACTGAACTCAGGTCCATAAGTGGTTCTACAATCTAGCTTTACCTCCCGAGCCTGCATAACAGCCCTAATAAGTCAGTGGAGCTGGCTAGGACAGGGGCTTGGGTGCCAATAATTAAGAGAGTAGTAATTAACTGGAGTATTCAGGACACCTCGCAACTCCCGAAGGTGCTTTTCATGTGGCAAGGAAGAACATTTAACATGTTTCATTTAACATAGCCAAGTGTGCAAATAATTTACTATTTAGTGAAAATACAGAGACATTCATGTGCAACCAGTGTATCTGGTGCTGAATCTCAAATGTCTTTCTACATGTGTATGCATGTGGGCACTAGGTAGGGTGTTCAGCTCTGCTATGCTGCCATATTTAGGGTACAAGCAAAGTGAATAGGAAGCCATTTGGGATTTGCCATAGAAAATGGTGGATTTTACTTGAGAGGGTGACCGTCTCACCAGAGTATCTCCAATTTACAGTGTGGATTCTTCAGTCCCACAGAGAGCAGCTTCATTCCTGAATCACACAGTTTATTGCCACTTAGGCTCAGTTCTTTCAACCTGGAGGAGTTAGAACTGAGAACTGAGGACAGAACCGCACAGCTTTCCTTCGTGAGACTACATTCACACAGCCTGGGAGAGAAAAAAATCGGTACGGTTGCATCACACAGACATTTAATTGCATTATTCTTAATTCTCTAGCTGTACATTTACAGATAGTCTGTGATTGTATTATACATTTCATTTATTTATTTGCAGAGTTACAGTCATGACAGGATACAAATCAAGGAACTGATCCCTCTCAGTGAAAATTGTTCATACTCGGAATCCAAAATGGCTTAATCATTTTAAAAAAAAGAAAAATCAAGAAATCCTTGTGGTGCTTTTTGCCTATCTATAGGTCCACCTGACATATCCATAATGATTTTTTTCTGCGACATCAATATACCATTTTATAGAGTGAAACACGACTTAGAGATAAAAGCTTTACACATATTTGACTAGTTATTGTACCTAGATGCTGAGGTAATACTTTTTGTTCCTTAAGTCACCAGTAAAAGTATGCATACACCTGGTAAAAGTGATGGCTTACACATACACACTTCAATTTTTACCTTTTATAAATCTGAATAACTGTGTAGGAAATTATGTATACACTTGTGATGAAGCTAGTGCTGTCCATTTTTATTCCAGCCTGACAGTAATGTCAGCAGAGGATAGTAACAACACAACAGCACTGTAAAAAAGGTATAGTTACTTTACCCAATATGTCTATTAATGAAAATTATAAAATTTTGTCTGTTTTTCTCATGTCATCACTCATGTAGTTGATTTTATTTTTATTTATGGCCTTATGACCAGGTTTTGCTATCATATTTTTTGTTATATTCAAAGCATACACACATATGCACAGTGACAGAGTGCATACTATGTGTGTATACAATAAATATATGTCAATTTAAGTAGAAAGTGTTTGTGTGTGAAAACTGATGATCTTACCACAGTGTCTCCAGTGTACAGTGTGGATTCTTCAGTCCAACAGAGAGCAGCTTCACTCCTGAATCCTGCAGTTTGTTATGACTCAGATCCAGTTCTCTCAGATTGCAGAAGTTTGAGCTGAGAACTGAGGACAGAACTCTACAACTTTCCTCTGTGAGATTGCACACACTCAACCTTGGAAAGAATATAATTATACATCAAAATACAAATGCTTTTCAGCTTTTCAGATCATTAGTTTATTATAGATATTACTGTTCAAGGTTAAAGATGCAACATACTGTATACTGTATATGCTTCCTATGATGGCTGAGTTGGAACAATATTGTTTGATCTTTGCCTTGTGCACCTTCACATATAAAGTAGTTTTATTTCCTTTTGTTTTGGATGAAAAGCGTGATTTCCTTCACAACGAGTAAGGTCTCCTCTTTCCCATTCTTATTTTCTCAAGGAAGTGGCCACAAAGACGCTGAGTATAATGTTCTAATCCTTTAATTTGGGCTTATCATATTGTTGTTATTAAAATCTGTGCTGTCCGATTTGATCAGTGTTGATGCATAATTCTAATATTTTAACTTTTAACATGATTCTAATATTGCAACAATTTTGGCCATGACTGTCTGGGTTACTAAAGAAGACACATGGCCTATTATTTGAATTGGCATGTAGCAGCATTGTCACTACAATTGCACTTTGCTAATAAACTAAATCTAAAATAAACTAATTTTCATCCCCTTCCTCTGGGACTAGATGACCGCGTCAAGGAGTGAACTGAAGAGCATATAAGGCTGCAGAACCCACTGGGAAGAAAAAAACGCACGATCCTTTGTTGCGTTGCAGCAGCAGGACCTGAGATGAGCAGAAGTCTAGACTGATCAGTTCCATGAGAGAGGAAGAATGAGTTACAATGTAGGCTGCACCAAATCACTACATGGTACATGGACCAGAGACCCTGACCAATATTTTTTTTAAAAGATAAATTCTGTTTTCAAAAAAAGGAGGCACAATCCAGCCCATTTTAGATCTAATAGACTTAAGCGCCATCTTAAAATGAGTGCCATTTCATATGGTAGGCATATCAGATGTGATGTAAGCGGTGAACAAACATGATTGGTTTGTAACCATAAATCTGAAGAATGCATATTTCCTTCCCTTTGGATTATCATTAGTAGCCAGGGTGTTCACAAAATGTGTGAGTGTTGTATACCCAGAGACTAAAGAGTGAACAGACAAACAGTTCACTGACCCAAGTAGTTCATGGACCGAGCCGGGACAGAGGCATTGGGCCAGGATTGCGTTGGTGCCTGACTGGCCAAATCGATGGATGTATGTCTTCCCACCACTGTGACTGTTATTGATCACGCTGCAGCACATTCAACAGACTATGCAACCAATGTATCTAGACAGGCCAAATGGTACCACATGTTGTCCATGTTACTGATGGGCCCTCTGTCCGTGCTACCCATCAGACCAGACCTACAGTCCCAGATGGACAGGTCACTTTGGAACAGCAAGTCACCCACTTCGAAATTATGAGTATGGCTCCTGGGAGTGACCCAGCATACTGGAATGTTTGGGTCAGATACACTCTTCTGAGTGCACATTCTTTATCTACAGGCAGGTTGTATGAAAGCAAGTGGAATGTTTTATCACAGTGGTGGTAAACAATGGGCATAAACCCCTTTGTTGTGCACAGGGGACAAATTGACAGTTTACCACCAAGGGCACATAAACTATTTAAAAGTTTTTTTGAAGGTGCAGAACATCTCTAACCCTAATGCAAAATAGTGATCCCACAGTGGAATCTAGACTTGGCGCTAACCAGTTTCACATAAGACAGCTTTTTTTTATATACCAGCCAGTAACAGAAAAGTAGGCCTCGAGTGACTCTCGCTTTCACTAAGTTAGGTATTGACACACACACACACATTTGTAATTCTATTGGTGTGGGGTATTTATATATGGTTTCTTCTTAGAAACCCTTACTATAATTTATATTGTTACAATAATTTGCATTCATGCAGCTTTTTTTTAATATACATTTAAAAAGAGTGCAGTAAAATATAGAATGACAATACTCACACAGCTTTGGTTGATTCTTTAACCACTGGCAGCAATCTCAGAAGACATTCCTCGGATGGGTGATATTTTAGCAACTCAAACTCATTCAGTTCCTCTTGTGAGTTCAGTAATACAAATACCAGAGCTGACCACTGAGCAGGAGAGAGCCAGGTTCCACTGAGAGCACTTCTACTGTTTCTGTTCAGGTAAGTTTGGATTTCTTTCACTAGAGAATGATCATTCAGTTCATTCAGACAGTGGAACAGATTGATGGATTTCTCTGGAGATGGATTCTCCCTGATCTTCCTCTTGATGTACTTGACTGTTTCCTGTTTGCTGTGAGAGCTGCTTCCTGTCTGTGGCATTAAACCTTGTAAGAGAGTCTGATTGGACTCCAGTGAGAGACCCAGAAGGAAGCGGAGGAACAGGTCCAGGTGTCCATTCTCACTCTGTAAGGCCTTGTCCACTGCAGTCTTCAGGAGGTCAGACATGCTTGGTTTTTTAATGACATAAAAATTCCTAGTGCTTTCCTCCCCTATCACATTTTTGTTTTTTAAGATGAAGGTGATTAATACATACAAAGCTGCCAGAAACTCCTGAACACTCAGATGCACAAAGCTGAACACCTTCCCCAGGTGAAGCCCAAACTCCTCTCTGAAGATTTGGGTACACACTCCTGAGTACACTGACACTTCTCTGACATCAATGCCACACTCTCTCAGGTCTTCCTCATAGAAGATCATGTTTCCTTTCTCCAGCTGTTGGAAAGCCAGTTTTCCCAGTGCCAGGATACTCTCTCTGGTCTGCTGAGGATCAGGGTCACATTTCTGATGG
>CM040458.1:153955-165710 GCA_022758105.1 Pangasianodon gigas | reverse complement strand
GTGAAGCCCAAACTCCTCTCTGAAGATTTGGGTACACACTCCTGAGTACACTGACACTTCTCTGACATCAATGCCACACTCTCTCAGGTCTTCCTCATAGAAGATCATGTTTCCTTTCTCCAGCTGTTGGAAAGCCAGTTTTCCCAGTGCCAGGATACTCTCTCTGGTCTGCTGAGGATCAGGGTCACATTTCTGATGGTACTTTTGGTCCTTGCGTTTGATCTGAAAGATCAGGAAGTGTGTGAACATTTGAGTCAGAGTCTTGGGGATCTCTCCACTCTCTGCTTCACCCAACATTCTCTCTAGAACATTGGCTGAAATCCAGCAGAAGACTGGGATGTGGCACATCATGTAGAGGCTTCGTGAAGACTTCATGTGTGAGATGATGTTATTGGCCAGGCTCTGATCACTGATCCTCTTCCTGAAGTACTCCTCTTTCTGAGGATCACTGAAGCCTCGTACCTCTGTTACCTGGTCTACACACTCAGAAGGGATCTGACTGGCTGCTCCTGGTCGAGAGGTTATCCAGAGGAGAGCAGAGGGAAGCAGATTCCCCTTGATGAGGTTTGTCAGCAGCACATCCACTGAGGCTGACTCTGTCACATCACACAATCTCTCATTGTTCTGGAAATTTAGAGGAAGTCGACACTCATCCAGACCATCAAAGATGAACAGGAGTTTGTATGCATTACAATTTATTAACTTCAATTTGTTTGTCTCTTGGAAGAAGTAATGAAGAAGCTTCATTAGACTGATTTTTTTCTCTTTCATTAAATTCAGCTCTCTAAAGGGAAGTGGAAATACAAAGGTTATATCTTGATTTGCTTTTCCTTCGGCCCAGTCCAGAATGAACTTGTGCACAGAGACTGTTTTTCCAATTCCAGCAACTCCTTTAGTCAGCACAGTTCTGATGGACCTGTCTTTAAAGAGGTCATTACATTTAATGGGTGTCTCCTGTGTTGCTGGTCTCCTGGACGCTGCCTCAATCTGTCTCACCTCATGTTTATTATTGACGTCTCCACTCCAACCCTCTGTGATGTGGAGCTCTGTGTAGATCTCATTCAGAGGCATTGAGTTTCCATGCTGTGAGATTCCTTCATTAATTCTTTCACATTTCTTTATCAGTCTGGATTTAAAGTTTCTATGATTCACAGAGTCCAGCTCTAGAAAAACAACAGAATATAATGATTATGAATGTTTTACTGTATGATCACTATCCATACTTTTATCTCTAGCAAAATTAGAGAGCATATCTAACTTATGTCTTCCACAGAGTAATAAGAAGAGATACTTGAAAACTTAACATTCACCTCAATGAGTTGATTTGTCCAGACACAGTGGCTCATATTTATCATATCTAATTACAGAAAGTTATCTAATAGACTGGGAGATAATAGCAAGTGAATATATATATATACAGGCAGATATATCTACCCTTTTTAAATTACAAGAAAAAAGTGTTATTGTATCATTTTTATCAGGTCCTTGCTGTACAAAAAAAAGATCACTGCACTTAATCCGATAAGTAATATAATCATGGACAAGTGTTAAGTGATGGAATAATGTTATGAGCTCTTACTGGTCTGCAGCATGTTGGCAAGATCTGAATGGTTCATGTTCTTCAGGATGTGCAGTGTGATCTTCAGTGCACCCTCTCTGACAGGGCTCTGATCCTCCTCATCCTCCGCTTCCCTCTCAGAGCATTCTGCATAACCTGGAATCATTAGTCTCTTGAACTTGTTCAGCTCATAGTGCAGTAGAGTGATGACTCTGTGCTCCAGATCCTGAGTAGCGAAAAAAAAAAAAATAAAAAAATAAAATAAAAAGGCTTAATTTTTTTTTAAATAAGGGCTAAGAAAGGTCAGACTAGGATGTCTCTTATGAGGTTAGAGACAATTGCATGACAGTCTAGCGGCTAAAGCTCTTAATGGAAGCCTTGGTCACAGGCAGTACTATCTAGCTAAATGTACATCTACCTTTTGAGGTTCCAGCTAAAGAGCCCCACACTATATAGAATGATGTTGTGGGTGCACATTCATTGTCCACAGCAATCACCAAGCCTTGCTTTAATCAGGAGACTTAAAGCTAGGGTTCAGATGAGCCACAGTGCAGACAGTGCAACGTTCTTTTCAAGGTTATGCTGTGATGTACATCACTTTTATATGAAGATATGCTCCCAGGAGACACAGTTTATCATGCCAGCATCTGGACTAACTGGCAAAACTTCCTTGACATGTCAGGAAAGCTGACTGATTTTGACTTTTATTAGCTTGGCTGCATACCAATATTGGTTCCACCACACTAGGCATTGCAGTAGAATGTTTTGTACCCTAGTTTATAGTGCAAGGCAACTGATGACCCACTATGCAAGTTGTGTGAAGGCGAGAATGGCTTGTATTGGAAACTGCTTCTCATGGATCTTCTGACTCAGTCCCAGTTTTTACCGGATTTCTGTGCAGACAACTCAATGACGTTTCCTAATGCATTTTCTCAGGCTTTTGCTTTATATCTAAGAAATATGGCTGACTGATGTCTTAGATAAATGTGTCTTAAATGTGTCTTAATCTCTCCTGCCGGATGCAACCAAAATTGGACCATTTGGCCATATTGGACCTACCAGCTGTCTATGGAGCCAATTTTTGATGAGGTACCTGGGTAGGCTATTAAGGCTTGTATGTTCAGGAAGCAGTGGTTACCCTTCCTTCTTCAAGCTGCCAATCATGCATAAAAGACAGGGCCAGTGAAAATTTGCAAAGACCATCTAGCAAATTGGATGGCTTTATCCAGCGACCAACAGATAGTTTGAATCGTTTTGAAAGGCTACAGTCTTCAGTTCTGTTGTTAACTCCTGCCATTCTTTGGGGTCTGACAGACCATAATGACTCCAAAGTTGCCAGTTTTTTTTAGTGGCAGTGTCTAAGATTGTTTTATTTCTTTTTAACAGTGTATAAACACCACTTTTAAACACAAGCAAGGTACAAGGTACCTTGGCCCAGTCAGGCTGGATACATCTGTTATCTTTATTCTTTGATTAAAGACACTCTGAAAATAACTAATATCGTAAACAAAGAAAGCTACACCAAATAAAACAACAAGAAAATATTGTTTTACACAGTGTAGAATTTTGTACACACACACACACACACACAAAACATTTACACATTCACCTCGAATATGGATATCAGTTGATCGCTGCTGATTATATTTGATTTCTCCGTTTGGGATCTGCAAACAGGAAAAAAAATATTATTCAAAGCTAAACAAAAATTCCATTTGGATTTATCTGGGAGTTGCAGCATCATGCATCAGTCTTTTCACTGTTCCAACACACTGTGGCAGCAGGGACATGGTTTAGCAGTGATTGTGAATGGAGGATGGGAGTGTTTGAGAAAGGAGTGGGTTATTCACGGAATAAGCCTCCACCTGTGTGTTATTAATGATGCTCTGTTTTTACCCTGTGTGGTGTGCAGTGAGTGCTGAATGCTGAGCAGAGAGAAACAGTGTTCTCCTGAGCCTGTGTGTGTATTCTGAAGTCACTCATTATGGACATACAGCTACTTCAGCCTGATCTGAGTCTGATCTCTTACCCTCTGCCCAACTAGGACATGCATTGTGAGAGCGAAAAATTAAGGAATCAATCAGTGGAGTTTGAAATTGTGAAAGATTGAAATTGTTTTTTATCATAAAAGACCTTTATTTAGAAATAAATAATATTTACCTCAGATGAGTAGAACTGTCTCTATTTTCATCTCTGATGTTCCATGGAGGGTTCATTGATCGTTCAGTGTTCATAGACACATGGCTGGGTTCAAGTGGGTCTGATCTCTCAAACTCCACCACATTAAGAAACACACTGTTAGGAGAAATTTCGGAAACAGTCAGGGCATGCTAATTCAAGGCAGACTCTATAGTAAATATTCAATAGATAAATGAATAATGTGTCATAATTATAGCATACATAAAATATATTTTTTTTTACTATGAACAGACCTTATCTTGTTTTGAGAGCACCTTCACACCATCCTTACCTCGGATCAGTAGAACTGTCTCTATCTCTGAAGTTCCATGGAGGGTTTATTGACCTGTCACTCTTCATAGACACATGGCTGGGTTCAGGTGTGTCTGATCTCTCAACCTGAACCAGACTAAAGCAAACATGACAATTACATACGTAAGTCTTATTCATATCAGTCTTTTCCATTACGTAATAATTTCACCTCTTAGCGAGTGACTTCTCTAAACTCTCTAAAAGAAGGATTTAACGTAAACCATTCAACTTTATTCATTATTAGGTGATAGTATTTATTATACTGATTAAAATGTTTTAAATATATATCTTTTTTCCCAAATATTGACAATATAAAATGTTAAGAAAGAGACACAGAACATGTCATTAGTCTTCCATCTCTCTTGTCTTTGTGCTCCATCAACTTTTCATTTTTCCGACATTTAAATTTATATTGAGGAATAAGCCAGCTTATTCTTTCACCTTTGGTCTTTCTCTTTGTCCTCCTCCCCAGAATGACTCATTTTGCAGTCAATGGCTTGTCCTCTACACACACACACACACACACACACAAACAGGAAAAATTAGGAAAAAAATAATAATTCAAATCCTAACCATCATGTCATTAATTCATAAAATAAACGGACATTTATTAACAAGGACCTTTCTACCCACTGGTCACTTTATTAGGAACGCCTGCACTGTCTTCTACACTGGCTTTCTTAGTCACTCGACCAAAGTTAACCAGAAGAAGCTTTGGAATGTGACAGAACAGGAAACTAATAGTGTAAATGTGCAGCTCGCAAATCTACAGCAATCACGCCAACAAATAGTTTGAATGTGTTTACTGTAAGCTCAACAGTGTTACATGTCATACCTATATTTTCACACACTTACAAAAATACACATTACATTATACACTCACGCTGTTTGTAACTGCACACACAATGTGTTAAGTCTAAATCCGTATTATTACCAGAGGTAGTAAAAGTACTGAAATTCTTTACTGCAATGAATCATAATAAATTTCTTTCTTTATTTATTAATAAAGCACTTTCACACAACTACCGGTTGATCCAAAGTGCTGTACAATACAACTAAAAACCACAAAACATCAAAACACAATATAGCAATACAATTGACCTGGCTAGATAAAAGCTATTGACAAAAGATGTTTTTTAAGCAGGTATTTAAATACTGGCAAAGAGGGCGCAGCTCTAATAGAAGCTGGTAATTTGTTCCATAGACTAGGACCAGCAACAGCGAAGGCTCGATCACCTCTGCAATGGAACCTCGATCTAGGGACAGAGAGGAGATCAAGATTATTGGATCTTAGGGATCTATTTGGTTTATGAGTAGAGATTGCCTCAGAGAGATATGATGGGGCTTGATTATGCAGAGATCTAAAAATAATTCTAAATTTGACTGGTAACCAGTTTAGTGAAATAAGAATGGGCAAGATGTGATCGAACCTCCGTCTGCCTGTCAGCAACCTTGCAGCAGCATTTTGGACCATCTGTAAACGCATTATAGAGGACTGACTTATACCATAGTATAATGAAATACAGTAATCTAAACAAGATAGAACAAACAAGTGAATAATCTGTTCAAGCTGTTTTACAGAGAGTAAAGATTTGAAGTGGAAGAAACTTGATTTGACCACTGCACTAATTTGTTTCTCAAAACCCAGGTTGCAATCAAAAAGAACACCAAGATTTTTAGCACAGGGTGTAAAGTAGGAAGATAGATGACCAAAATGAAGGGCACAGTCTTCATAAGACTTTAAACCAAACAAAATGATTTTGGTTTTGTTCTCGTTTAACACTAAAAGATTCTGCTTTAACCATATTTGTAAATCGTTTAGGCAATCCAACAGAGGTCCTAAGAATTCTTTACTTTTATGCTGCAAGGGAAAATACAGCTGAGTATCATCCGCGTATAGGTGGAAGGACACTCCATATTTCTCAAAGATAACACCCATTGGTAGCATAAATATAGAAAATAAAACTGGGGCAAGAATTGAGCCCTGTGGCACCCCACAAGCAAGTGGGCATGAGGACGAACTATGTTGGCCAATGGAAACACTAAAACTTCTGTTTGTTAAAAAAGACTGAAACCATTTCAACACCTTGCCCTGTAACCCAACACAGCTCTCCAGCCTGGAAATCAAGATATTATGGTCAACCATATCAAATACAGAGCTTAAGTCTAAAAGCACCAAAGCCACAGCATTCCCTTTATCTGTTTCTAGTAAAATATCATTTACAACTTTTAAAAGTGCAGTTTCCGATTGGAATTTTTCAAAAAATATTATTTGACATCAAATGGGACTGCAGCTGAGTCAACACAATTTTCTCAAGAATCTTAGAAAGAAATGGCAAGTTTGATATAGGCCTAAAATTATTAAAATTCGAATGGGCCTCTTAGTAGTTAGACTAGTATTAAATATAGTTAAAAGATCATGTCCAACAGTATTGAAAATCTGTTTTAGAAATCTAGATGGAATGATATCTTGAGAAGATGAAGTTGATCAATGCCTTTACAGGATTCAAAAGAAACAGGCTGAAAATCGCTCCACAGCATCGGACCGCTTGATCTCTCAGGTTGAACAGAGTTCCCCAAGGGCAGGTTAGATCTTAATTTAAAGGTTTTCTCATTAAAGAATGTACAGAATTGTTCACACAGTGATACGGAAGCATCAGGAAAAATGTTAACAGGGGGACTGAGCACAGAATCAATAACAGAGAAGAGGGTCTTAGGTCTGTGTAAATTGTCCCCAATCAACTCAGATAGATATTTGGACTTGGCGGCCTTGACAGCTCTCTGATACACATATAAGGAATCGCTCCACATTTCATATGAGACCTGTAACTTTTCCTTCCACCATTTCCTCTCTAATAAATCACTAATAAATCCTCAGCTTCAAATTCTTCACTAAAGTTAAGACAGAACATTATAAATTCTTAAATTTACTACAATTATGAAAGTAAAGGTACAAACCAAGAGTCACAAAAGAAAAGGACGTCTGCCACGTATCACACACTTTTTTTAAATTTTAGTTCCAGATTTGTGCCTCTTTAACCAAGGAACCATGCAATGTGAGAAAACAGAAGCTAAGGCTAACTACCATCAGCTTTATTCCTGGACAGCATGATGATAAATGAATGCTAATAAGTAGCTGATGAGTAGTCTCATTCCCACACTCACATCTGTTAAACTTTAGATTTGTTAGGAATTTAGATCCACTCATTGAAGCTGTCTGACGCTAACAAGAAAACGATTCTTCTTTTGAAAAGTAGTGAGTAAAAGACAACTAATTCACAGACTTACAGTACAGTAACGATGTAACTATATTATACAATTATAATATACATTAAGATTAAGATTAAGATTCAAGATTAAGATTAATTGTATTATACAATTATAGTATACAATCACACAATAGTTATACTACTCACTTTGGATTCAAAATATTCACAGTGTTATAGCTGTAGGTTAAGATACTCACCGTGGCTTGTGTTCGACTCTGAAACACGAGTTAGTGACAATGATCCTGAAACATCGAGCTCTTGCGAGACCGGTGTGACTTGTTGTGCTAAAGGAATGTGAACCAGGCGGTGATTACCAGAAACACTCACACATTCACGCACAAACACAAAAAACACATTCAATTCAAGATACGTGTTTTTGGAGACAGACTTTCACGTACACACCCTCACACAAACACACACACACACACACATTCAGTGTTTTAGTTGATTTAGTTTCAAAAACACTTCTCATATTTCATTTATGAAATTTAGAAAAATGCATTTTTGACAAAAAAAAAGTGGTCAGAACCTAATGGTTCTGATTAGAAAAGCTCCTCTAAGAAAACAAATCACTCATTTTTTATTTAGATTCATAAACACGTGTTTATTATATATTGCTTTTATTTGGTTTTTAGATATATTTTTCATATTTTTCTACACATGCAGCCAACACAGAGAGACTCAGGAGGAGTTTCTACCCTCAGGCAATGCAGTTACTGGATGAGGACACATGAGAAGTCCGCATATCTCTACCTCACACACAGACACACAATACACAAACACACAGTGTGCACTGTGGAAAAACAAATCTCCTGCACACTTGCACTATGAGACAATTCTTTGCACACTACAGCTCTGTATATCTGTTTTTTTTTTTTTTTTTTTTAACATATTTATGTATTTATGTATATTCATATTCTACATTTCATTCCTCTAAAGGCTGCTAAACTTTTTTTTTTTTTTACATAATAGTCTAGTAGTTTTTATTTTATTTTATTTTATTCTGTTTTTATGACGTATGCTTGTTCATCATTATGTTATCATAGTTATATGGATCATCTTCAATGTGAATTGTTGGAAGATCTAAGCATGTGTGTTCATGCATACAGTTAGGATTTTATGAACTACAGCACACTGTTTCTCTCCGTTGAACCAAAGTCTAGCAAGATGAAAGTATTGCAAAGTATTGTTTCAGCTCTGTCCTCAGCATCACCACATATCTATAATCTATAAAATAAAATAAAATCATTGTATTTATCATTTACTTTACATTTAAATTTAGGGCAATTGGCAGACATCCTTATCCAGAAGTGCCTTGAAGTCTCTATCAATACATCCTGGTTCACTAGGTCACGGACTAAGAGTACTATCAGTCTAGAAACTCTGTTGGGGAGGTGATGTAGTAAGAAAAGCACATAGACAACGCAATTTTTTAAATAAAGTGCTAATTTCAGTACTTCAGGAAGAGGTAAGTCTTTAGACGTCGTTTGAAGACAGCCAGTGACTCAGATGTTCAGACGTCTAGGGGAAGTTCATTCCACCACCTCGGTGTGAGAACAGAGAAGAGTCTCGATGCAGGTCTTCCTTATACCCTGAGAGATGGAGGGATCAGTCGAGCAGTGCTAGAGGATCAGAAGGAGCGTTGTCTCGAAATGGCAAGGGACTGAACAAGCACCTGAGCGGCCATTGTGGATAGAAATGGACAAATCCGTCTGATGTTGTAAAGGAGAAATCGGCATGAGAGTGTCAGATTAGCAAAGATTGATTGTCCATGGTTACCCCAAGGTTACGTACAGTGACTGAAGGTGAGATCAGAAGAAAGGAACTCTCCCAGCTGGGAACACGTCAATAGACCTGATACAGAACTGATCATCTGGCTTTAAAGCGAAGTGTGCGACCTTGTAGCTGTTGTTCGCTGTCAGATCCTGCGGCCTCCTTCACTACACTGGTCAACGTCATGACATTTCTAGGCTTTCTAGGCTTCTTCAAGGTTTATACATTTCAGTAGTTTTGTGAAGGATAGCAATTTACCTGCTTAGTTGTCTGACTTTTTTGGTGGATGCACTCATGCTTTAATGAGTCATGTCTATGTTTATTAAATAATGTTCTCATTTATAGTTAGTGTTTCCTCATTATTTCTCTAGCCTCTGCAACTTTTGTTAACATGGAATTGGTTGTTTTGCTCCTCCTCCTCCTCAACTGTCCTGGAATGTAGTGTACTCTCGTTCCATTACACCACTTCACCATCACTCAGGTATAACACACGGAGAAACACACGCATGCACTAGAAGATTCCAGAACCAGTCAAACTCAACATGTAAATATTTCAAACAGCCAAAAACGTACGTCCTCTCAGACCTTTTCAATCGAGCTCAGAAGACATACAGTGTGGTGCAAAGGGCTGAGATCACATTGAAAATCGGGGATTTTTATTTTTTTCATTTAAAATTAGAAATAAACAGAAGATTTTAGAATTTTGAAGTATTTAAAACAAAGAAATTAAATGTTCAATAGCTTGAATATTTAATATTCAGGATTCTGCACTGCTTCTAGGTCCCTATTTAACTGTAAGTAAATGTGTGATATTGAGCATGTTCAACTGCTTCATACAAAAGGTCAGATTTTCCTCATGTCTGATCTCTTCTGCTGAGGTGTGAGATCAGACGACACTCTGATGGATTTGATCTAAAATGGATCACAAGGTTTTACACAAACTTCTCAAGTGCACACTGTCATTAAAGCAAAAAGGGGACGAACTGAATACTAAGAAACTCTGAAATTCATATAAATATTTCAAAGATTCTACTTTTCACTCAAGTTGTTGTCAGTAATATAATTTATAATGAAAACTGTTGTATTAAATTAGAAAAGAATGAAAAATAGAAGCATTTTCACTCGTGTTCTCAGACTTTTGGACCCCACTATAGACCAAGCATCAATAAAATCATCAAACTCAACATCTGGCAAGCTTCATGCTGCTCAACAGTTAGCTAAAAATAAGATAAACTGTCTCTGTTCTTCAAGTTTAGGCTTTGTTCTCTCCCTTTCAGTTTCCTTTTTAATAATATTGCATCACCCAAGGCCAGCTAGCAGGCTCAGGAGGTGTACCAGTCACAATATATTACATTTTGAGTAGTTCATTTTTGTTTCCTCTCTGTATTTATGCCGAGTTGACTTTCTGTGTCTGACGCAGGACACTGCGGGCCCTGGGAAAGAAATGGCAGAAAGAAGCACGGGTAAAGCACAAGCTGCACTTTCAACTCCAGATGTTCAGTATATGATCTGTAAATGCAGTATGTATGATGTATAAATTACTTACAAACGTGTGTGTATGTGTGTGTGAGAGTGTGGTTTTGGTTCCTCAGATTTTTTTCACACTTTCTGTTCCCTGTTGTTTAAATGCTTCCTCTGTGTGTGTGTGTGTGTGTGTGTCTGTGCACTACACTGCTCTAACGCCACGACTCGCGACCCGACACTCATGACTCATGACCAAACACGTTCTAACAGATGAGAATGAAAGTAAACTCAGCAGCACGTTTTGTGAAGACAGGAACTTAACGCACTTTAACTACAAAACCACTGTGAGTATCTAATGTTAAGCTAAATGTTATGTATCATCGAAGTTAATAGAAACAGTGTTAACCTCCACAGTTTACTTGATAATGCGACGTTTTCACTTTAAGTGAACTGCCTGACACTGACGTGTGTCCTTGTAGTGTTTCTCAGCATGTGTGTGCATTTCATCTGCAGTCTGTAGAAGACACTGACGTTCACGTGATGTGAATGTCAAAGACGTATAGCTATGAAAGAAAAAAGTTGTTCCTATATCCTGCTGATGTAAGTGACAGTATGACAAAAGAGTCAAGTAATGTTATAAAAGATCTTTTTTTATTTCAATGATTTATTGAGAAATTTGCTGAATGGATTGTGTAACATGTAGGATGAGTTGTATACACGCTGTAAGGAATTTTTGGGGTGAGTCAGTGTTAGGGTGTTTCTCTGATGTGTGCTTGGTTGAGGGGTTGAATCCCTCCCCAACCCCAGCCTCCTGTTTTTTTCTACACTCTGTGCTGACTTCTTTTCTGAAAAAACAAAAAAAAGAACTGGAATTTATTTATATATATACACACACACTATATGGACAAATGTTTGTGGACACCTGACCATCACACACATATGTGTTCCTTCCCCAAACTGTTGCTGCAAAAAAACTGGAAGTACACAATTCTATAGAATGTGTTTGTATGCTGTAGCATTACAGTTTCCCTTCACTGGAACTAAGAGACTCAAACCTGTTCCAGCATGACAATGCCCCTGTGCACAAAGCGAGCTCCATGAAGACATGGTGTGTGAAGGTTGGAGTGGAAGAACTCGAGTGTCCTGCACAGAGCCCTGACCTCAACCCCACTGAACACCTTTGGGATGAACTGGAACACCG
>CM040458.1:134750-151413 GCA_022758105.1 Pangasianodon gigas | reverse complement strand
ACTGGCTTTCCAACAGCTGGAGAAAGGAAACCTGATCTTCTATGAGGAAGACCTGAGAGAGTGTGGCATTGATGTCAGAGAAGCGACAGTGTACTCAGGAGTGTGTACCCAAATCTTCAGAGAGGAGTTTGGGCTTCACCTGGGGAAGGTGTTCAGCTTTGTACATCTGAGTGTTCAGGAGTTTCTGGCTGCTTTATACGCATTTCTCACCTTCATTGACATAAATCTATCAAATCAACTAACCACTGATCTGTATGATCTTTTCAACACACCAAACATGTCTGATTTTCTCAGGAGTGCAGTAGACAAGGCCTTACAGAGTGAGAATGGACACCTGGACCTGTTCCTCCGCTTCCTTCTGGGTCTCTCACTGGAGTCCAATCAGACTCTCTTGCAAGGTTTAATGCCACAGACAGGAAGCAGCTCTCACAGCAAACAGGAAACAGTCAAGTACATCAAGGAGAAGATCAGGGAGAATCCATCTCCAGAGAAATCCATCAATCTGTTCCACTGTCTGAATGAACTGAATGACCAGTCTCTAGTGCAGGAAGTACAACAATACCTGAAAAGAGGAGATGATCATTGCCTCTATGGGGCCAGACTCTCTCCCGATCAGTGGTCAGCTCTGGTGTTTGTGTTACTGAACTCACAACAGGAGCTGGATGAGTTTGATTTGAGTAAATATGATCCATCAGAGGAATGTCTTACAAGACTGCTGCCAGTGGTCAAAGTCTCCAGAAAAGCAGTGTAAGTACTGTCATCTGTAAATGTAGTACTGCTGTGTTTGCTATTTGAAGGTGGTATACACTGCATGTAAAAAGTCTATATACCCCTGTTAAACCCGCAGGCTTTTGTGATGTAAAACAAATGAAACTAAGATAAATCATGCCAGATCTTATTCCATTTTTAATGTGATAAAGCAACCAACAACATTCAAGTGAAAAACAAACAGAAAGGTTTTAGGGGAAAAAAGAAAAAGAAAAAATAATAAACTGGTTGCAGAAGCATGTAAAACCTCGGAACTAACACTTTGTTAAAACACCTTTTACTTGTGATACAGCACTCAGTGTATTTGGGGTAGGAGTCTACCAACTTAGCACATCTTGATTTGGCAATTTTATTCCACTCTTCCTTGCACAAATGCTCCAGATCTATCAAATTGCAAGGGGATCTCCTGTACACAGCCCTCTTCAAGTCATTCCCCAAGTTTTCAATAAGATTTAAATCTGGGCTCTGATTGGGCCATTTCGAAACATTGATCATCTTCTTCTGAAACCGTTCCTTTGTTGACTTGGATTTGTGCTATCCATGATTCTTTCTATCTTGACTACAGCCTCAGTCCCAGCTGAAAAGAAGCAGCCACATAACATGATGCTGCCACCACCATGCTTCACATGACCAATTATAAAAGGGTGTGCACACTTACGCAATCAGGTTATTGTACGTTTTTTCTATTTTTCCCCAAAACAATTCTTTTTGTTTTTAGTTTGAATGTGGTTGGTTGCTGTATCACATTAAAGGTGGAAAATGATCTGACATGATTTATCTTGGTTTCATTTTTTTTACATTACAAAAACCTGAAATTTTAACAAGGGTGTTGTTAGTAGTAGTAGTAGTAGTAGTAGTAGTATTATAATATGAGGGGCGCAGTGGCTTAGAGGTTAGCACTGTTGCCTCACACCTCCAGGGTTGGGGGGTTTGATTCCCGCCCCCGCCCTGTGTGCATGGAGTTTGCGTGTTCTCCCTGTGCTTCTGGGGTTTCCTCCACCAGTCCAAAGACATGCGTTGTAGGCTGAGTGGGATCTCTAAATTGTCCAGGGAATGTGTGTGCGATTGTGCCCTGTGATAGGTTGGCACCCCATCCAGGGTGTCCCCTGCCTTGTGCCCCGAGTCCCCTGGGATAGGCTCCAGGCTCCCCGAGACCCTGTGTAGGATAAGCAGTACAGAAAATGGATGGATGGATTATTATTATTCACACTATTTAATGGAATTTTGATTTCATATGCTGCTTTATATTTGCCTGGTTTGTTTGTCTCATTAGGTATTGGAGATGTGTGTTGATTGGGCAACCCGTCAAACATCAAACCAAAAATTCTTTAATTTACATAGACCTGTTGTCACTAATTTCATGCTGTTGATGCTTTGTTTTTGGTCTCCCTGTGCCTCTTTGTTTACATTGTCTTGTGTGATCTGTTTTGTGTCTTGTCTTGACCCTTGTCTTGGGATTGGTGTTGATCCCTGTTGTACCCACCTGTTACCTGGTTAGTTACTCATTGGTTTGTATACTTTAGCCCTTGTGTTTCATTGTTTCAGTGAGAGGTCTTGTCCATGTAAATGTGCGTTACTGAGCATTGTTCAACCAAGTTTCCTAGTTCCTCATTTCACATATATTTCTAGTTTGACTTCCCGGTTGCGATCTGTGCCTGTGTTTCCGATAACAGTTATGGATATTCCTACATTAACTCTGCCTGTCATGTGATCTAGAGATTTTGATCATGATTTACGGAGTCTAAATAAAAGTCATACTGAATTTATGCAATTGACACATTACACTTGCCATTACTCTATTGTGTCCCTGCTTGCGAAAGTACATTTGCTGTGGCATTAATCATTAATCATACAAATAAATCAAGTGAATAATAATAATTCAATTTCCATACAATACTTTATACTTCTGCATGTTTGTGTTCTGATTTATCACCACTTCTCTTCCAGACATGCTGTGTGTGTGTGTGTGTTTAAAATGGCTACAGTATTCTGACCTAGCATCACATCTCTTCCAGGCTGTACCGTTGTAATCTGACAGAGGAAAGCTGTAGAGTTCTGTCCTCAGTTCTCAGCTCAAACTCCTCCAGTCTGAGAGAACTGGACCTGAGTAACAATAAACTGCAGGATTCAGGAGTGAAGCTGCTCTCTGCTGGACTGGAGAATCCACACTGTACACTGGAGACACTGGAGTAAGAAATGAAATCAATATATGAAGTGAATAACATTTGTATGACTATCTTGGTCCACTTCTCCATGGAGAACATTTCAAACTCTGTTATAATCTTAGAGCTGTGCATGTGGACTTCCCTGTTCAAGGTTTCAAATCGGTGTACTGGGTCACATTTGTATGCACATGTGGGTTCATCAAATCCATGAAGTCCTAACCTCTTGGCAGAGGTCACCAGGCTTTAGGCTGAAATATCCTTAGCACAGATCCAGCACCATATTTTACAGTTATTATAAGTTGCTTTTACTTGTTTTTTCAGTGTGAGACAGTTTGAGATGTCAGAGTTTTGATATATTGTTATTTCTCTCTTAGGCTGTGTGGTTGTAATCTCACGGAGAAAATTTGTACAGCTCTGTCCTCAGTTCTCAGCTTAAACTCCTCCAGTCTGAGAGAACTGGACCTGAGTCACAATAACCTGCAGGATTCAGGAGTGAAGCTGCTCTCTGCTGGACTGGAGAATCCACACTGTACACTGGAGATACTGAGGTGAGGTTACAGGACAGATAATGACAGGGTTAACAGGGTTCTGGTTGTTAGTCCAAATTGGGATAGTTTAAAAATATTCTGCCAATATACTGTAATTGCTATATATATAGTTAGCGTGTTCATATCACACACATCTCATGGTTAGCTACCAAGTTATGCCTCCATGCAGCCCATAGCACCGTAATGTTATTTTGCTGTTTCAGAAAGATTGAATTGTGCCACAATCTAAGGACTTTGTTGATAGCATTAAAGGAGGTTTTAACATAATCCTGTGGGGGAAAACATTTATTTAAAAAAAAAAAAACTAGCCCAAAGATTACATTTTGGTTATGGAGGTTAAGGGTTTGGTTTAGTCATAGAATTAATTCTCTACAATAATAATTGTATTAATAATATTTCTCTTCCAGACTGCGCATGTGTAACCTCACGGAGAAAACCTGTGCAGTTCTGTCCTCAGTTCTCAAATCCCACTCCACCACTCTGAGAGAACTGGACCTGAGTGAAAATAAAATTCAGGATTCAGGAGTGAAGCTGCTCTCTGCTGGACTGCAGAATCCGCACTGCACACTGGAGACCCTGAGGTCAGATCATTCATTTCCACACATGCACACACCTGTAGGAGACCATAACTCATTAAACTTATACATTTGCACCTTATATCCATAACATCACTAACGTTGAAAGGATCCCAATGTGTCTGCTTAAGGCATGGCAATTACGGATAAATGGTTGGAGGGAAAATAAGGTGTCAGACTCTGCAGAGATAAAATTACAATAAGAAACACTAAAAACAGCTGAGAATTGGATTCTTAAGCCACTTATTAACAGATTGAAAAACATAATTTAAAGAATTTAACAAAAAATCAATGGAAATTTTTTGGGTGAAAGGCTGATAATCATCACACAAAGTTCACAGCTCACAGACTGAACTGTTGAAGATCTGTTTGTGTGGGGAAAATGTGGAGATGTGATAGATTGGGAACTTGCTTTTTGGAAAACCTTTGCGAGAGTCCAGCTGTGAGATGAAATAGCATGCTTCTGGGTCCATGGTGTAAATATTGCTCAATAATCCAGACTGTTTTACAAGTATGGACAATAGTGATATGTGTGTTGGAGTTTTTTGGAAATTCATTTGAATGAGTGCAGGCTATGTCTAATAGTGGTATGAAAAGTGATTGAAAATTTGTAAAGGAACTGTAAGAACTCTTCCTGAGGGTCTGTAGGGGTCAGAAATCTCAAAGTTAGAGAGAGAGAGAGAGAGAGAGAGAGAGAGAGACAGACTGGTAGCAGTTCACAGAAGGCAAAAGAGTGAGGGTGGCAGATTAGGAAAACTGGCACAAGTGGTACATGGTCTTTGGCCTAAACCTCAGCTTTTCCATGTCCAGACCAAGAGAAATACCAAGTCCAGACAAAGACCGGGAAATTTTCAATGTCTTCTGACATACAATTTCTTTCTTAGGCTTCGTACGAGTGTATTATGCTTAATGTGTATATTTTTGTTGTGTTAATGTTTTTGTGTGTATTTACTATATTTATCTTCCAGACTGTATGGATGTAACCTCACGGAGGAAAGCTGTGCAGCTCTGTCCTCAGTTCTTAGCTCAAACACGTCCAGTCTGAGAGAACTGAATCTAAGTTATAATGAACTCCATGATTCAGGGGTGAAGCTGCTGTCTGTTGGACTGGAGAATCCACACTGTAAACTAGAGACACTGGAGTAAGATTTTCTACTTTAAACACATCCACAGTCAGTGGTCATTGTGTATGTGGGTGTGTTTGTGTGTTGCTGTGAACTAAATCCGAATAAAAACCCTAAAATGTCCTTTTTTTTCTTCTCTCTCTGTAGGTTGTCTTACTGCAGTATTACAGATGAAGGCTGTGCTGCTCTGGCTTCAGCTCTGATATCAAACCCCACATCACAACTGAGAGAGCTGACTCTAAATGATAATAAACCAGGAGAAGCAGGAGCGAAGCTGCTCTTGGATCTACTGAATGACCCGTGCTGTAAATTGGAGAAGATAGAGTGAGTTTATACAGTATATACATTCAGGGGCCACTTGATTTAGTATACCTGACTTGTATTTACAATTATTGGCCATTTTATCAGTTATGGAAACCTACCATTTAGGTGTGCTTTGTGTGTATACATTTGTAACGTGGTTAGAGCTTACAGATGAATGTTGGTTTGTGCTCTTCACCTCCTACGTCATGTTCTTTAAGACTGCTACACCCCACCCCACCCCTCCTAGTACTGTTTTTGATGCAAGTTCACAGACACTGGGCCTGCTTTAGCTTTCAACCTGAGAACAGCATGCACCTTCTTTGGTATTCTTTTGTGAAGCAAACCTGTCTGAACAAGTTGATGTTGCTTTTCTCAGTGCATGTGCCTCTGTGACTTGGGTTGGGCGATCCACTGTTAACAGAATATACTTATGCCCTGGAACTGAACATGGCAGCAGCCCAAGCAGATCAGTTCCAACCCCCTTAGAGGGCATTTTAATAATGGAAGGTGCCAGTCAGGTGGTGGAAGTGGTTTCATAATTGCACAGTAGTGCTTTTGGCTCCCATGCGGCCTTCCATTATGAGCCAGAACATGTGTATGAGCCAGGGAAGTCACTGTGTCTGTTTTGAAGCGAGGAGTTTGCTGGGCTTCCCTTGGCTCTGAAAGTGATCATATATGTTGTGCCTCATTAATCAATCTTTTAGTAAATATTGCGTGTAAATGTTTGCGTAAGCCAAACTGAACTAAAATTTTCCGCTGAACTTACAAAAGTTTTGATTTTCTTCACACTTATGCGCGTACGACTGCTTTTCACAAAATGCTCTCGATGGTACTCTTAGTCCCAGACCTATTGCATGAGGATGCTAGTATGCTATTTGTAAACGTAATAAAAATAAGCGATTAAAACTCGACAGAATATTCCATATATAAAAGTGCAGTAATCCTTGCAGGTTATATAATTAAGTCAATCGAGTTGAGGTTTACATTTGTTACTCTTCTCATGCGTAAATTTACACACAGTCAGGAGCAGAAGTAAAATACAAACATTTTTCCAAATGACAGGATTTTCATGAATAACAATTTTCTTGTGTAAATGCTTGTACAAATGACTTATGCATAAATCTGTTCTTATCCAGTTTGATAAATGAGGTCCATTGTGTGTCATTTTATACAATTTTATTACTCTTTTTAATTAAGGGTGCCTGAAATTATGGAGGGCATGTTATATACACAAAATAATAATATATGGCACATGAAAACATTATGTACAGAGTGTAACTTTTACAAGGTACACTCACGTGTACTATGACAGCTGAGCTTGGACAGTGAGGTGTGAGCTATAAAGCATGATTGCATGTAAACCTTCTATCCTGTTCTGTGTCTTACAGCATCCGATCATAACACCTCTGATCTAGTTGGAGGCTCACAGAGGATTATGAGGACAGGATCTCCTACAATACAAAAGCATCTATGCACAATATGTGATTTCACATGCTACTACATTTGACTGGATCCTTATTGGACCCTGTGCTGTCTTCATAGAATCACATCCTGTTTACTGCTGACAGGCAGATAAAATAAATAAATGCAAGCTATATTTACATTGAAACTACTGTTCTAAAAGTGGGGATGCAGAGTGGAGATAGTTGCAAAACTGAATATTTCACACACACACACACACACTGAGGCCTATTCACATATGGATCTCTCCCTGGTTTGGTCTAACAAGACAAACTTCGCAGCACCATCAAAAAGTGTGTATATTAAAGTATTTGTATTAAATTCATAAACATGAATGTCATTGGTAAGAATAAAATAATTTACTATTCTTTTACTATTTTGATTATATAAAAAATGATTATTAAAATAATATTTACATTATTTTATATTATTTATTATATTATTTTAAACCTGCTGGGTGATTTAATTTATAGTTACACCTCAGACATCAGCATTTAACTGCTTTACTGTCAAACAGGCAGACAAATCCAAAACATTAAGCAGAATCGAAGTCAAAGTGCAGGCAGAAGTCAGGTGACGTGCAAACAGGGTTAACTGGGGAAAAGACAAAGACATACACAAAATAACCAGAATTGTCATCACGAACACTAGAGCAGAATAACAAGGCTTGGTGTCGCAGGTACGGGACAGTAAACATATACCTCAGAGGAATGAATGGAATGAACGAGAGTCCTTATGTACTGTGGAGTGTGATTAAGTACTTGAGTTCAGGTATGTGTAATCAGAAAGATTGTGATCGTGAACGTGAGAGAGTTTGTGATGGCTGTTTGGTGCTGTAGTCTTTGGTGGCCATGTTTGTAAGCCACTCTGAGTTCTGAGAGTTGTATTTGGCGGCCATGTTTGTAAGCCACTCTGAGTTCTGAGAGTTGTATTTGGCGGCCATGTTTGTAAACCACTCTGAGTTCTGAGAGTTGTAGGTGGTGGCCATGTTTGTAAACCACTCTGAGTTCTTGGAGTTGTAGTTGGCAGCCATGCTGTTAGGTCGCTCTTTGTTACTTGGAGCAGGAAGCAACGCTGTGCACCTCTGCTCTGGTCCATAGCCCTCCTGGGCAATGAGGTACTGTCTAGAGGAGCTGGGGGTGTTGAGGGGGGGATGTTGTTGGCTAGGGGTCCTGGAGTGTCTGGCTTGAGCTTTGAAACATGGAAAGTGGGTACAAGGCGGCAGTGCAGTATGAGGTGGATGGGCTACAACAGCAGAAGACCACATTGGGTTCCTCTCCTGACTGCCAAGAACAAGAATCTGAGGCTATCATGGGCACAGACTCACCCAAACTGAACACTTGAAAACTGGAAAAAAATCCAGGTGATTTTTTTTTTATAATCTTCAACTGTCCAGTTTCTGTGAGCCTGTCCCCATGATAGCCTCAGATTCTTGTTCTTGGCAGTCAGGAGAGGAACCCAATGTGGTCTTCTGCTGTTGTAGCCCATCCACCTCAAGTTTAGAAGTTTTGTGCATGCTGAGATGCTTTTCTGCTCACCACAGTTGTAAAGAGTGATTATATTATTATATTATAAGATCATATCCTTCCTGGCACTTTTCACACTTTTTCTTCATTCTGATGTTTGATGTGAACATTAACTGAAGCTCTTGACCTGGATCTGCATGATTAAATAAGAACTAAAGACTTATCTTAGTCTGAACTATATGATATATGCTCTTGTTTATCATTTTGTAGAGTTATATTTATGTTATTTCGCCTTGTGAAACACCACTCCATCTGGTTGTTCTCTCCATTTTATCCTGGTGTTCTCTGCCATCCCATGAGCCTTTAGTTTCTGCTTGATCTGAAGAACACAACAGAACTTTCATTACTAAATATCATAGGATAAGGATCCTAATTAGTTGTGAAGTGTGTCATATTATGATTGCAGTAGAGTGTGTCCTGTGTCACAGCTTCATTAAAGAGAAACAGACTGTAGGTTAACATTGTGGAGGATGAGACCTACCTTCTCCAAGGTGGCTGCCGTTACTGCAGGATCATTCGCATCCAGACTAGACCGGACCTGCACTCTAATGATTTGTTTTTTGCCAGTGATTACTGGAGACAGAAGAACATATTAATATAGAAACATTACAAGACACAAAACACATACTATGTATTTTTTGATGCTATGAGCAGCCATGTGGATTTGACGTTACACGCTGAATTCAGGGTTTTCTGAGAAGAAATTCAGAGCAATCTCTTTTAAATCTTAGATAGGCCTTTTAGTCGAATGTAGAATCTATACAAGAGTAAATAAAACTTTAGCTCACCTGAGTAACAGAAGAACGGCATAATGTCTGAACACTGTGCATCAGCGACCTGACCATTGTACAAATAACCACAATTTTCATTCTTCAAAGCATTGTCAGGTTTTCCAGACATCCAGCTAACAGTGGAGAGGTTCGTTTGGTCTGACCACTTCCAGGAGTCTCTGAACAGGCCAAACCATATGGGGTTGGAGATCATTCCCTGTATAACTGAGTTTTCTGTTGCGTCCCTTGCACTGGCCAGGTCTGTGTGATTCTGTCTGCAGTAGCTCTGAGCTTCACTCCGAGTCTTATAAACAGATACGTAAATGTACCTGGCAGTGCCATTGTTCCTGTCTGTGAGAATTTAAAAATATATTATTAACACTTCCTGCTTACACAATAGCTGGAAATTGCAGGTTAAAGAGGTTTCTCAGTAAAGTTTTATGTTAGCCATAACACAAGAATTTAACACAAGAAAAATACTGTTGCTCTGTGAATAAACAGAAATGTGTTCAGGCAGGCCTTGGTTTTATATTTTTTGTAAATCTGTCAAAAATCAGCATTAATGGTGGAAGATGTGGAGACACTGTGTAACAGGTTTGGCACTATAGAGCACACTCTAGTTCAATGAGCACACTGAGCACACAGTTCAGATATTATTCCTAAGACAACCTTTTCTGATGAAATGTGTTAAGTGTTGTTCCTCACCATCAAAGCACACAAAGTGGAATTTTACTGCACAATCAACATCAAACCAAATGTCTGGATTTGTCGCAGCACACTCTTCATGTCCCTCTGCATTGTCGGGCTCTCCTGCTGCCCAGTCTCTCATTCTTCCTAATGGCTCATTTCCAAGAGACCAGCGCCAGCTGTTGATGTCATTGTACAGTCCAATCCAAGCGCTGGAACTGAATCGTTGTCTCTGTGCTTCATTCTGAAGTTGGACCATGTTGTCATTGGTTTCGATGGTAGCCAGGTCAGTGTGTGTGGCTCGGCAGTAAGCCTGAGCATCAATCCAATTTCTCCCCTGCCGGATCAGATAGTACTTACGAGGGACAGACAGGACAATGGGGATTCCTATGAATGAAATGTGAAGTTGTAAGTTTCTTTTGCTTTTCAGCCTAAAAATAAAGTTCTCTTTTTTTGTTCCCTGGAATGTCTTCAGGAGGATTTTTTGCTTGCTAACTGATTCCACTCCACATTGTGGGGAATTTGCTAGGAACAGCTGTAAACTAGGTGACAGTGTGCACCTACAATAATCTAAGATCAAGGAACACCATCCCACTTGTCTTTATAAAGAAATACTTGGCGGGAAATTGAGCGTATGTTTACGGAAGCCTTGCCCCATGCGTAGAGCCGTTTGATATGCTCACACGTTGTACTTCATATCAAATTATGCTGCTGTATAATAACTGCATACAGGCTACTTGACATGAACATGAGAAGCATTAAAGCATAACATCATTTTTATGAGTTTATTTATTTATTTGTGTAGACTGGTTAATTAGTCTATTTCTATGTATTGATATTTATTGCTCCAAGTAACTATTTGAGTCTACAGTTTGTTTAATCCCCTAATAGTAAACCGTTATGTATTGGTATTAACTGAATAATTACAGGCTGCAAACAGCTGTGAAGTAATTTCACACATATTTTAAAAACTATTTAATAAATAATAATAAATTCATAATGATATAAATAGACTAGGGTTGATGCATTGTCTATGGCACAATGGCGTTTTGTTGGAATTAGAATTGTTAGAAGACCATGCCAACCTAACAATAAGATTTCATAATGGCATTTGCATTGCCTGTCAAACTCATTACCACCCAATGGTGGCTACCAAAACAAAAGCAGAATGACACAATACATGAAGAAAAAGCCAACAAAATGGGGGATCAAGCTATTTGTGTTGACTGACTCAAGTAATGGCTACACTGGCAATATCAGTGTGTATGATTGCAAATCACACACACACACACACACACACACACCAGTATGCATGAACTGTCATATGATTCAGTCATGGATCTAATAAAGCCATCATATCTACATATCTAAGGAGTGGATACAATATCTACATGGACAATTTTTACACTAGCCCTTAATTTGGCAGACATGAAGTATGGAGCCTGTGGACCAGATCAGGACCACAGGAAAGGGTTCCCTCTGGGAGAACAAGTGCCTGCATGAAAAAAAAATAAAATTTTTGTTGTGTGTTGCTGAACTGTGGTTTCAGGGGTGAAGCTGTATTCAGGGTTGAATCCAGATCCAGATCACTCCAGATCACAAGGAAAATAGAGTGTGTGGAAGTTAGCTGTGTAGTTGACATGAGCTAACTAAACCGAATTTCTTACAATATTATTATCTATTCAAAATAATTCATAAAACGTGTAAACACTCACCGTACCTGTAGTCTGAAAGTTTGCAAGGTCTTTGTATGTTTTAGATTCTTTACAAGCTTAAATGGCTACTGAGTCCTCAGTATGCAAAACATTTTAAGCAAAAAAGTTGTACTTTGTAGTAATTTTCATCACAAAGACTGATTTCCATCCCTATTTACACTAAGACAAGCTTTTATGTCACCAAATCTTGTTTTGCTAAAGAAAAGAAGAAAACCAGCTCAGTCTGGTATAATTCTGTAATTATTAAGTGATGAGAAGCTTCGTGCTGCTCAACCCTATTATCCACGGTGCTAAAATAAAAAAAATATATATATATCTTTACAAATACTTCAATCCCAACTGTAACTTGTCATGGAAGAGCTGTTAGATTTTAATCTAGTGTTGTTTTGAAGCAGGATGTTTATTACCCAGGATGTTATCTGACTAGTGTAACTCCACAGCTGTTAATTGCTACTATTGATCCTTTGTTGAAGGCATTTGGCCAACATCTGAGAAAAAAACCATCTTCTAACATTGAATCTTCTCTCCTGTCCACTTCACAACAAAATGCTTAGTTCTGTACCTAACTTCTTGCACTTCCAAGTCGGCAGAGATAGACCAGCCGAGAGCCAAGAACTCTTTTTCCCTGTCTCTCTGACAGCTGGAGTAGAATTGCAAATAAACTTGTTTCCAATGCAAAAACCCAGAAAAAGAAGAAACGTGTGTCTCTTTTCCCAGCGCCTGAACTTGTTGCTGAGATATATTTGCTAGTGGAAATTTCTGGGTTTGTTAACTAGATCCTCAGGAAAATCATGTTCCTGACCTTATTATGTGCTATAATACAGACAGAACCATAGCAAATTAGTTTATTTACTAAGTTAATTTAAAAGAAGTAGCTTAATTTCAGCAGAGTCAGTGGAAGGAAAGGGAAAGGAGGCAGAAAGAATTTAGAATTAGCAAAATTTAGTTCTTTGTATACATGTTAACTTACTCAATAATTAATATTGTAACAGTGTGCCAGGTCATGACACCTGTACACCAACAGAGCTCTCCCCTGAGTTCTAAAACACACATTTCCTGTTCCACAGTCACTTCCTGTTTATGGCATATTAAAGGAATTAATCATGCACTAGCTCACTCTCTGCTTTATCTATGACTTCTCTGTTGGATCTGTCCTTTGTTTGATGATCGTCTGGATTCGAGAACTAGTCGCATCTGGTGGTCAGAATGATGAAGTGCAGCTCCTAGTGGTGTTTTGGGTTCTGCGTAATGCCGTGTATTACTTAATAAACAAAAAGCAATCCTATATATATTATAGGGGATTATAGGCAAAGCTAAGCGCTTGTTTCTTGTTGTAACTACAAAGTATCTCGGCGTCACTAATCCCTGTAACTAAAACCACCAGACTTTTCTTCTTTTCAGTCAATTTCCAGTACAGTCACGTGGTTGTGTGTTGAAGCAAAGCTTCAGAAATCACTGATCACATGTTTTTGAAAAAACGAATCAAGCACTGATACGGTGTTTCAATGCAAATGGTTGTATTTTTTTTTACACACACACACATCTGAGCTTCAGTATCAAGAGTGATTTCACTACATAACACTGTTTTGTGTTACTGCTTCATTAAACGTACAGCAAATGGAGCCTAAGCCTTCTCCTGAGTCCCTCTGCTTATGAACATACAGTAGAATATATGATAATTATACTCATTATTCATCTTTTTAGTAATTATGTATTAGTATTATGTATGTATTTCATTTTTACAGATGAGAACAAAACTATACAGTTTCCAAGGTTTTAATAACGTCAAAGTTTATCAAGATTATGCATTAGTGTCATCAAAATGATCAGAAAGATTCTTCAAATGATAAATTGCCATCAAGAAGAAACACATGCAAAAATATGCGTACATATTGTTGTCTCGGCTAATTTCCACACCATAGTCCCTGCAATTATTCTTCCCAAATCACACCGCCTTTAACTGCACATGCTGTTGATCCCTGTTTAAATTCAAAGGAGTTTTTTTTTATCTTTTGTCTAAGCAGATTTTTCCTGTAGCATGCACTGTTTGGTTACATACTTCGAAAGAAAGGTCACGAAAAAACAATTTCAAGTGCGTCTTCATTATATATACACCTGTGTAGCATAATGGTAATGGTATTATTTGTTCACATTTAATTATTTCATCTTACCATCCTACCTATATTTTATCACCCTGATAGTCATAATTAATCAAACCTGTCAATATATTGTATTATGATGTTTTTTGTTTTTTTAAATGACCAGTAGTCCAGGTTAAAATGAAAAGATTAAATTGGTTGTATATTAATTTGATTTCATTTCTTTTATTGATTTGAAGGATAAAAATCATTTCATTTATCAACAGAAAGGTAGGTTATGAGTACACTCACCACTTAGACACAGGAGACATAAAAGATTTGGCTTCATGACTGATAAGTAGCTGTGAAGAATAAAAAATAAAAAAAAGTTTAACTAAATCCAGATTTGCATTCATACATTGACAAAAATAGTGAAAGTTAATCTTATTATCATTACACTAATCGTACCTGGAAGAAAATTAGAAGAAAAACTCCAAAAAATACCTAAAAATACCTAGAAATAAGAGAATCAAGAAGATAAATTTGTTGTGGCATCTCTTTTATAATACTGTGCCAATAACTCACGGTTAGGTGTAATAGTATGATGATGTTATGGACATGATTAAAGTTTTTTTTTTTTTTTGCTGTGTTTATTGCAAAATCTATGTCCAAATAACAGAACATAACTTATCACACCCTCACCATAGATGGTGCTGTTAAAAATCTCAGATACAGTTGATCTATTATTAAGACAATAGATATTAATTTATCAACTCCAGGACAGTTTTTCATGCACCAAACCTGCTGTCGTTACATAAATGTGCACAAAATGGAGTCACGCTTGATAGGTAGTAACATGCGCTAACGAACCAGAATTTCTTACATCATTATTATCTGTTCAAAATAATTCATAAAAATGTACATATCTACACAACTTTACAATAAACATAGAAGTTTAAAAAAAAAAACAGCTTTAAGGGTGAGAAAGAGCTGTTCACCTTTAACCAAACAAGCACTGTGTATAATAAAGAAGCAGGACAGATTGTACCTGTACTCTGAAGGATTCCAAGGTCTTTGTCTGATCGGATTTTGACCATTTAGAAGCTTAAATTCCTGCTGAGTCCTCAGAATGCAAAGCATTTTATGCAAAACAGTTGTACTATGTAGTTACTTCTGTCACAAAGACTGCTTTCCAACTTCACTTTCTCTAAGATGTGCTTTTGCATCACCAAACTCTTGTTTTGCAAGGGAAAAGAAGGAAACCCCTCGCTGCTGATGAGGAGAGGTTAGCACTGTTGCCTCACACCTCCGGGGTCGGAGGTTCTAATCCCTGAAGCGTATCCCAGGGGACTCGGGGCACAGGGTGGGGGACACCCTGGATGGGGTGTTAGTCCATCGCAGGGCACAATCACACACACACACACACACCAGACAATTTGGAAACCAGCCTACAGTGCATGTCTTTGGACTGGGAGATGAAACCAGAATACCTGGAGGAAACCCCTGAATCATGGGGAAAACTTGCAAACTCTGCACACACGGGGTGGAGGAGGGATTAGAACCTCCAATCCATCCATCCATTCTCTGTACTGATGGATGGATGGTACCATTTAGAAACCATGAAGATGGCATACACAGAGTACCCAGATGTTTCTTTGTGTACATTGAATGATTATCCCATTTGCAAGCTCTGATCTGTGTGAAGCAGGATTCAGCTCTCTTGCCTGCATTAAAGCCAGATATAGTTCGAAGCTGGATGAGACAGTGGAAATGCGACACGCCCTTTCAAACACACCTCCTGAATAGCCGTGTCAGGAAACCCAAGAAACCCTTCCGACCAGACTGGCAATTGCTTTGTATTTAGTTTTCACTTATTTTACATGTGTTGCTGACTTATGATTAATTGTTCAAATGTTACAATAGTCACAAATTATAAATCTGGAATCAGTGTGTAGGGTGGTCAAGGCCTGGGGTCGCAGAAAAGCCATAATGTCCATTTGGGGTTGAAAAGTACTCCTCCAGGCCAGGTGGTGGCAGTAAATCTCCCAATCGCTGCTTCTCCAACCGCCTGGAAATAATGAAGAAGAAAAAGACCCTACAGTTTTATCGCCTGAACAGCTTTAGCCAGGCTAATCATCACTTTAAATAATTTCTGACAGAGTTTTGCAGTTGCAGTTCGATGGAATTAAAAATAAAAGCACGTTATTGTGTCTGTTTCTGAGGATTTAAAACCTCGTTCTGGTTTAAAACCCTGAGGTAAGTGAAAGTGAAGCTGTGAGGCCGAATCCCAAATGGATCTCCACTTCAGTGTTTAAGTGCACTACAGTCAGTAGGAAGTAATGCCGTGTACACCCTATGTAGTGCACTATTTATCCAATAAGCACAGATTTGTATTGCGGCCTTAGCGAGGTGTTAGTGGGGGCTAACCTGTTTATTTATATGTTTAAAGTATTTAAATAACCTTAACTTGTTCTAAGTCACTCTTTACGGCCAGCTTACACTAATCAGGATAATTCCTTTTATTTTTATAGAACTGTCAAAGACGCTGTTGTTGTTGTTGCTGTTATTATTATTATTATTATTATTGTTATTATTGTTTATAGGTGTTATAATGAGTTCAGCAGGAGACAGACAGCGCTCCTCCAGGAAGTCTCGGGCTCCTGATCCTGCTCCCTCACAGGTAAAGCTTAGTGACCTAACAAAACATAACACACAATGAGGGATGAAAAAGGAAATCTAAAGTCTTTTTCTGAATAAGTGTTATTGTTGTTTTGATCTTTAGCTGTGTGAGGACGTGAAAACAGAGACTTCAGATGGAGGAACATCCGACGTGTCAGAAGTCTGTGTGAAGAAAGAGGAGACGCTGGAGCTGAACATCTACAACCATGGAGACGACGTTGACAACACACCTGAAGTTATCTCCATTAAAGAGGAAAATCCTGA
>CM040458.1:122729-134650 GCA_022758105.1 Pangasianodon gigas | reverse complement strand
TTTTTCTGAATAAGTGTTATTGTTGTTTTGATCTTTAGCTGTGTGAGGACGTGAAAACAGAGACTTCAGATGGAGGAACATCCGACGTGTCAGAAGTCTGTGTGAAGAAAGAGGAGACGCTGGAGCTGAACATCTACAACCATGGAGACGACGTTGACAACACACCTGAAGTTATCTCCATTAAAGAGGAAAATCCTGAGAATAAAGACTACCTCTGTAAGACATCAGGCCACTCTGGAGCTCAGTAACACTCTCACTGGTTATTCCACCCTACACACTATCTAGTGCACTAAAAGTACAATAGGGGGTCATTTAGGACTTGTGTGAACTGATGAACTGACAGATGTTAGAAGTGGATTTCACTGGCACACATCTGGGAAAAACGTTATCCCAACATTCACAAATCAAACCCACAAGAACCAACATACTGTTATGTTTTCTTTCCCTCCAGACTGTGAGATTTGCAAATCCTTTTTCTTCAACAAGTGTGAGGTTCATGGACCGCCCCTCTTCATCCCTGATACTCCTGTTCCCATGGGAGTCCCTGACCGAGCCAGACAAACTCTTCCTCCTGGACTAGAGATTCGGAAGTCCGGTATTCCTGACGCAGGTCTGGGAGTGTTTAATAAGGGGGAGACTGTTCCAGTAGGCGCACACTTCGGACCCTACCAGGGAGAGCTGGTAGACAGAGAGGAAGCCATGAACAGTGGATATTCCTGGGTGGTGAGTTTTTATAAATTTATTATAAAGATTTTTAATACTTGCATATTTTTAAGCAGCAACATGCCACTGGATGAAGGTAAGTCCAATCAATATCAATTTCTTCTTGCCAATGATATATGGAGACACTTCAAACACACTTATACAAACTTATTCAAACTGATAACTCATAATCCATATTTAAAGCTCCAGTAACTCATGGCAGTTTTAAAGCCCATCAGTCAAGGCTAAATTTACACATAAATTTACACAGGAGCTCTTGTAGGATACAAACATTTGTACATATTAAGGGAATTTTCATGAATTGTGTCCAGATTGATAAATGAGGCTCATTGACCTTTTTATTTAAAACATATCTTTGAAACAGGATCATTCATATATCCAGGTCCAGAGCTACACTGAACTAGACCAACATTAGCTCACAAACACTTATTGGTAAATAAATATTACTTATGTTAAATAGTTTGGATTTGTACAAAACCGTTTTAATGACAGAACTGACATTGAAGTTGTGCATTTTTGTAGCTGTCTGTTTAGAGGCCAAAACACAAGGGACAGATATTTATCAGGGAGATCTGCTTCAACAGCACAGCTTTTTCATCTCAAAGACATAAAAATGTCCTTCACCTAAATTCTGATTAAAAGCCTTGCCTGCATTTTCTTAAAGTGATTAAAATCACCTTGGAGCTTGTTGGCTGTTCTGTGAAACTAAAGATTCAGTGAAGAACCTTTAATTCTGCCTTCATGATGCTTAATATAACAAAATTAGCATGAGCCATCATTCTCGTTCCTGTGTATCTCATTTAATTGGAAGGCATCGATTGATTTAATGAAGAAAATGTAAATGTGCAATTTTTCTACAGATATGCAGGAGCAGGCAGTGTGAAGAATACATAGATGCCAAAAGAGAAATGCATGTGAATTGGATGCGGTGAGAAATACACTGTTTGTTGGGTCTTTGTTTAGTCATTGATTTTATAGCTTCTAATTTTTTGGAAGAACTTTATCTTCCTCCTATCACTGATATCTCAACCATGCATTCTCTCAGTCTGTAACTCTGATCTGATTTTTACCTTTTCTTCCACTTTGCCTCATTCTTTCAGGTATGTGAATTGCGCACGTAATGATGAAGAACAGAATCTTGTGGCTTTTCAGTATCGAGGGGGAATTCTGTATCGTTGCTGTCGATCCATTAACCCAGGACAGGAGCTGTTGCTGTGGTATGAAGAGGAGTACGCCAAAGAGCTCAGTCCTGCGTTTGACTACCTCTGGAACAAAAAGTGCTCCACAAATGGTAAAGTCCATCCATACAAACTGCAAATCATTTCAGTTCTATTCAATTATATTTGTATAGCAGAGGAGCCCCGACAGTCGATGTTTGTCCGGATCAGGCACCAGCATCCCATCAAGCATGAGGACTAACGTGTAGCTCGACCATAGCTCTCATGAAGTCATGAACCCCCAAGATCTGCACCTTTACCCCAGAGAAAAACTATTTAACAAAATGCATGAATAAACCAATAGATTTTAAACCAAGAATAAGTTCCGTAGTTGGGGAACTTTGTAGGAAAAGGCTCTACACCCTGCTATAGTCTTTTTTATTCTAGGTACTAATAAATAACCTGCACCTTTTGATTAAAGCAAGCATGGCAGATCATAAAAGACCAAAAGTTCGCTCAGGTACTGTAGGGTGAGATCGTTCAGTGCTTTTTAGGTCATTACTAGTATAATAAATGCATCATTTTACTGGGAACATATGATACTGTGCATAAGGTAGAGGTGATCTGATCAAGCTTTTTGATTCTAGTACGGACTCTGGAATAACTGGAGCTTGTTCATGCACCTACAGGAGCAACCAGACAGCAAGGTTTTACTATAGTCTAAGAGGTTTTTCTGCATCATCTAGTGACATTATATTTCTTAGCTTAACAATGTTAATGGGACAACAAAAAAGTTTTGGCCAGATTCCACCCACCAGGTATGTCTCCCCTATCATATGACAGCGACCAACCAGAGAGGGTGAAGTCTATGTGCTTCCTCTGAGACACATGAAGTCAGACCATTGCATCTCTTGCTATTGCTAGTCCCCTGTAAAGTCTGGCTGTTCTCCATCAGAGTGCTAACTAATTTACATTTCTCACAAGTAAACAAGTAAACTTGGGAACAGTTTTTTTGTTTCTTTACAATCTGGTGACATTGGGCCTCATTTATTAATCATTTTGTAAAGTTATTTGTAAATGTTTGCAAAGTCTACCTGAACTGAAAGAATTCTGCTGGATTTACAAAAGCTTTTACAAAAACGCTAGATTTACAAAAGGCTGATTTGCGTTGTACTTGCATACAAGTTGATGAATGCAAATCACCCATAAATTTGCAGATGTGGGCACACCCCAGCTAATTTGCATTTGGTGAAATGAGCTGAAATGACAAAATAGATCATGGTGATCATGGGCACCAAGGACAGCACACAGGGATTTATTTATTTATTTTTTTTTTTATTCAAAGCAAAGTATTTTGGTGACTCTCAGCCAGAAATATCTCATATACCAATGCACCTTCCTCAATGCCGTGTCAATGTTCCCATGCAGCTCACAAGGAGTATATGGCACATTGCAGCTTGGGACCCTTGGTCACGTGCCTTTTTTATACGCTACATTTCTTTTAATTAAATGACTGGTCTTATATGTCTTAATTTATGGATTTATGTTGCTTTGCTTTCTTTAATAAATTTGATTAATATAAATCGACTCGTGTGGAACCCGGTGTGTGAGGGTGTGGAGGAAGACTCAGGAGAGAGGCAGAATTTTAGCTGAGCTCCAAGCTCACTTTTATTTGGTCTGCAATTTTCAGCGTTCTTTCAAAAACTCAACAAGACAGCACAACAGCAGGAAACAGGTCCATCCTGGACTCGCGGCTTTCACTACATCAGGTTCAAGTTCACGCTCCTTGGCCTGTGTCCGTGTGCGTGTGTGTGTGTGCGCATGTCTTGCCAACTCTGCCAAGCGGTATCACACACTCTCTCGCCAGATATGGGAGACACTGAATGCACAAAGAGACACAAATTAGTAGGCTGGCAGTAATAAGACACAGGTGAGAATCATCATGCATTTCCCTACACAAAGCTGCTTTTACCTGGCAGCTTGCATGTCGCTGTCCACTGGACCAGCTCTGGCGCTCCCTTTTTAGTGAGGTCAGTCAGCAGGCTGGTGACATCCAAAAAATAAGGTCCAAACCTCCAATAATAGCCAGCCCCAGGAAATGCCTCACCCCTTTTTGGTCGTGGGTCTCAGGCAGGCCGCCATTGCTGCTGTCTTATCAATTTGGGGCCCATGCCCCAAGTGGAAGCCCAGGTGTCCTTCTTCCACCTGTCCAATTGCACACTTCTTTGGGTTTGCTGTGAGTCCCGCCCATCTCAAGGATCTCAGGACAGCCCTTAGATGTTGTAAATGCTGCTGCCAGTTGTTACTATAAATGATTGCATATGTTGCTGCTTATTTAGATGACATTGTGTGGGCAGAGGATTCTGTACAGGAGATGTTGAATTGTTGCTGGGGCTCCAAACAACCCAAATGAAAGGGTGACAATTTGGTGTAACCCAAACAGAGTGGAAAAGGGTGTTTTTTCTCAAGATATTGTAGTCAAGGGAATCTGCCAATACCCCTTGGTTAAGTCCAGTGTCAAATAAAAGCGAACCATGCCACTTTAGCCACCGCATTGACCTTTCCAAAGTCCACACAAAAATGGACCGACCCATCGGTCTTGGGCACCAAGACCACCGGGCTGCTCCAATCACTGTGGGACTCGATTACTCCCATGTCAAGCGTAGCCTTGAGTTCATCCAGAACCAAGTTTTTTTTGTGTGTGTTCAGGTAACCAGTATGGGTGGCTGCGTACAACCACACCTGGAGAAGTCTCAATGTGGTGTTCTAAGAGCTCTGTGCGACCAGGTAGAGGCGAAAACACATTGGAACATTCCTCCTGCAACTGGGCAGTCTGTGCTGTGGTCTCAGCAGGGGACTGGGTTGAATTGAGCCCCACTATTGCGTTGCATAATCCACCAGGATTAACACAAAAAGAAATCCTACCATGTGTATTTCTAATGCAGCGATGAGGTCCATGCAAATTCTTTCGAAGGGGACCTTGATTAATGGTAATGGGCACAATGGTACTTTTGGGGTGGCCAGTGGATTCACTAGCTGACATTCGTGAGCATGCTGCACAATACCTGTGAACATCACTGTGAATGCCCAACCAATAGAAATGGGCCATTATGGGATTATGATGAGCCGCATGGAACAGAAGTTCCCTATGGCTCTTTGGTACCAACAACTGGGTCGTCTCTTCCTTAGTTTGAGGGTGCTTCTTCACTCAATATAACCTATCCTTAATAATCGATAAATATGTGTGGGATCACGCACTATTAGGCTGGATTTGCTGACCATCAGTTATTCTCACTTGATCGAAGGTGTGCCTCAGTGTCTCATCGCATGTCTGCTGCAAGGGGAAATCCCCAAGGGGAATCCCTGCAAAGGGTGGAGGGGCAGTGCCCTCCCCACCCCCCGTGTCCCCCTGACGCAGAGCTGATGTCGACGGCCCCAGCACCACCTCCCCAGCCAATGCTGCGCACATTCCACACCATGCTTCACTACTGCAGGACCCATCCACAAACATTTCTCTTACTAATGCCTGAAACCTTGGCCAGTTTGTCCCAGGAATTAGTGGATGGGTGAGGCCAGGACTAACTGCCACCTCCATTTTATGCTTTTGCCCCAGAATTCAATAATGACAGGCACCAGTGGATACTTGTGAACATCCCCATGCACACGTCTCACCTTCACCAAGTGTGCATTTCCCAATGCCCTGCATTGAATCAGGCTTTGATGGACGGGGTCTGGTTACACCCCAAGTCCACCAAGGCCTGATGTGTACTCATTTGTATACTGACACGCGGTACGTACCTGCTTGATCGGGGGGAGGCCTCTGGCATGTCAGGGATCCGGTTCAGCGTTGCTGCTTCCATGAGGGTACACTGATCCTGGAAATGCTCGGCTTTCCCGCTGCGCCTGCAAACCTGCTGGGCTTTGTTTAGGTTCTCCCTGTGTAGAGAGGGAGGGAGTTGGGGGAGACATCAGAGGTGAAGGGGGGGGCCAGTGGGGAAGAAACACAGTTTCGGGGGGCCAGTAAGCTGCTGCTTGTTGTGCAGGTCAAGGAGCGCTTTGTGTTGGGTTTGGTGGAGGATGACGAGGGCCTTGATGATCTCGCCGAGTGGGGAGGCTTCCATGGCGGTGTCGGAGTGTAGAAGCCGGTGTGTGGAGGAAGAATCAGGAGACAGGCAGAATTTTAGCTGAGCTCCGGGCTCGCATTTATTCAGTCCACACTTGTCAGCACACTTTCAGAAATCTCAGCAAAATAGCACAACAACAGGAAACGGGTCTGTCCTAGACTCGCAGCTTTCACTCTGTCAAATTTAAGTTCATGCTCCTTGGCGTGTGTGTGTGTGTGTGCGTGCATGTCTCGCAAGCTCTGCCAAGTTTTATCGCTCTCTCTCGCTCTCTCTCCCTGGTTGCGGGACTCCCTAAAAGCAAAAGAGACACAAATAAGTAGACTGGCGGTAGTAAGACACAGGTGAGAGTAATTGTGTGTTACCTGCCAGTTCGACCCGCCTCCTCTCTATCCACAGCTGATGCTCAACCACTCCCCAGCTGCCACAACTGGGTTTCACAAAATCCCACGCAATTTCATTTCAATAAATTTGTGTTTAATTGAAATTAATAAGCGATTTAAATTTGACAGTGTAATCCATAAATAAAATCCATATGTAAAAATACAAACTTTGTTGTGTAAATGCTAATACGAACCATTTGCAAACAAATTTATTCATATCCAGCTTGATAAATAAGGCCCATTGTTGTATCTTTCAGAACCTTGAATGCTAGGGCTCAGTTCTCCTTATTAGTAGATGCTGTTACTCCTGGACGAGCTGTAATTAGGCTAGGCTTGACATTAGCTCAAAGAGAAGCCAACCACTCACCCTTGGTTGCTCAGTGCCATGGGGCTCTGGCTAGTGCTGCCCATAGCTGCTGCTCCAACACCTTATTAAATCTGCCAGTATTCCTAGCTAGAGTCTGCTATATCTTAGTTCTCAAACTTTTTTGTTTGGTCTCAATATCTCAAATACTGGTTAAAGCTTCCAGCTAGGATTATTTGGCATTGTAGTACTTCCTTTGAGGACTGCAGCACTGCATTAAGATGCAGGCTCTGTGAACTTGTCTAACCTTGCACGGCACATACTGACATCTCATTTAACTTCATTTTGGCTGACCGGTCTGGTGGCAGACCAGACCACTTGGCTGACCAGTCTGGTGGCAGATTTGCTCTCATGGCAGGGGTTTCCTTCAGGGTAGTGGCAACTGTTTCAGGAACTGTATGACTTTGGTTGAGTGAAGTGTCACTTAGGTAGATGTGTTCACCATCACAGACATCACCAACAGCTCTCTGCAGTTTTTTTTTTTTTGGTCAAATCCATGCTGAGCCTTGTGAATTTGGACACAATCAGAGCCATTCCTAGATCCACTTTTTCTCTGATGTTGGTTTCTTGAATTACAGATTAGTAAGTCTTCATTCATGTAGAATCTGGCATGTTTTTACTTAACCTCAAACACTCCTTTACATTGGGATAGTGTTGTTAGATTTTATAATTTTGTTGCATTTCATGTTCAGTTTCTGATATTTTGTCCTTTCACTTCTCCAGAAGCAAACAACGCTCTATTGCAAGTCTTTTCCTGCTCTGCATGTCCTCTTTCCGATGCATCTCAAATTTACCTTGACAAACACATCCAGAGATGCCACCATGAAGAGTATGTGAAACTGCGGGAATCAGGAGAGATTAAACATGAACTTCACATCCCCTCCAAAGGCTCCAGTAGTCAGCCAGCATCATCTGATACTCTCAATTCTCACACTTCTCACAATGAAATGCAGAAGGAAATTTACCACTGCTTGGACTGTGGAAAGAGTTTTACTCATCAGAATGCCCTCAAAACACACCAGTGCAATCATGCAGGAGAAAAACCACATCACTGCTCACTGTGTGGAAAGAGTTTCTATCAGTGGAGCAACTTTGAACGACACCAGCGCATTCACACAGGAGAGAAGCCATATCACTGCTCACAGTGTGGGAAGAGTTTTACTCATCAGAGTGCTCTCCAACGACACCAGCACATTCACACAGGAGAGAAGCCGTATCACTGCTCACATTGTGGTAAGAGATTTACTCAACAGAGTCATCTCCAAAGACACCAGCATATTCACACAGGAGAGAAGCCGTATCACTGCTCACAGTGTGGGAAGAGTTTTAATCAACAAGGTGATCTCCAACGACACCAGCGTATTCACACAGGAGAGAAGCCATATCAGTGCTCACGATGTGAGAAGAGTTTTAATCGACAGGATCGTCTCCAACAACACCAGAGCATTCACACAGGAGAGAAGCCGTATCACTGCCCACAGTGTGGGAAGAGTTTTAATAGACAGGATCGTCTCCAAAGACACCAGCATGTTCACGCGGGAGAGAAGCCGTATCACCGTTCACAAGATGGACAGACATTTACTCAAGAGAGTACTCTACAACACCACCAGAGCATTCACACAGGAGAGAAGCCGTATCACTGCTCACAGTGTGGGAAGAGTTTTACTAACCAGAGTAATCTCCGAAAACACCAGCGCCTTCACACAGGAGAGAAGCCATATCTTTGCTCACAGTGTGGGAAGAGTTTTACTAACCAGTGTAATCTCCGAAAGCACCAGCACATTCACACAGGAGAGAAGCCCTATCAGTGCTCAAAGTGTGAGAAGAGTTTTAATCGACAGAGTAATCTCCATCAACACCAGCGCCTTCACACTGGAGAGAAGCCGTATCACTGCTCACAGTGTGGCAAGAGTTTTGCAGCCAAGGGTAATCTACAAACACACCAGCGCAATCACACAGGCGAGAAGCCGTATCACTGCTCCCAGTGTGGGAAATGTTTTACTTACCAGAGTCATCTCCAAATACACCAGCGCTTTCACACAGGAGAGAAACCCTATCACTGCTCACAGTGTGGGAAGAGTTTCCACCAGCAGAGTACTCTCCAAGTCCACCAGCGCATTCACACTGGAGAAAAGCCATATCACTGCTCCCAGTGTGGGAAGTGCTTTAATCGACAGAATCATCTTCAGACACACCAGCGCATTCACACTGGAGAGAAGCCGTATCTTTGCTCACAGTGTGGAAGGACGTTTACTTATTCAGTTACATTTAAGACCCACAAGTGCACTAACTCAGAGACATTGCATGATTTAAAATTGTCAAATTAAATATGTTTATTATTACTGTTTTGGCTGAAAATGACCTGTATTTTGAACTGTATTTTTCATTTTATTTATCTTGACTTTCTGTAGAAGGCAAAATATGTAATCTTATAAGTAATGTTTAAAATAAGATTATTACTGTTTTCTTTTGACCTTAAGTAGCTGTGACATAAATTATCACCACACAAGTCATGCATTAACTTCAACACTATTATCAGTGTAGTACTGCAGCATTAGACTAAAACAGAGCCAGTGAGATACCAGAAAGTTTGTCAATGAACTCAAGTCACATGTTAATAGAGTGGAAACAGTACCACCATTTCAGTTCATCAGAAGTCTTTTTACCCATGGTTCACTTCCTCTACCCATAAGTCACCTGTAACTGAGTCTCAAATACTGGTAGAAAGGCTGTTGGAGTTTGTTGATGCAGCAGGATACAGCAGGATATCTGACTGAAAGTTCATTATAGCAACCTAAAGGTTATAATTGCATTCATTTTTTGGGAGGGGGCCAAATCCAATGAGGTAGGTATATGTGGTGAACATCTCAGTCTGATGTGGGACTGCTACTAAGGGTATGAAATTACTGAGATAAGAATGTGTTTCTGTTGATTGATCCTGGGGTTCAAAGATGACTCAAGTCTGATGATGTCTGCTGCACTTTGTGATACAAGGTTTGTAATCATCCTCATTGAAACCAGCTCTATACCTGTTAATTGTGTGATTTGCTTTGGTGTTAGTGAGCTCTAACACCAGAGAGTTTACCTTGTTTACCTTGAGCCTGAGCTTAAAAACGTGAGGAGATTTTACATGTCTAGAATGGCCTGCTCATTGGTGGAGGCACAGGAGGATCCTGACACCTCTGGCCATCAGAATCTGGAAAATGCCTGTGGGGTTATACAGAGCCTGAAAGGCAAAAGCAAGGCTGCCTCAGCAAGGTGCACCTCAAGAAGTATCAGTGTCCTGGGGTGGTAATGAACATGGAAGTTTGTGCAGTTGTCAGCTGTGTCTGTGAGCTGGTGGAGGCTAATCCAGGCCACTCCCTGGACTCTGTTGATTCTGGAGTTGAGCAACATGACACAGTTGCTGGCTCATTCTCCATCTGGAAGAGCCCCGGGATAAGGGCTGTGGACACACCATCCTCATCCTCCTCAGTCGAGCACCAAGAGAGATGCACTGTATATAGCTTTAGCTGGGGGGCTAAACGCAGCACAGACCACTGGAATCATTAGACACTGGTCCATGAGGGCATGCATTACGGCCATGTGAGTGCCAACAGCAGGTTCCGGTCTGCTAGTGTAAAGCATGAAGTTATTTATATAATATACTGTATCACTGTCACTTTGTGACTTTCTGCAAGATATGCAGGTGTTATAGGTGCTATCCTTATATACAGTTTATTAACAGAGAGATCTAGATTAATTCCTCAGGTCCTGCAAATATAAAGAAAAAAAGCTGAGTGACCTCATGGTAACAAAAGTTATTTTCTTGAGCTAATTTATTTTTTCGAAATCACACCTTTTTTTTTCATATGTCAATGCATTATTAGGCATATGTATTATTCATCATGGATAAGCATATCTGTTTTTACTTTCTTCAGAGAGCACATTAACAGAAAGTGTTTTGGTACACTGCTAGAGTTTTGGCCTTACAGCTCCAAGATCAAGGGTTCAACTTGAACTTGTGTGACTGTGAAGTTTGACTATATTTTTCCAAAATTTCCAAAAGATTGTCTTTCTGTCTAACTATCCATCCATCCTTATTTTTGTCAGTGCTAGACCGTTCCTAAATTAGTGTCCATCAGTTGCATTGCCAGTCAGTTTGAGGGACCGGGACGTCACCATGGTTATTAAATGTTGTTTGAGAGATGAAACCATTCAGGATCACTGTAGTGTTCATGACGATCTATTTACAGAGTCGCCTTCTCAAGTGGTGTACACTAATTTGAAAATGGTCTAGCACTTACAAACATAAGGCTAGATAGATAATTAAATAGATAGATGTACTTTATTGGTCCTGAAGGGGAAATCTGAGAAAAATATAGCCAAATTCCACACAGGCACCCAAGCTCAGACTCTACCCAATGACCTCAGAGCTGTAAGGCTATGACTCTACCACTGTACCAGCTAGTTTCTGTTAAGGCACTCCCTGATTAAAGTAAAAACGGATGAGCTCATCCATGATATATAGCACGTATGCCTAGATATTGCATTTTTGACATATAAAAAAATAAGTCGTGATCTTGATAAACAACTTTTGAGAAAAATAAGTATTCTTTAATTAATGCCAATAATATAAAATGATTAGTTTTCACAAAATGTTTTGGATGGTGCTCTTAGTCCCTGACCTAGTGAACTAACATGAGAAAGTGTTTTTGATAGAGACTTCAAAGCTCTTCTATCAGTCGCTCTGGATAAGGGCGTCTGCTAAACGCTGTAAACGTCATAAAAATAAACAGTTTAAACTCCACAGAATATTCCAGATACACTATATTACCAAAAGTATTCGGTCACCCATCCAAATGATCAGAATCAGGTGTCCTAATCACTTGGCCTGGCCACAGGTGTATAAAATCAAGCACTTAGGCATGCAGACTGTTTTTACAAACATTTGTGAAAGAATGGGCCGCTCTCAGGAGCTCAGTGAATTCCAGCGTGCAACAAATCCAGTCGTGAAATTTCCTCGCTCCTAAATATTCCACAGTCAACTGTCAGCTTTATCATAACAAAATGGAAGAGTTTGGGAACAACAGCAACTCAGCCACGAAGTGGTAGGCCACGTAAACTGACGGAGAGGGGTCAGCGGATGCTGAAGCGCATAGTGCAAAGAGGTCGTCGACTTTCTTCACAGTCA
>CM040458.1:86148-114425 GCA_022758105.1 Pangasianodon gigas | reverse complement strand
TCACTGTGTGGAAAGAGTTTTACTCAACAGAGTGATCTCCATCGACACGAACGCATTCACACTGGAGAAAAGCCGTATTTCTGCTCCCAGTGTGGCAAGAGTTTCACTCAACAGAGTAATCTCCATCTACACCAACGCATTCACATAGGAGAGAAGCCGTATAACTGTTCACAGTGTGGGAAGAGTTTTACTCAACAGAGTACTCTCCAAAAACATCAGCGCATTCACACAGAAGAGAAGCCGTATCACTGCTCCCAGTGTGGGAAGAGTTTTACTTATTCGATTTCATTTAAGGCTCACAAGTGCACTAACACGGAGCCACTGAATTTATCAGATTAAACATTTAGTGCAGTGATTAATATTATAATGCTTGCTTTTGATCTTAGATGGGTATACATTTAAAAGACTAGTCGAAATAATCAATAATGCCAATTATTAACATGGATTTTATATTCGATGCATTGTTTACTTAACCAACAACAGAAATGTGAGAGCACAGAGGCTTCTATCCCTGGGTAGAATGTAATGCCATAGTGAAGCTGCGGCACCACAGTGAAGGGGACGTCACACCTGTTACTACTCCACTCATAGAGAGTTCCACAGTTCATAGGAATTCGTCGGTATGCTGCTTAAACTGCTAGGTCTTCAGAGAGAGAGTGTAAGAGTGCATGAGTTTGTGTGTCTGAATCCCAAACATTAGAAAAGCTGGTTTTTTTACACAGCAGTGCATCTGGCTAAAAGCTGTAAAGGTTATAACTGTATTTGTTTCTTAGGATAACAACTTCTGGTTTTTCTATATATGAACATAACAGTGGAAGTTATTGCTGTGCATCTGAATTATATCTCCCACTGGGACATGTACAAATAAAATAAGACAGAGCCTTGACACATTCCATAATTTACTTGTTTAAGGTGAAACAATTCTCCTTTTTCACTTTAAGTAGTGGCAGTCTCACAAGTGATATCTAAACCATGCAAGGTCCTAAACTCAGACCCGGATTAAAATGGTCAGATTCTACTATCCGTCTCTAGCTCTACCCACTGCTCGCTCATACTGTATGCAAACATGTATGTTATATTTTCACAGATTGCAAACTGTGTGTGGAAGAAACACCACATTTTATTCTGTTATGTATAATGACTGTATTTCTAAAAACCGTGCAGACAGAATACATGTTTTAAACAATTATTTGCATCATTTTCTATTATTATTTTTTTCATATATAGATTAATTTGAGGTAGTAATATGTTTGTGTCCCTGCATCTTGTTCTAATGGTTAAACAGGCATATTGAGAGTTGATAACCAAGTTAAATTTCTGCAAGTGTACCTGGCCAGTAAAGCATGGTGCTGAGCAGTCTACTCCCATGTACATGTCTTAATCTTTTTTATTTGACTCCTTTAATCTTCTCATGATGATGATGATAGATAATGATTTTATATAGTGAGAATAGTGAGGAAAAATAAAGAGTCCCTTTTTGAGTTGTCCCAAGCCTGCCTCCTGCCTCCTAAGCTTAATGGGGTAGTAAGGATGCACATTTTCTGTTGGAAGTTCATTCATTTTCATTCCACTTTTGATGGTATGGGTTGTGGAGGCAACAGGCTACCCTGGGGTGTCCATCCAGTGGGACATGCCTAATATAGCTCTAGCGGGATCTGACCAGTGGGCATTCTTGTAATAAAACCACCTCAGCTGGCTTGTTGAGCTTCTTACCCTATCACAGAGAATAAGCTGTTCAAGAGTAGAGAGCTGGTCCACTGTTCCACAGCTTGGGCAGAACCAACATTGTTAAATCCTAAGTTCAACTATCGACTTCTCCAGAACCATGGCACAGAGCTTTCCTGGGCAGCTAAGGAATATGATTCTCCTATAATTTGAAGATACCATCTGGACCCCTTTTATAAAAATAGGGATCACCATTCCAATCTACCAGTCCAAATGCACTGCCCCAGATCCCCATGCAGTGTCTTGGCTTTTCTTAACGTTTCACAATACCATAGCTTTCAGCTCTTCAACTGCTTTTTGGCTCACCTATACCCCTCAACTGAATCAAGAGAGCCCTCTGTGAGAATTAGTAAAAAGGTCTCCTTCATCAACTTCATGTCTTCCCTCACCACTGATGTCCACCACAGAGTTACCACCATGACAGGCACAGACAGCCTTCCAGCCACAGCTTCTTGCAGCTGCCTCTATGATAGAGGACTTGAACATGGTCCATTCAGTCTCAATATCCCCAACCTCACTCAGTACACAATAGAAGTCTTTTTGGAGGTACAACTTAAATTTGTCTCTCACCAACGCTTCTGCCATATGCTCCCAAGCAACCCGGAAGGCTCTCCCGAGAATGCACTCTTGACAGATATGCCCCCCTCTTTACCTGAGTGTCCAAAACATGTGGTCTCAAGTCTGATGATGAAATCGCATGATCCATCATTGCCCAAGGTGGTCTTACGAGCAACGTTGTGCTCAAAGGTTTTGTTGTTGACAGTCTGTGGTTTGCATGTCAAATTTCATCACCTGGTTTAAGATCAGAAAGCCAGTTTCCATTGCAAAGGTTTATTCCATCTAAGATTGTCCACCACATACCTGGAATTTGTGCCTCAGAGTCTCATCATGCCACTGCGCCAAGGGGAAATCCTAGCAGGGAATCCCCGCCAAGAGGGGAGGAGCGGGGGCTTTCCCCACTCCTTGTGTCCCCCTGACGTGGAGCCAATGACGACAGCCCCGGCACCACCTCACTAGCCAATGCTGCACACCTTCCCCACTGTCTCTCACTACTGCAGGACCCGTCCGCAAACATTTCTTTCACTAATGCTCGAAACTCTGAGCAATTTGTCCCCAGGATTAGTGGATGAGTGAGGTGAGGACTAACCGCTACCTCCACTATGTGTTTTTGTCCCCGGAAGTAAATGAGGATGGGCACCAATGGATATTCGTGAACATCCCCGTTCACACACCTCAGCTTCACCATACATTTCCCAATGCCTCCCCTTGACCCAAGCGTTGGTGAATTGACGTTTGGTCACATCCTGAATGAGCAGGTCCTTGATACGCTCGCAGTGCAGCTGGAGAAGGGCTTGATGCTGGGTGGCTGTTCTGTGAAATCAAAAGACACAGTTAAGAACCTAGTAACAGGAGATGCTGGTTTATCCTTTGATTTCCATATAAATACCATCTGTAAAGCAATTCTGTGATTGTACAACCTCTAGATTAGACTGTTGCACATTGAATATGAGATCCTGCCCATTTTTAATGCACACGGGAAACCAACTGACTGATTATAGCTGCAGCATCTAACCTACACACTTAGGCTATCATGAGACAGGAGTGATTTGATTGAACATAAAAAAATTACCTGCCTAAATTACACCTTTATTTTTTTTAGTATAATTAAATGGATAAAATGTAAATGTGTCATTTTTTTGCAGAGGTACAGAAGCAGGCAGTGTAAAGAATACATAGATGCCAAGAGAGAGATGCATGCTAAGTAATCTCCGAAAACATCAGCGCATTCATACAGGGGAGAAGCCGTATCACTGCTCACAGTGTGGGAAGAGTTTTATTCGAAAATCTAGTCTTCAATTACATCAGCGCATTCACACAGGAGAGAAGCCGTATAATTGCTCACAGTGTGGAAAAAGTTTTACCCATCAGAGTAATCTCCAAAGACAGCGGCACATTCACACAGGAAAGAAGCCGTATTCATGCTCACAGTGTGAAAAGAGTTTTAATCACCAGTGTACTCTCCTAGTCCATCAGCGCATTCACACAGGAGAAAAGCCATATCGTTGCTCACAGTGTGGGAAGAGTTTTCCTGACCAGAGTAATCTCCGAAAACATCAGCGCGTTCACACAGGAGAAAAACCGTGTCACTGCTCACAGTGTGGACAGACATTTACTCAACTGAGTGATCTCCATCGACACCAGCGCATTCACACTGGAGAAAAGCCGTATCAGTGCTCACAGTGCGAGAAGAGTTTTACTAACCAGAGTAATCTCAGAAAACACCAGCGCCTTCACAAAGGAGAAAAGCCATATCAGTGCTCACAGTGTGAGAAGAGTTTTAATCGTCAGGATCGTCTCCAACAGCACCAGAGCATTCACACAGGAGAGAAGCCGTATCAGTGCTCACAGTGTGGGAAGAGTTTTACTAACCAAAGTAATCTCCGAAAACACCAGCGCCTTCACACTGGAGAGAAGCCGTATCTTTGCTCACAGTGTGGCAAGAGTTTTGCAGCCAAGGGGACTCTCCAAGAACATCAGCGCAATCACACAGGAGAGAAGCCGTATCAGTGTTCACAGTGTGAAAAGAGTTTTACTTACCAGAGTCATCTCCAAATACACCAGCGCATTCACACTGGAGAGAAGCCGTATCTTTGCTCACAGTGTGGAAAGACGTTTACTTATTCAGTTACATTTAACACCCACAAGTGCACTAACTCAGAGACATTGCATGATTTAAAATTGTCAAATTAAATATGTTTATTATTACTGTTTTGGCTGAAAATGATCTGTATTTTGAACTGTATTTTTCATTTTATTCATCTTGACTTTCTGTGTAAGGCAAAATACTGTATGTAATCTTATAGTAATGTTTAAAGTAGTTGTTACATAAATTATCACCACACAAGTCATGCATTAACTTCAACACTACTATCATTGTAGTACTGCAGCATTAGACTAAAACAGAGCCAGTGAGATACCAGAAAGTTTGTCAATAAACTCAAGTCACATGTTAATAGAGTGGAAACAGTACCACCATTTCAGTTCATCAGAAGTCTTTTTACCCATGGTTCACTTCCTCTACCCATAAGTCACCTGTAACTGAGTCTCAAATACTGGTAGAAAGGCTGTTGGAGTTTGTTGATGCAGCAGGATACAGCAGGATATCTGACTAAAACTTCATAGTAGCCTAAAGGTTATAATTGCATTCATTTCTTGGGAGGGGGCCCCATCCAGTGAGGTAGGGACATATCTGAACATCTCAGTCCAATGCGGAACTGCTCCTAAGTGTATGCATTTTGTAAGAAAGGCTTCACATCTCCGGTTGGTCAGTTTCTTTGCCCCGTTCACCGAGACAAGAATGTGTTTCTGTTGATTGATCCTGGGGTTCAAAGATGACTCAAGTCTGATGATGTCTGCTGCACTTTGTGATACAAGGTTGGTTATCATCCTCATTGAAACCAGCTCTATACCTGTTAATTGTGTGATTTGCTTTGGTGTTAGTGAGCTCTAACACCAGAGAGTTTACCTTGTTTACCTTGAGCCTGAGCTTAAAAACGTGAGGAGATTTTACATGTCTAGAATGGCCTGCTCATTGGTGGAGGCACAGGAGGATCCTGACACCTCTGGCCATCAGAATCTGGAAAATGCCTGTGGGGTTATACAGAGCCTGAAAGGCAAAAGCAAGGCTGCCTCAGCAAGGTGCACCTCAAGAAGTATCAGTGTCCTGGGGTGGTAATGAACATGGAAGTGTGCACAGATCCACTGACATGAATGCACAGCATGAACATTTGACAGCTTCAGCATGTGTAAAAGAAGGACTTGCAAGTACCAATTTAGTCCTCTCAGATCCAAAATAGGATGGAAGTTGCCTTCTTTTTCTGAACAAGACTGTCTGGTTTACCTACCAGCAATACAGTGCAGGGGTCCACAGGGGGCATGCAGTTCAGGCCAATCATGTCGCCGCCTACTAGCCAAGGCTTGCACCATGGGCCCCGGCACATAGCTGACGACCTGCCACATACATGTCTATGTAATCCTTGCATTGAGGTACACAGAATTCAGCATGTTCTGTGTTATGGGTTGAGCCAGTGTCTAATGCTGCTTTCATTGTTCCTTGTATGTGGCAATTTGCAAGTTGTAATAATATTATTTCCCACCTCTGGACATTTGACGTGCAAAGTGGGGACAAAAAACAGGCAAGGCCTGAGTGACTGTTGGTTCTGTTATACTGTTGTGAACTTCAAACATTCCTGCAACATTTTGGACTGAAATTGCAGCACAGCACTGGTCCAGATCCTGCCAGCCGTGTTGGTGTGCTGGTGGAGGCTAATCCAGGCCACTCCCTGAACACATTTGATTCTGGAGTCATGCAATATGACTCAGTTGATGGTTCATTCTCCATCTAGAAGAGCCCCGGGATGAGTCCGTGGACATACTATCCTCCTCCTCCTTGATGCAGAGCTGGGTAGCTGAACGCAGTTCGGGCCACTGGAATCATTAACCAATGGTCCATGAGGGCATGCGTTACGGCCCTACAGCACCATGGTGCAGCAGGTTCCAGTCTGCTAGTGTGACCACAGCAGCCATTCTAAGGAGATTGGAGGAGATGCAGTTGGACACACAAGCATAATGGAGACACAAGCATAGAAAAATCCTAGCCATGGAGTCTTCGGTATCCTTATATACAGTTTGTTAACATAGAGACCTAGGTTAATTCCTAAGGTCTTGCAAATACAGTGCCCTCTGAAACTATCCGAACGTCAAGGCCAATTCTTTTGTTTTTGCTATATACTGAAGACATTTGGGTTTGGGATCAAAGGATGAATGAGATGATAGATTTTCAGCTTTCATTTAAAAAAAAAAACTTAGAACATGGCACCTTTTGTGCCAGACCACCCAATTTTTAGATGAGCAAAAGTATTGGAACAGTCTTGAAGTAAATAACACTTATATTTGGTTGCATATCCCTTGCTTGCAGTGACTGCATCAAGCCAGCAACCCACTGACATCACCAAATTGTTGCATTCTTCTTTTGTGATGCTTCTCCAGAAGCTTGTACCACAGCTTCTTTCAGTTGTTGTTAGTTTTGGGAGTTTCTTCGGGAGGTGAAATGCATGCTCAATTGGGTTAAGGTCTGGTGATTCACTTGGCCAGTCTAAAACCTTCCACTTCTTCCACTGATGAAGTCCTTTTTTGTGTTGGTAGTGTGTTTTGGGTTACTGTCTTGTTGCATGATGAAGTTCCTCCCAATTAGATTGGATGCATTTCTCTGTAAATTGAGAGACAGAATGTTTCTATATACTTCTGAATTCATTCTGCTGCTACCATCATGAGTTCCATCATCAATAAAGATTAGCGAACCTGTTCCAGAAGAAGCCTTGCAAGTCCAAGCCATGACACTACCTCCACTGTGCTTGACCCATGAGCTTGCATGTTTTGGCTCATGAGTAGATCCATTCTTTCTCCACACTTTCGCCTTTCTATCGTTTTTGTAGAGGGTAATCTTGGTTTCAGAACTTTTCTTGATCATCACTGTATTTCTTTGTGAATTCATATCAGACCTTCTGATTCTTACTGCTGATAAATGGTTTGCATCTTGTGGTATGGCCTCCAGATTTCTGCTTTCAAAGTCTTCTTCAGATTGTGATACTTTCATCCCTGCCCTGTGGAGGTTATTGGTAATGCCACCGACTGTTTTTTTTTTAGGAGGGTTTCTTTACAGCTCTCACAATGTTTGTCATTGTTTGGCATGTGTGATGTCTGGTTGTTGGTACACCAGTGGTTTCTGGCTCTGCCCATTGCTTGTGGAATGCTTCAAAATGGCTTGCTTTTTTCCCATAGATAGCTCTTTGGTCTTCATGTTGGTTAATCCTTTTTAACAACAAATGCAGTCTTCACAGGTGAAACCCAGGGCTCAACCCAAGAGAATTTAGAACAGCAGAGAAAGTCGAAGAAAACTAAACACACATATCTTGTCTCCTGTCCAAACTTTCATTTGAACTGACTTCCTCTAAGACCGCCTTCTGCAAGGAAAAGCTGGAAATTTCTGCACAAGATCCTCACAAGCTCCACAACATCTTTTCTTCATTACTTAACCCTCTGGCTCCTCCTGCTCCGTCCTCCCTGACTGCTGAAGACATTACCACCTATTATGAGGGGAATATTGAAAAAATCTGCCAGACCTTCACTCCTACCCCAAATCCAACACTACACACTAAGGATTCCCCTTCTCTTTCACTGGCACATTCTTCTAGTCTAGCAACAGAAGAGATCCTGCAAGTAATCTTGTCCTACATTCCTACCACATGCTCATTGGATCCAATCCCTTCCACAATGCTCCAGACCATCTCACAAGATGTCCTCCCCTTCATCACTACCATCATCAATGGCTCCATAACATCTGGTCATGTTCCAACTGCATTCAAGAGTGCAAGGGTTATTCCTATCCTGAAGAAACCCAATCTGGATCCTTCAGACATCAGCAACTACCAACCGTTATCATTTCTCTCTATTCTTTCTGAAATTCTCAAATGCACTGTCTACAATCAACTGTCTCTCTACCTCTCACACAACAACCTCCAAGATCCTAACTGGACTGGCTTCAAAGTGGCACATTCCACAGAAACTGCCCAGAAACTTAGCACTTTAATAAAGTGATTCAATAAAGTATATCTATTGATCTTTCTACCTATCTGTCTATCTATCCATCCATCCATAATGTTTGTCAGTGCTAGACTGTTTCCAAATTAGTGTCCATCAATTTCATTGCCAGTCAATTTGAGGGATAGTTACAGCGGATATAAAAAGTCTACACACCCCTGTTAAAATGGCAGGTTTTTGTGAGGTAAAAAATGAAACCAAGATAAATCATATCAGACCTTTTCCCACCCTCAATGTGAAATTACAATGTATAAAATCCATCAGAAACATTTTCAGGAAAAGTAGGAAAAATAAAAAACTTACAACAACCTGGTTGCATAAGTGTGCACACCTCTAAACTAATACATTGTTGAAGCACTGTTTGATTATATTACACTACTCAGTCTTTTTGGCTAAGAGTCTCTCGGCGTGGCACATCTTGGTTTCATTTTTTTTACATCGAGATGGTACAAGATGGTCAAGGACCTGCGGCGATTTCTCGGCCTTGTCAATTTCTACCGGTATTTCATCCGGGGCTTCAGCTCCATAGCGCATCCCCTGACTTTGCTCCTCAGGAAGGGGCCTAAGAACCTGGGACCTGGCCTGGAACCCTGCAGCTGAGAAGGCCTTTGACCAGCTCAAAGCCGCGTTTACCACAGGTCCCATCCTCAAACACCCTGAACCTTTGAGGCCCTATGTCGTCGAGGTAGATGCTTCTGAGATGGGACTGGGGGCCGTCCTGTCCCACCGGTTGGGGGAGAAGCCTAAACTACATCCTGTGGCTTTGTTCTCTAAGAAGTTGTACCCAGCTGAACAGAATTACAACATTGGGAACAGAGAGTTGCTGGCCATGAAACGCCACTGGGTGGAGGGGGCCACGCACCTGTTCACTGTATTGACTGACCACAAAAACCACAAGGATCTGAAGTCTGCGAAGTGCTCGACGGGGTTCAAGACTTGAGATACTCGCGGTTCCAGTTCACCCTTTCTTACTGGCCTGGTTCCAAGAATACCAAAACAGACACTTTGCCACGCATGCACGCTGTCGGCCAACGAGAGGGCAGACAGGAGTCCATACTTCCCTCCTCCTGCTTTGTGGGTGTCATCGACTGGGAACTGGACTGGGCCGTCGCTTACACCCCGTGGCAACAGGTTCCCCATGCATGCCCCCAGAAAGGCAGTTTGTACCAGTTCATCTGCATTCCAAGCTTAACACCTGGGCACACACCTCCATTGCTATGGGCCACCCAGGCACACAGTGCACTTACCATCTGCTGCGTGTCAAGTAGTGTCTGCTGGTAAGCTCCTGCCTCTGCCCACACCCCAAAGGCCCTGGTCCCACATAGCAGTCGATTTCATCACCGACCTGCTGGAATCCCACGGTCACAAAGTCATCCTGGCCATCACTGACCGCTTCTCGAAATCTCTGCGCCTCATCCCTCTGCCCGGCCTGGCCTCGGCCTTTGCCACAGCGGAGCTTACCAACTACCATCTAACTAAAACTACCATCATAATTGTTTTAGGTGAAAATTGCTTGCATTTTATGACCTCTAGCATCAAAACCCAGCATAGCATGTAGTATTTCACATTTTTTAAAAGTGACATTTAATTGTGATTAGTAGATGTTTGTCAGGATAGGCGTCCTCTACCCCTCTCCTCCAGTCCAGGTGGTGGCGGTAACGCGCCAGCAGCAGCTTCTCCAACCGCCAGAAAACACTGGAGAAGAAAAAGCCGCTGCAGCTTTCTCTCCTGAACGTCTTAAGCTAACTGAGCCCATCATCTTTACATTAACATATTTCTAATAGAATTTACAGCTGCCGTTATATATGATACAGTTAAAAATAAAAGCACGTTATTGTGTCTATGTTTGAAGTTTCGTTCTGGTTTAAAACCCTGAGGTAAGTGAAAGTGAAGCTGTGAGGCCGAATCCCAAATGGATCTCCACTTCAGTGTTTAAGTGCACTACAGTCAGTAGGAAGTAATGCCGTGTACACCCTATGTAGTGCACTATTTATCCAATAAGCACAGATTTGTATTGCGGCCTTAGCGAGGTGTTTTAGTGGGGGCTAACCTGTTTATTTATATGTTTAAAGTATTTAAATAACCTTAACTTGTTCTAAGTCACTCTTTATGGCCAGCTTACACTAATCAGGATAAAAACAATTCGTATAAATTTAGATAACTAACCTAGCAGCTAAATACACGTTCTGATGTCTTCAAATGTTTAAAAAAAATTAACAATAACTAATTACTGTTTAAAGGGCTAAAGAACTAAATATTCATCTCATGTCCTCTTATTGTTATAGAATAGAATATACTGATATTATTCTTGCTAATAATAAAAATAATAATAATATTTTAATTATTATTATTATTATTATTACTATTATTATTATGGGTTCAGTATTTTAGTTTGGCTAACCTGTTTATTTGTATTTTTCTTTTATTAACAAATTAAATTATTAACAATAACACAAGCTACTTAAATATTACTCTTGTTTCCACTTATTGTATAGAAATGTTCATTATTATTATTATTATTATTAATCTTTGTTTATAGGTGTTATAATGAGTTCAGCAGGAGACAGACAGCGCTCCTCCAGGAAGTCTCGGGCTCCTGATCCTGCTCCCTCACAGGTAAAGCTGAATGATGAGTTGTGTTAAAAAAAAAAAACAAAACACAATAACATGATATTAAAATTTGATGAGTCTTCTGCATTTTATTTCATCGCTTTACTGCTAATCTCCCACAACCTCAGGAGGAGTGAAAAAGAAAATCTAAAGCTGTTTTCAATTCAGCAAACAAGAGTCTACAAACTTATAAGCAGATTTGTAATCAGTGTTTATGTTGTTTGTTGAATAAGTGTTATTGTTTTTGATCATTGAAGGGATGGGTGCCGCAGCAAGTGGCAGCACGGCACATCACCTTTTCCTACTTTTCTTTACTTTATTTTTTATTATTACTATATTTTATTACTTTAGCACCACTACAATAGATTGTAGCTTGTTATATTTATTGTGTAAGTATTTTTTTTAATAATGTGCAAGACAAGGGATACCAAGATAAAGGACACCGTGACCAAGATAAAGGACACCGCGACCACCAAACAGCAATGCACCGTAGTCTACTCCTGCAGTACTGGAATCGACCGGTTGCGTGTCCGAAGGAGATCCCGGTGGAGTTAAGGATACAGAGGTGAGGAACTGGAGCCGGGGCAATGGTGAGGAACAAGAAGATGGAGAGGAGGTGGAGATACAAGCCTTGTCTTCCTTCTACTGTTATGGGGAATGTACGCTCACTGACTATCAGATGGACGAACTCTCGGCCCTGGTTAGCGGATAGCACCAGTACCAGCATGTTATGTCTGATGGAGACATGGATGAACAGGAAAATACCTGACTGTTCAGTGGAACTAGCCGGCTTCTTGCTAGTTCGGGCGGATAGGGAGAAACAAAGCGGTAAGAAGTTGAGTGAAGGACTTGTTGTCTTTGTTAACTCCAAATGATGTAACCCAGGGCATGATACTATGAAGGCAACAATTTGCACGCCTGATTTTGAGCTGCTGGCCGTCGGGTTGAGGCCATACTATCTGCCACAGGAGTCTTCAGCCGCCATTGTTGTTATTGTTTACATTCCACCAATGGCAGTGGCAGCACACGCTTGTGATCATTCATTCCACTGTTGCAGACCTGCATACACAGCCTCCCAGTGCACTCCTCATGATAAATGGAGATTTTAATCATGTTAAAATCTCAAAGGCCCTGACCAGCTTAACCCAGTATGTAACCTGCAACACTAGAGGGGATAAGACCTTGGACTTGCTGTATGCCAATGTTAAGGAGGCGTACAGTGCCACTCCCCCCCACGGCAAATCAGATCACTGTTTGATACAGCTCACTCCTACAAAAAAGCCTGTTGTTAGGAAACAGCCTATAACCACCGGAACTGTGCAGCTGTGATCTGTGGAGGAAGAGGAGGCCCTGATTGAGTGTTACAGGACAACTGACTGGGAGCTGTTTCAGGAAGATCATGGTGATGACATTGAGGGTCTCACTCAGTGTGTAACCGACTACATCAGGTTCTGTGAGGAGAGTGTTGTCCCCACCAAGAAGGTCCACTGCTTCCATAACAACAAGCCTTGGATCAACGGGGACATCAAATCCCTGCTGAACAGGAAGAAGAGAGCCTTCATGGCAGGGGACACTGAAGATGTCAAGAAGGGAATACAAAGGAGCTGAGGAGGGCTAAAGACTGTTATAAGAGCAGGATTGAAGGGAAACTGCAACAGAACAATCCGAGAGAGGTGTGGGGGGAGTGAGGAGCATTACTGGCATGAAAAGGTCAGAAGGAAAAGTTGAGGGGACAAAGGGTTGTGCCAATGAGTTAAACCAGTTAAACCGACATCAATGTGGAGGATTCCATTGTCTACCTGCTTCACAGATCTTACACACACCTGGATAGGCCACAAAGCACTGTAAGGATCATGCTCTTTGATTTCCCAAGTGTTTTTAACATGGTCCAGCCATTCCGGGTGGCTGAGAAGCTCTCAGTGGTGCAGGTGGACCAGGACCTCATGGCGTGGATTACAGACTACCTCACCAGCAGGCCGCAGTGTGTTAGGCTGCAAGGCTGCTTGTCAGACGTGGTGACGAGCAACACTGGTGCACCCCAGGGAACTGTACTGTCACCATTCTTTTTCACCCTCTATACCACTGACTTCTGCTTTGATTCAGGAACATGCCACCTACAGCAGTTCTCAGATGACTCCTCCATTGTTGGCTGTATCGCAAATGATAAGGAGGAGGAGTACAGAGACCTTATCGAAAGCTTCATAGGATGGTGCAACAACAGCCACCTTCAGCTGAACATTGGGAAAACCAAGGAGCTGCTGGTGGACTTCTGGTGCAGCAAGAGGCGCCCCACTCCTGTCGCCATAAGGGGGGAGGAAGTGAAGATGGTGGACACCTACAAGTTTCTAGGGGTGCAACTCAACAACAAACTGGACTGGTCAGATAACACTGAGGCCCTCTGTAGGAAGAGACAGAGCAGGATGTTCTTTCTGAAGAGGCTCAGGTCCTTTAATGTGTGCGCTAGGCTTCTACGGATGTTTTAACAGTCTGTAGGGGCCAGCGTTATGTTCTTTGCTGTGGTGGGACTTGTGCTGTTGGGACTTGTGGTGCCAACAACCTGGGCAAGCTGGTGAGGAAGGCCAGCTCTGTCGTGGGGATGGAACTGGGTAGTTTGGAGGCAGTGACTGAGAAAAAGGATGAGAAGATTTATTATTTCTGTTATTTCTATTTATCTTTTTTTTTTTTTATATCTTTTTACTTATGATGTATAGGTATTTATGAAAATTCTTTTCTTTTCTTTGATATTACTCCTCCTACTTGTGCTGCTGTGTCAAATTGAATTTCCCCTACAGGGGATCAGTTAAGGTACATCTTGTCTTATCTTATCTAATTAGCTGTGTGAGGACGTGAAAACAGAGACTTCAGGTGGAGGAACATCAGATTCAGAGGTTTCCCCTGTGGACCAGCAGAATGGAGGAGTCCATATGGAGCTCAGACCTCGTCAGTCCGGTTACAACACACACAGATATATAAACACTGTAAATGTCTAATTAATGGTGGAGTTCTGTCAGTATGTGTAAGACTCTCTGTGTGTGTGTGTGTGTGTGTTTGGGTCTGTGCACATGCATATGTATGTACGTAATCAGACTGTGTGAAGAAAGAGGAAACGCTGGAGCTGAACATCTACAACCATGGAGACGACGTTGACAACACACCTGAAGTTATCTCCATTAAAGTGGAAGATCCTGAGAATAAAGACTACCTCTGTAAGACATCAGGCCACTCTGGAGCTCAGTAACACTCTCACTAGCTACGTTTACATGGACACTAATAATCCGATCGTAATTGGACTAGAAGCACAAAAGTCACATGTAAACACGTCAATCGGAATGAATTGGCCAAAACCGATTAAAATTTCATTCGGATCGTAAGGGGTGGTTTAAACCTTTTCTAATCCGATGGAGAGGACATGCAAACACTTCATTGGATTGAAAATGAAACCAGATAGTTCTGCGCATGTGCAATGACGTACAAATCACGTAATGACGTATGACGCACGGCTGTCAGCGGTATTGGGGCTCTGACCGTAGCCTCACCAGGTGCTATGTTCCCCTCCACCATTGAGCATAGTGTCATAAATGACTGTCATCCTAAAATTCTCCTTCCACTCCTCGTCTGTGAAGTGGTGCAAGACGACGTTGTCCCACCGGTCCTTGCTTCGGACCCTCATCCACAGACGCCTTGTTCTGGGCTCGGGAAGGGGCATTTTAATTGCTTGATAAATACACGCAGTACCGCACAACACATCACGCGCTCGTCGTCTTCTAATTAGCAGCTGAAATAGGCAAATGTTAAGTCTGCTTTTTAAAACGAAAAAAAAAAAGAAGCAATGGCAAGAGAGCGGTTGCTAGTATCTGCATGTTGGAACGGCGGGAAACGTGTATTCGTGCACTGTGCGCATGTCAGAAGATTCTGTCATGTAAACGCGCATATCAACCCGATTACTTTATTCAGCGTTCTTGTAAACACTGCGATCGGATTAATCAATCTGATTGATTTCATTCCGATTGAAACAAAAAGTGTCCATGTAAACGTGACTACTGATTATTCTTATTTAAATTATTCTTATTCTAGAGAATTATTTAAAATTATATGCCATGCATGGCTGCACACTTAAATACTTAAAATACATTTTAGAAACTCACTTAAATTGTGTTAATTGCAGTTTATGAAGAATTATTTTGGGCATTATTTCTTCACAGTGTTATGTTTTCTTTCCCTCCAGACTGTGAGGTTTGCAAATCCTTTTTCTTCAACAAGTGTGAGGTTCATGGACCGCCCCTCTTCATCCCTGATACTCCTGTTCCCATGGGAGTCCCTGACCGAGCCAGACAAACTCTTCCTCCTGGACTAGAGATTCGGAAGTCCGGTATTCCTGACGCAGGTCTGGGAGTGTTTAATAAGGGGGAGACTGTTCCAGTAGGCGCACACTTCGGACCCTACCAGGGAGAGCTGGTAGACAGAGAGGAAGCCATGAACAGTGGATACTCCTGGGTGGTGAGTTTTTGTTAATTTATTATAAATATTAAAGATGAAGTCCTCTGTTTTTGGGTAAACACACAAACTCTCTCTCTCAGACTACTTTAAATTACTAGCACTGAAATAAACACAACACTAAAACTTAAACTCTTTCTGTCTAACTCGCACCAAGTCCTTTTAACTTGATGGTATTCTTAGACTCTGATGTATTTTGATAAGGGGGCCTCTCAAATGCTCCAAATATAAATTTATTCATAGGAATAAATTTACTTGTAGTTTTTATTTACTATCAGCAGTATTTTACTCCTGCAATAGAGCCAATATTTCTCCATGTAACATGCTTATATTTACTGTGCCTTGCATAAATATTCACCCTCTTGACCTTTTCCACATATTTGGCTCTGTCCATTTTGCCCTCAAACTCTGACCAGTTTCCCAGTCCCTGCTGATGAAAAGCATCCCTACAACATGATGCTGCACTGTGGTGGTGGAGTTCTTGGGTTGCCGAGCAGTGTCAACCATTTTTTACCAACAGAAGCATAGCAACCTTTAGAAAGGATTCACCAGCTCAAATCTACAGACTGAACAGGGTTGGTATGTTTAGGAGAAGAAGGAGAAGGGAGGGAATGAAGGAGAGTAGAGATAAAAAGGAAGAAGGCTTATTGCTGCTGGCATCTTTGAGTGCTATCACCTCTGACCTTGGATTGTTATGTCACAGACACACACCATCCCATAAGTGTGGAGAGCCTGGGCTATAGTTGTCCTGCAAACATATTCTCCCATATTGGCTGTGGATCTCTCCAGCTCCATCAAATTACCCTTGGCTCTTGGTGACTTTTCTGATCAATGCCCTCCTTACCCACTAACTGACTTTTGGACGGCCTTGGCCCATATTCTTTGCAGTTTTTTTTTTTAAATAATGGTGTTCTGTGGGATGTTCAATCAGTTTGGGATTTTTTTTAATTAAACCCTCACTGATACTTTTCCAGACTAGTTTTAATAGCTACTACTTTACTAATTTTTTGCCATATTTATGGCCTGATTATTATTTTTTAAAGTTGTCACTCAACAGGTCTGTTTGTTGTATTTGTCTGGTTTTTGGAAACATAGTACAGAATCAGCACTGGATGAGGTGGTCAGTGACCTACTGCTTGCCTCAGATTGTGGATATGTTGCTGTCGTAGGTAGGGTTGGACTTGAGGGCAACTTTTGACACTGTTGACCATGATATTTTAATCGACAGGCTTAAAAAGAGGTAGTTTGAGAGACAGTTATTACCAATGGTTCTGTTTTAGGTGCCCTATTATTATATAAAGCCACTGGGTAATTCATAATTTCAGTGTCACCTTTCACTTCTATGCCCATGATGCAATTATAGTTGTCAGAGTGGTCCAATTCAGCAATACAGCTATGCAAAGTGGAAAACTGTGTAAAAGACATAAAAGCTTGGATGAGTAAAAACTTCCTTTCTGAATTCTGATAAAACAGAAATACTAATACTGGGCCTGCTTGCAGTAAGGTAACTGATTTCACCATAGAGCATGATGGCTGTTCTATGAAATCCATTGATTTCCATATAAATAACATTTCTGAAGCAATTCTGTGATTGTGCAACCTCTAGACTGTTCCACAGTGAATATGAGATCCTGCCCATTATTAATGCACACATGAAACTGACTGACTGATTACAGCTGCAGCATCAAGGCTACACACTTAGGCTATCATGAGACAGGAGTGACTTGGCTGCACACGGAAAAATTGCTTAAATTATTTTAAACTTTATTTTTTAGAGTATAATTAAATGGATAAAATGTAAATGTGTCATTTTTTTGCAGATGTACAGAAGCAGGCAGTGTAAAGAATACATAGATGCCAAGAGAGAGATGCATGCTAACTGGATGGGGTGAGGTATACACTGATTGTTGGGTGTTTTCATAGTTCCTCATTTGTTAGAAGAACTTTCTCCTGTCACTGATATCTCCTCCCATAATTTTTTTCTTTTTACCTTTTCTGCTGCTTTGCCCTATTCTTTTAGGCTTGTGAATTGTGCTCATAATGAAGAAGAGCAAAATCTTGTGGCATTTCCATATCAAGGTGGGATTCTGTACCGTTGCTGTCGACCCATTAACCCAGGACAGGAGCTCTTGGTGTGGTATGAAGAGGATAACGCCAAAGATCTCAATCCTACCATTAACTACCTCAGGAACCAAAATTGCTCCTCAGATGGTAAATTTCCATTTTTAAAATAGTGATTTTATGATTTATTGGGTTTTAAAACAAATTTTATGAATTAAAACCTCAGTATCTGGTTACAGTCCATGTGAACTGAGCTGTGGATGAGATCAAGGAAGCATTGTATTTCAAGGTTTTCCTTAACAGGAACACAGAACCACTGAGCTAGAACACAGGTCCGTTTTCATTCCTACTGACTGCAAGAGGCGACGCAGAGCAAACTAGATGCTTCTCTTCTATTAAAATGGTCAAAGCCTTATGCTAGCTTGGTGACATTACTCATTCATTAACTAATACAAACACCCTAAGAACGCAGAGGATCACTGTTCTTTTAGTGAGAAAAGTTAGCCATTTTTTTCTTGCTCATGTACAGGATGGTGACATTGTTGGACCTTTCGCAACCTGTTAAACCACTGCTTGCTCTAGAGTTTCCACTTGTTATCTGGGCTATAAAATTGCTATTTGGATAATGGTAATAGTAAAAAGGTAAATATTGGAGAACTGGATCCTGTAAAAGCTGTTATAGCTGTAATTTCTAGGACCATATATTCACTCCAGTGCCTTAGCAGAATGTGGCCCCTGTACATTGGATAGTGTGAGATTTGGGGCTGCCGCTGATTTCCTTTTAGGAAAAGGAAATGTCAGAGAAAACAACCTTCTCATTAGTATATGCTAACTATTATTACTGGACTAGCTGTAAATAGTGCATGTAGCCCCTTGTCATGGGGCCACAATTGGTCTTCCCCCTAGGCTTGCAACTTCTAGCCCACAGAAGCTAATCACTCACCCTTGGTTGCTGTGACCCATGGGACTACGGCTAGTTCTGTCCATAGCTGCTGAAGTTGCTAAATTTCTCTGTTTAAGCTCTATTCTTTGTATTTTGGATCATATCAATTAAATCAGACAACTTAAGTAACATTAGACCAATCCAGTCTGGCAACAATGTTTCAAACAAATTTGCATTTTTGCTGCCAACCTTAAAACAACACTCTCTGTTGTTGGTTTTTGCATTATATGTTACTGACTTTTCAGTCACTTAAAATCTAGAAGATTACCAGAGGGTGGTATGAGAGGAGTATCATTGGCTCTGCTATATTACATGACCTTTTTGGCATAAGGTCTTGATCTGTGCGTTTAATTATGTACTGTAAAATTGTAGAATTTCTGCCTGTTTTTTTTTACAAATTCTATTTAAGTCTTATTGTCCCCAAATTTAAGCACTGCCCACCAATGCCTGTTCACTTAAGTTAAAGGACAGACATGTACCATTTCTAGAATATTTTATTTCATAATTTGAAAATAATTATGATCTGTGAATGCACAAAAACAAAAAAAATGCCTTTTTTGTTTTGATGTAAAATGAAATTCTGGATGTTTAGAATCACTTAGGAAATCATTCTTTACATTATTTAGCTCTCAATGTTTTTGTCAACATGGACAAAAAATATAGTGTAGCTATCTCACACCATTCAAATTCTATAAGGCAATGACTGAAAGGTGCCACTAGGTGTTCTTGCAACCTCTTCAAGCGGCCAAACGCCTATCCAAATGCACATGTATTTTTCATACTATAACTGCAGCATAATTTAAGGAGTCTTTCTTGCTTCAACTTAACAGGAAACTTTCATGAACTCTGTACCAAACTTCACGGATGGGCAAGGAGGAGGCAGGAAATGACAACACAAACGTAAAGTTTAATCATGAACAGAACTCAAACAGAACGCAAAATGTAGGGCAAACATAATACACGTGCGCGTCTCTCTCTCACTCTGCCTCTCCACCTGCTCCTTATCTCTCTCTCCCGCTGATTCGACCACTCCAGGCGTGCATCCTCACAGCCTGGCCACTCCCTCCTCCTCTTCACAAACTCATATCACATGTGCACATGTATCAAATGTACAATCTTTTACACTGAATAAATACCTGGGAATGGATTGGAGATTGGAGCAGATCTAAGCAGATACGAGGAGATGCAGTTGGAAGTACAAGGGAGCGAGTCAAACGCACTAAGCTATCTCGGAACAACACACTAAGCTATCTCGGACATGATGGAGTGTAAGCTAACAAGCCAAGCTAGCAAATAAAGAACAGTTTGCTACCAAGTCTCAGAGACAAAAGGCTCTGTCAGAGAATAATGGATGTACTTATCATGGTGAAAAGGAAAACAGGAGTCTCTTACAACTTTGGAGGACAGAAAAAGTGTAGCTTTGACTGTGCACAAGGAGCTTTAGATAAAAGTAAATAAGTGACATAGCATGAAGTTACTTATATAATATACTACATCACTATCACGTGGTGACTTTAATGGAGGGTCTCGGCAAGAATGCACATGCACTCTACAAGATATCCAGGTGTTATACACCATCCCAGTTCAGTAGTCCCATGGTAAAAATATATTCATTGTAAGTCTTTTACCAGAGCCCCTTTAGCCATCACAGTTACAAACCATTTTCAGTTCATAATATCTTTCACACTGTTCACTGTGTGAAACACATGCAGGGTGTGGTTATCACCTCCTGCTACGGGGACAAGGGTCGGATTTCAAAAGGTCTGCAATCATGCAAAGTGGCACATCACAAGACCTGCATTTGAAAATGGTCTTGTTCTTCTATTTCTGTGGCAAGCAGTGTACACAGTATCTTCTCCCCTAGTAGACAAATAGTGCTTACTGTGTATCACACACAGTAGTATCGGTATTGGTGCACAACTAAACAATGAAAGTTTATTGCAAAATTTTTCACCGAATAGGAAAAACAAAAGTTCTATTTCATAAAGGACAACTTGAACTTTAAAATTATAAGTAGGTTCTTGAGTTTGCTTCTTATTTCCTGTTTGATTTTGATGTATATAGTTTACATAGTCAAGTGAAACCGGAAGTATATTGCCAAACTCATGGGCAAGCGAATAAACTAAGATATAACTGCTGTTTTTTCCTGTCAGCTGTATTTTATTGTTGCCTTGTTGGAAAAAATAAAAGTATTTGCTTTGTGATGTCCAAAATACTTTTAAACAGCCATTTTATGTTGGGAGTTACGGCAGGCTGTAAACAAGACCCCAAGCGACACGTTTGTTCATTTATTGAGTCATCCGTAATGGAGAGAAAGAGAGAGCTCAAATTTCATACGCAGATAGACAGTTTATTAGTTTGAAAGATGCCATGCCACTTTTGTTAATATCTTCGCTATACATGGGCACTGAACAATCGGGGTAATTAAACATTAACAAGGTCAAGAATGCTGGAAAACAGATACCGGGAAAATAATTAAACATAACGAGTTATCAACTGTAACTAAGCTCATTATTAAATTTAAATAAAATTATATGAATTGTACTCTGTGTTGAACAGCAGCGGAGATACTTTTAAATTCTTGTATAGCAGAGTAGCCCCGATAATCAACCTGTTGTGCCATTTTTTTTAATTTAAGTCTCTGTTCATATTTTAAGAATGATGACATGGACCAGGGAAGCTATGATGCATCAGAGAAAGATGTTTTGTTGCTCTGCTCCAAAGTGAGACAGCAGGTTATTAAGGTTCAAATTGGATACAAGATAGGCAAAAAGGAAACGCATATTACAAGATACAACACACTTTATTTTGGTCCATCTTAAAGGTGCAGATACGACGTTACTAACAGACATTTAAATCAACTGACTTAATAGCCATCGTGATAGTTGGTATCTATCGACGATTTCCAATATCATCATCAATCATCCCAAACTTAAGGGCACTATGCCTGGCAATCACACTGGTTGTGAGTCATTGAAAATGTCCTGCAAAAGTCCTGGAAAATGAGTGGGAAAAGAGTGGGAACCCTGTTAATGCTACAGCATACATAGCCATTCTAGACAATTGTTCCTAACAATAGTTTTATCATTTTGTTTCATTTCGTACTTACTTTCTGATATTCTATTTCTCCAGAAGTAAACAACGGTCTGTTGCAAGTCTTTTCCTGCTCCGCATGTCCTCTTTCCTATGCATCTCAAATTGACCTCCACAAACACATCCAGAGATGCCACTATGAAGAGTATGTGAAACTGCAGGAATCAGGAGAGATTAAACATGAGATACAGATTCCCTCTAAAGGCTCTAGTTGTCAGCCAACATCATCTGATACTCTCAGTTCTGACACTTCTCAGAATGATATACAGAAGGACATTCACCACTGTTCAGACTGTGGAAAGAGTTTTACTGTTCAGAATGCCCTCGAAACACACCAGTGCAATCATGCAGGAGAAAAGCCGTATCACTGCTCACAGTGTGGAAAAGGTTTTACTCAACAAAGTAATCTCCGAAAACATCAGCGCATTCACACAGGAGAGAAGCCATATCACTGCTCGCAGTGTGGGAAGAATTTTACTCAGCAGAGTACTCTCCAAAAACATCAACGTGTTCACACAGGAGAGAAGCCGTATCACTGCTCACAGTGTGGAAAAGGTTTTACTCAACAGAGTACTCTACAACGACACCAGTACATTCACACAGGAGAGAAGCCATATCACTGCTCACAGTGTGGGAAGAGTTTTATTCAAAAGGGTGATCTTCATCTACACCAGCGCGTTCACACAGGAGAGAAGCCGTATCACTGCTCACAGTGTGGAAATCATTTTACTCAGCAGGGTAGTCTTCAAATACACCAGCGCATTCACACAGGAGAGAAGCCGTATCACTGCTCACATTGTGGAAGGAGTTTTATTCGAAAGGGTGATCTTCAACTACACCAGCGCGTTCACACAGGAGAGAAGCCGTATCACTGCTCACAGTGTGGGAAGAGTTTTACTCAACAGAGTACTCTCCGAAAACATCAGCTTGTTCACACAGGAGAGAAGCCGTATAACTGCTCACAGTGTGGAAAGAGTTTTATTCGAAAAGGTGATCTTCAACTACACCAGCATATTCATACAGGAGAGAAGCCGTATCACTGCTCACAGTGTGGGAAGAGTTTTATTCGAAAGGGTGATCTTCAACTACACCAGCATATTCATACAGGAGAGAAGCCCTATCACTGCTCACAGTGTGGGAAGAGTTTTATTCGAAAGGGTGATCTTCAACTACACCAGCACATTCACACATGAGAGAAGCCCTATCACTGCTCACAGTGTGGGAAGAGTTTTACTAACCAGAGTAATCTCCGAAAGCACCAGCACATTCACACATGAGAGAAGCCATATCCCTGCTCACAGTGTGGGAAGAGTTTTAGTCAACAGGGTAATCTCCGAAAGCACCAGCACATTCACACAGGAGAGAAGCCGTATCCCTGCTCACAGTGTGGGAAGAGTTTTAGTCAACAGGGTAATCTCCGAAAGCACCAGCACATTCACACAGGAGAGAAGCCGTATCCCTGCTCACAAGGTGGCAAGACTTTTGCAGCCAAGGGTACTCTGCAACCAGCCAGTGAAAGGTGCAAAGATCTGACACCAGCGCATTCACACTGGAGAGAAGCCGTATCACTGCTCACAGTGTAGAAAGATGTTTACTTATTCAGTTACATTTATGACCAACAAGTGCACTAACTCAGAGACATTGTACGATTTAAAGTTTTCAAATTAAATCAGAAACAGAATCATTTTATTTGCCATATACATTTACATGTATTAGGAATCTTTCTTGGTGTTTGGTCACAACACAATACATTCAACACATACACATCTCAGAAAGGGCAACACAGTTACCATCCTAATATACAAATATTGCACCTAATATACAAATATTACATTACAGTGGAGATAGAAATAGCAGCTAAATGCAGCTCAGGGTGGATTAAACAGTGTTGGAACAATTGTGATATATAATAAATAATAGCAATGATATATAGTAATGACAAAATAAATAATACATTTAATAAAAAGTAATAAATAGTACTATTTATAATAATAATAATAATAATGATAATAATGATAATAATAATATGCAAGTATCTAGTGCAGGAACCAGGAATACAATTTTTCATAAAAACATTTAGTGCAAGACTGCTTGTTACTGGCAGGTCAGCCTTGTAGTGATCACTGAATGCAGCCTGGTTAATAACAGAAATTGCCAGTAGAAAGAAGCTGTTTCCATGGTATGCATTTTTTCTTATCAGGGAGCAGAATCGCTTTCCTGTTGTTTTTGGACTAGGTAATTAGCAGGGTGGGAGGTGTCACTGATGTTTTTCCTGCTGGCCTCTTTGTCCTGGTGATGTGGTGACAGACTGCAGCCGATGATTTTCTCAGCAGTCTTGATAGTGCGGTGCAGCTTCCTCTTTTCTCAGTAGGAGGCTGCACCAAACCAGATAGTGATGGCAGACATAAGGATGCTTTCTATAGTGGCAGTATAGAATTGCACTAATATAGCCTGGAGTAGATGGAACTTTGCTAACTGCTATAAGAAATACATCCTTTGCTGAGTTTTCTTGTTGATGTAAGACATATGCATCTCCCATTTGAGATCCCACGTGTTCATATTTCCCAGAAACTTGAATGAAGTGGCAGTGCTCACTGATGAATTATTAAGGATGAGTGGGGAGGGGGAAGATGTGCATTTCCTGAATTCCATGTGCATCTCTATGGTTTTAAAAGTGTTGAGCTCAAGGTTGTTCCTGCTACACCAGGAGACTAGTTGTTGAACATCCTGGTGGTACTTTGACTCCTCACCGTTGGTGATAAGACAAATCACAGTAATGTCATCTGCAAATTTGATCAACTTCACAGATGCATCACTGGAAACAGTCATTTGTGTAGAGCGAATATAAGAGGGGTGCAAGGACACAACCTTGACACAACCACTGGTGCTCCAGTGCTAAGTGCCTGGGGTTCAGAAATGTTCTGACTGATTCTCACAAACTGCTTCATGACAGAAAGGAAGTTTGTGATCCCCGTACAGATGGAGCCAGGTACTTTCAAAGTGACGAGTTTCTCTTGTGGGAGCTCAGGGACAATGGTAATAAAGGCCAAGCAGAAATCTACAAAGAGGATCCTTTCATATGTGTTTGGAGAGTCTAGGTACTTTAATATGAAGTGAAGCCAATATTAACTGCATCGTCTACAGATCTGTTGCTTCTGTAGTCAAATTGCAGTGGATCCAGAAGGTCCCTTTGTACTGGATTTGAGAAATCCCTTCACTAGTCTTTCAAAGGTCTTCATGATAACAGAGATCTGTGGTGAACATCTTTGTCCGATGTGGAACTGCTCCTAAGTATATGCAATTTGTAAGAAAGGGCTTCACGTCTCCAGTGGGTCAGGATCTTTGCACCTTTCACTGAGACAAGAATGCGTCTCTGTTGATCGATTAACAAGCAGTTAATTATGTGATTTGCTTTGGTGTTAGTGAGCTCTAACACAAGAGTTTACCTTGTTTACCTTGATCCTGAGCTTTAAAACGTGAGGAGATTTTAGGTGGAGGCACAGGAGGATCCTGACACCTCTGGCTATCAGAATCTCAAAAATGCCTGTGGGACTATAGAGAGCCTAAAAGGCAAAAGCAAGACTGCCTCAGCAAGGCGCGCCTCAAGAAGTACCAGTATTCTGGGGTGGTAATGAACCTGGAAGTGTGCATCTTGCAGATCCACTGACATCAGTGCACAGCATTAACATTTGACAACATCAGCATGTGTAAAAGTACGTGCAAGAACCAATTTAGTCCTCTCAGATCCAGAATAGGATGGAAGTTGCCTTCTTTTTCTGAACAAGAATGCCTGGTGATTACCAGCAACTACCAGCAATACCATGTAGGGGTCCACAGGGGGCATGCAGTTCAGGCCAGTCATGCACCACGGGGCCACGGGGGAAAAAAGCTGACGACCTGCCACATAATTGTCTATGTAATCCTTGCATTGAGGTACATAGAATTCATGTTCTGTGTTATGGGTTGAGCCAGTGTCTAATGCTGCTTTTGTGGTTCCTTGTAAGTGGTAGTTTGCAAGTTGTAATAATATTATTTCCCACCTCTGGACATTTGACCTGCAAATTGGGGATAAAAAACAGGCAAGGCCTGAGTGACTGTTGGTTCTGTTATACTGTAGTGAACTTCAAACATTCATGCAACATTTCGGACTGAAATTGCAGCACAGCAACAACAGTGGACAACAGCGAGTAGCAACATGCTAACCGTCTAAAGTTGAAATGGACTAACATTGAAGATTACCTTCTCAAAACAGTGGTAAGTATGGCCAGTGTTATAGATTTAACCAAGTACTGTGTTTATATATTAACTGATCTAAAGACAAAACTGTTATAAACTAATATAAAAGTAGAGGAGTGGAACTTTACACTGTTCACAGTGTGAGCGGCCAAGTTGATTTGATGTCACTACATAAATGTTGAAGGAACTGGCAGTTGAGAAGACTACCCCAACAGACCAGTTGAAATTTCAAGTTGAGGGGGTGTTTTCTGTGGCTTTTACTGGTTGTAGATGGGGAATTACAAGTTAAAAGTTTCAGGCCACTACCATTTAATAGCTGGTCTGGAGCCTGCCAGCTGTGTCTGTGAGCTGGTGGAGGTTAATCCAGGCCACTACCTGGACACTATTGATTCTGGAGGTGAGCAACTTGACTCAGTTGCTGGTTCATTCTCCATCTGCAAGAGCCGCTGGATGAGGCCATGGGCATACCATCCTCGTCCTCCTCAGTCAAGCACCAAGAGAGATGCATAGTACGTAGCTTTGGCTGGCGGGCTGAACACAGTATGGTCCACTAGAATCATTAGCCACTAGTCCATGAGGGCATGCATTACGGCCATGTGAGTGCCAACAGCACCATGGTGCAGCAGGTTCCAGTCTGCTAGCGTGACCACAGCAGCCATTCTAAGCAGAATTGAGGAGATGCAGTTGGAAGCACAAGGGAGCAAGTTGATGAAGAACACACTAAGCTGTCCCGGACACAATGGAGTTTAAGCTAAAAAGCCAAGCTAGCAAATAAAGAACAGTCTGCTACCAAGTCTCAGAGGCAAAGTGTTCTTACAGAGAATAATGGATATACTTATTGCAGTGAAGAGGAAAACAGCAGTCTCTTTGGAGGATAGAAAAAAGTGTAGCTTTGACTGTGCACAAGGAGAGTTAGATAAAAGTGACATGGCATGAAGTTATTTATATAAGGTACTATATCACTGTAACTTCATGACTCTGTTGGAGGGTGTCGGCATGCATGCACATGCGCTTTAGATATCTGGATATCCAGGTGTTAGACACCATCCCTAGTGGTTAGAAGGGGTATAATAGAACTTCTAGTTAGTAATAGAAAAATCCTAGCCATGGAGTCATTGGTGTCCTATACAGTTTGTTAACATAGAGACCTAGCTTAATTCCTCAGATCTTCCAAATGCACCGATCAGCCATAACTTTAAAACCACCTGCTTAAGATTGGGTAGGTCCCCCTTGTGCCACCAAAACAGCTCTGACCTGTCGAGGCATGGTCTAACAATCTATCTAACCCTATGCTTAGAAGGTTTCTCTCAAGGGACTCTCAGCAGAATCTTGACCCAACATTGAAGAACAAATTGAAGAGTTTACATGGCTCCTGGTTGCAGTTCAGTGGTCCTATGGTAAAAATATAGTCACTGTATGTCTTTTACCAGAGCCTCTTTAGCCAGCACAATTGCAAAGTTAGCATTTTATAACACATGCAGTGTACAGTACACAGTATCTTCTCCCCTGGTGCCCAGTGAAGTCACATGTGTAGCCATTCAGACAACAAGAAGCCCCACTTTGTTGACTTATCCTTCATGTATTGCTTCATCCCTGGCAGTGTGTTGAACCCAATGAAACAAAACCAAGATAACTACTGCAGTACCAGACATATAGGGACATTTCACCAAAGACATGACAATATGTTTACATGTTTATATTTCATGCAAAATGCAATAAAACGGTGCACAGACCCACTATACACTTTATGCACTGAGAAGTGTCTGAATGCTCCAACCAGTCATATTATACCATTTTGGAAATCGTAGAATGAGTAGAATTGGCTCATACAATTGTCAATTATGTTGATTGGCACCTTTAAAAGCAAATAGCACTTTTGTGGTGTGTGTCTGTCTATACACATCACAATAGTTGGTATCTATCTACGATTTCCAATACCATCATCAATTGTCCCAAGCTTAAGGACACTATGCTTGGCGATCACACTAGTTGTGAGTCATTGAAAATGTCCTGGAAAAGTCCTGGAAAATGATGTCTTTAAAAGAGTGTGAACCCTGTTAATGCTACAGCATACACAACCATTCTAGACAATTGTGCACTCCCAATTGTGGCAACAGTTTGGGGAAGAACCACATATAGGTGTAATTGTCAGGTGTCCACATACTTTTGGCCATATAGTGTAGTTCCTAATAATAGTTTTATCATTTTGTTTCATTTCATACTGACTTTCTGATATTCTGTTTCTCCAGAAGTAATCAACGCTCTGTTGCAAGTCTTTTCCTGCTCCGCATGTCCTCTTTCCTATGCATCTCAAATTGACCTCCACAAACACATCCAGAGATGCCACTATGAAGAGTATGTGAAACTGCAGGAATCAGGAGAGATTAAACATGAGATACAGATTCCCTCTAAAGGCTCTAGTTGTCAGCCAACATCATCTGATACTCTCAGTTCT
>CM040458.1:70647-84696 GCA_022758105.1 Pangasianodon gigas | reverse complement strand
AGAGAGGAGTTGTACAGCTTGATTGCCACAGGGATAAAGGATCTTCTGAAGCGCTCAGTGGAACACTTGGCAGTGATCAGTCTCTGGCTGAAAGTGCTCCTCTGGTCAACCAGCACACTGTGTAGTGGGTGAGAAGGGTTGTCCAGGATTGAGTGGAGTTTTGACAACATCCTTCTCTCAGCCACAACGTGAACAGGGTGATTGATGGTATTATTATTATTATTATTATTATTATTATTATTATTATTATTGTTGTTGTTATTATCGGTGATTCACAAAAACTTGAGTATACAATTTACAAAATAAGGTACAGTATATGCCTTCAGTCGATGGCTTAGTGGTTAGCACGTTTGCCTGGGGGTTTGAATCCCGCCTCCGCCCTGTGTGCGTGGAGCTTGTATGTTCTCCCTGTGCTTTCGGGGTTTCCTCCCCCACTCCAAAGACATGTGTTGTAGGCTGATTGGCTTTTTCAAATTGCCTGCGATGGGTTGGCACCCCATCCAGGGTGGCCCCTGCATTGTGCCCCGGGTTCCCTGGGATAGGCACCAGGTTCCCCTGTGACTTTGTGCAGGATAAGTGTTACGGAAAATGGATGGATATGCCGCCAGTCAAAATACTGCATTACACAGCAATGCAAAATAATGGCACCACAGACTCGGGAGGCAGGCGGAACTTTATCCAAGCTCCGGGCTCACATTTATTCGGGCCGCAAGCTCTGCCAAGCGGTATCACACTCTCTCTTTCTCTCTCACCAGTTACGGGAGTTACTGAAAGCACAAAGAGACACAAATAAGTAGACTGGCGGTAAAGAAACACAGGTGAGAATCATCACGTTTCCTGCCAGTTCGACCCGCCTCCCCTCTGTCCACAGCTGATGCTCAACCACGCCCCTGCTGCCACATACCCCCACTGCCTGACTCAGGGGGATTTGTCCGGCCTGCAACTGACCTAAGCCACCCCCACATCCCCCCAAGGGGAGAAGTAATCCTCTACCACCATCTGTGCCCCGGTCTTTGGACCACCTCGAATTTGAATGGCTGAAGTGCTAAATACCAATGAGTGATCCGCATGTTGGCATCCTTCATGCGGTGGAGCCACTGGAGCAGAGCATGATCGGAACAGAGGGTAAAAGGGTGTCCCAGTCTGTAGTATCGGAGGGTGAGGACTGCCCACTTGATGGCCACTTGATGGTCACTCAGCAAGTCAAGTCAAGTCAAGTGGCTTTATTGTCATTTCAACCATATACAGCTAGTTAGTACACAGTAAAACGAAACAACATTTCTCCAGGACCAAGGTGCTACATAAAACAAAACACAGAACTATAGTAGACATTACATATATTTACATAAAGTGCACAGTGCAAACATGTGCAGACGGCACAAGACAGTACAAAAACAATCAAAACAAGACACTGGGCACGGTGAGTTACAGTGCAGTGCCGACTAGCACACAGTACTAATAAAAAAGTGAATCTTGTGACAGTAGTGCAAAAGATTGACAAAATAAGTTGCTGAATGTAAACATAGCAGCTAAGTGGAGAGTATAAATATATAGTATATAATAAATATTTATAGCAGCAGAAATTGACTACAGGTGTGTGCAAAAAATTGCAAAAGGGATGGGGTGATGCTCAGTTGAGTGTGTGTGTGTTTTCAGTCCAGTCCCTGAGTGTTGAGGAGTCTGATGGCTTGGGGGAAGAAACTATTGCACAGTCTGGTCGTGAGGTCCGAATGCTTCGGTACCGTTTACCAGATGGCAGGAGGGTGAAGAGTTTATGTGAGGGGTGTATAGGGTCATCCACAATGCTGGTGGCTTTGCAGATGCAGCGTGTGGTGTAAATGTTTGTGATGGAGGGTAGAGAGCACCAATGATCTTCTCGGCTGTCCTCACTATCTGCTGCAGGGTCTTGCGATCCGAGACGGTGCAATTCCCAAACCAGGCAGTGATGCAGCTGCTCAGGATGCTCTCGATAGTCCCTCTGTAGAACATGCTAAGGATGGGGGGTGAAAGATGGGCTTTCCTCAGCCTTCACAGGAAGTAGGTACAATCCTCCAATAATAGCCAGCCAGCCCCAGGAACTGCCTCACCCCCTTTTGGGTCTTGCATCTCAGGCAAGCCGCCAGATACCGTACTTCTGCCCATACTTTTTTGGGTTTCCTGTGAGTCCTGCCCATCTCAAGGATCTCAAGACAGCCCTCAGATGTTGTAAATGCCACTGCCAATCATTACTATAAATGATTATGTCATCTAAACAAGCAGCACCGTATGCATTGTGCGGGTGGACAATCCCATCCGTGAGACATTGAAACGTCTCTGGGGCTCCAAACAACCCAGATGGAAGGGTGACAAATTGGCGTAACCCAAACGGAGTGGAAAAGGCCATTTTTTTCTCGAGATATTGGAGTCAAGGGAATCTACCAATACCCCTTGGTTAAGTCCAGTGTCCAATAAAAGCGAGCTGCGCCTAACTGATCGAGCAGTTCATCAATGCAAGGCATTGGGTATGTGTCCAATTTTGACAAAGCGTTGACTTTTCTAAATTCCACACAAAAACCAACCGACCTGTTGGTCTTGGACACCAAGACCACCAGCTGCTCCAATCTCTGTGGGACTCCTCGATTACTCCCATGTCCAGCATAGCCTTGAGTTCATCCCGAACCACATATTTTTGTGTTCAGGTATGGGCGGCTGCGTACGGCCAGAAGGAGTCTCAGTGTGGTGCTCTATGAGGTATGTACGACGTACCACTAGAGGTGACAACACATCAGAAAATTCCTCTTGCAAACAACCAACCTGTGCTCTTTGGGATGGTGAGAGGTGGTCTCCACAGGGGACCGGGGTGAATTGGGCCGCACTTTTTAGACTTACTTCCGGTCCCAACTCCTCCCTTTCGGGAGCCACCATCACCAGAGCCACAGGAACTGCCTCTCTCCACAGTTTCAGGAGATTGAGGTGATACTTTGGAAGGGCATTGCCTCTATCTGTTCACCTGACCTCATAGTTGACTTGTCCAGCTCACCGTGTGACCTCACAAGGTCCTTGCCACTTTGCTGTGCAAATTCCCGTAGTCAAGTACCCCAGTCCTACAGCTGAGACTGTTGTTCTTGGGCCTGATGCAAATTCTCCTGTGTTAGGTGATCTAAGGTGTGGAGTTTTGCTCTCAGGTCCAGAGCATACATAATTTTGTTTTTACTGTTAGAAGGTCCCTCCTCCCAATTTTCCCTAATGACATCTAAGACGTCACAAGGCTTGTGCCCATACAATAATTCTAACAGGGAAAAATAAAGGCTTGCGAGACTGCTTGTACTGCAAATAACAGAGGCTTGAGCCACTTATCCTCGTGAACAAACTTACAAATCATGTTTTTCAGCATCTGATTAAACTGCTCTACCAGGCCTTCTGTTTGTGGATAGTTATCACTGGCGCGAATCGTTTTAATCCCTAGTAATTCATAGAGCTAGCATTGTGTCCATGACAAAAACGTAGTGCCTTGGTCAGTCAGGATCTCTTTCGGGAGAGAACACAGAAGAGTGCCTCCACAACACTACATGCTGAGATGTTGCACAGAGGCACTGCTTCTGGATATCGTATTGCATAATCCACCAGGATTAACACAAATCAATATCCTTGTGTGCACATTACTAATGGCCCAACAAGGTCCATACCAGTTCTTTCGAAGGGGACTTCGATTAAGGGTAATGGGTGCAATGGCGCTTTAGGGGTGGCCAGCGGATTCACCAGCTGACATTTGTGACATACCGCACACCACCTGCAAACATCGCCACGGCCCCGAATAAAAACGAGACATTATACGGTTTAGGGTTTTATCTTGCCCCAAATTATCAGCCATGGGATTATGGTGAGCCGCATGGAATAGGAGTTCCCTATGGCTTTTTGATACCAACAACTGGGTCATTTCTTTTTTAGTTTGAGTGTTGTGAGGCAGTGGTTTCACAGACTCCAGAATACCCCCAGAATGATGGCAATACTCGCCGAGATGTTATAGTGCAAGGTGATGATTTATTTACAGTGCTCAAGAGGTGATCCAGTACAGGGAAAAAAAAAAACAACCCAAAGCTATATACAAAGTTACAAACAAACAAACAAACAAACAAACACTTTAACTCTATATACAATAATTTAAACTCTAACAAATATTGCTCACGGCACCACAGTTGCACGCTCACTCAAAAACAACAACCAACCTACCAACCACCCCACACACTGGTTTGGGGCTCTCTTTTAAACTCTAAGCCCCGCCCCTCTTTGGATTAAACCAACTAGCAAGGAAGGTACAGGGTAAATAGGCACATATTTTACAATAATGTACCCATATCATACATGTAAGATATCATCTACTACATAATATATATCTTTACACTATGAAATAAAACATTATACACCATAATAGCAAATACAGACATAACGTAAATATAAAAACATTTACCTTTTTGCCCTATGGGACACACAGTAGACTAGTCTATTTCCGGTTGCTTCACGCTAATTCTGGCAGTATATAGCCAGGCCACCAGGTGGCGCCCAGGTTTAGCTGGCCTATGGGGAAAACGCCACACGGAGAACCCACTACACAGACAATAACAAGCACAAACCACCGGTGTGTATTTAAAACATGAAACAAAGAAAAAGAAAGAAAAACACCATAAACCATTAACTCAAATATATGTATGTGTGTTTGTGTTGTCATGCGCAGCGTGAATTAATGTCAGGGGACGAAACGGAGTGGATATGTTTGTGTGTATGAAAGTCCAGTATGCTAATAGCATGCGTGTGCACCCACATCACCTCAGCAGGGATTTACGGAGGAAGAATGAGGTATGTTGCGGTGTGTGTGTGTATGTGTGTGTGTGTGCGCCAATAGGACCAGGTCACTTCCTCACATCACCTCCCTCCTCTCCAGGCCGCGAACTGATCGGGTACCGAGACAGGTAGTCGGCTATCTTGTTTTGGGGACCAGGCCGATGTCTGATTTTAAATTTGTAAGGCTGTAGGGAGAGGTACCATCTGGTCACCCGAGAGTTGTGATCCTTCATGGTATGGATCCACGTCAGGGCTCGGTGATCGGTTTCCAGGATGAACTCCCTTCCTAGCAGGTAATATCTGAGGCTCTCCAGTGCCCACTTGATTGCCAGGCATTCTTTCTCTATTGTGGAGTACCGGATTTCTCTTGGTAGCAGTTTCCTGCTCAGGAATGCAATAGGCCTCTCTTCTCCTGCATCTTCCTGGGTCAGGACTGCCCCAATTCCCACAGTCGAGGCATCCACCTGGACAATGAACCTCTTGGTAAAGTCTGGACTTTTGAGGACCGGGCCAGAACACATCCGCTCCTTCAGGGTGTTGAAAGCCGCTTCACACTCCTCAGTCCAGGTAATCGGGTTTCTCACCGTTTTGCATAGCAAGTTGGTCAATGGGACAGCAGTTGTAGAGAAGTTGGGGACGAAACGCCTATACCACCCCACCAGTCCCAGGAACGAGCGAACCTCCTTCTTTGTTGTTGGTCTTGGGGTGTGTCGAACCGCCTCTACTTTATCCACTTGAGGTTTCAGCTCTCCGTTCCCCAGGCTGTACCCAAGGTAATTTGTCTCCAACTTCGCCCAGTCACATTTTGCCACATTTAAGGTTAGGCCAGCTTGTTCGATCTTTTGCAGGGTTACTTTTAGGTGTCTCAAATGGTCTTCCCAGCTTGCACTGTGGATGACAATGTCATCCAGGTATGCAGCAGACCACTCTTCACAGCCTCTGAGGACTTGGTCCATTAATTGTTGGAAAGTTGCTGGTGCTCCATGCAGCCCAAAAGGCAAAACAGTGAACTGGTATAGCCCCAGTGGAGTCTTGAATGCAGTGTACGGTTTGGACGCCTCCTCTAGGGGTACTTGCCAGTATCCTTTGCAAAGGTCCAAGGTAGTGATGTACTTAGCTTGGCCAATCCTCTCTAAAAGGTCATCAATACGTGGCATCTGGTATGCGTCGAATCATGACTGAGCATTCAGCTTTCTGAAGTCAATGCAGATACGCAGCGTCTCATCTCTCTTTGGGACTATCACGATTGGGCTACTCCATTCACTGTCAGAGGGTTCTATAACTCCCAACTCCAGCATTGTCTCAATCTCCGCTTTTAGAGGCACCAGCAGTCTCTCAGGGATTCTATACGGCCGCTGTCAATGAGGTGTTGCATCAAGGAGCCGGATTCTGTGATGTACCAGGTTAGTCCGCCCAGGCCTCTGACGGAACAACATGGGGTACTGGTTTAGGAGATCTTGCAGCTCAGCCTGTTTGAATTCTTCCAAGTGATGCAGATTGACACTTGATGGCTGTGTTGGCCCTTTTGGTTGTGATTCAAGGTTGTCCTCATCTTCTTCCTCATTGACTTTACGGACCATCAGTGATGTCTTTGGTTTGCTGGGTGGCTCTTTCCACTCTTTGAGCAGATTAATGTGGTAGATTTGTGATGCCTTGCCTTTGTCTGGATGATGAATTTCATAGGTAACTGGCCCAGTCTTGCGAACAACACTGTAGGGTCCCTGCCACTTCATTAACAGCTTGTTCGTTGATGTTGGGAGCAGTAATAATACCTTCTGTCCGGGTTGCAGTTCTCGGGATCGGGCGTGTTGGTCATACCAGGTCTTTTGTGCCTTTTGTGCCTGCTGAAGATTCTCTTGGGCCATCTCCCGGTACCTCTCGAGGCGGTCTCTCATCTCCAAGATGTACTGGACAATGCCTTTCTCTGTCTTTGTTACCTTATCTGAGGCCGTGGCCTCCCAGCTCTTCCGCAGGAGGTCTAGCGGGCCTTGGACCTCCCATCCATACAGAAGCTCAAATGGTGAAAAGCCTGTCGATGCTTGGGGTACCTCCCTGTAGGCAAACAGCAAAAATGGCAGCCACTTGTCCCAGTCCCTTCCAGTATCAGACACGAACTTGCGAAGCATGTTCTTTAGTGTTTGATTAAACCTTTCCACTAGTCCGTCAGTTTGTGGGTGATAAGGGCTGGTCTTGATTGCCGTAATTCCTAGCTGCCGATGTAAAAGCTTCATCAGTTGTGACGTGAAGTTAGTCCCCTGGTCTGTGAGGATTTCCTCTGGTATCCCCACCCTAGAGAACAGCTGGACGAGAGCATTGATAATCTTGGGTGTAGTAATGGACCGAAGAGGAAACGCCTCAGGATACCTTGTTGCATAATCGCTGATGACCAGGATGTATTGATGCCCGGCACTGCTCTTCTCCAGGGGTCCCACAATGTCCATGGCGATACGCTGGAAAGGGACAGATATCACAGGTAGAGAACGTAAGGGTGCCCTATCCTGTCGACGTACAGCACTGTTTTTTTGGCATGTGGGGCATGTGGTGCAGTAATTCTGAACATCAGTGTACATGGAGGGCCAAATAAATCGTGAACTTATGCGAGCATATGTTTTATGAAGTGCCATATGACCTGCCCAGGGAATACTGTGTGCTAGGTGTAAAACAACGGGATGGCAACATGTAGGTACAACCAAACGGGTGAATTCAGGGGTTTGCATATACAGTACATCATTAATGACTACATACTTTTCCCCACACAAGTCAGCTTGGTTCCCCTTAAAAGCTTTATCAAACAGTAGTTTTAAGGATACATCAGCTCTCTGTAATTCTGCAATATTCTCCGGGACCTTCCAGCCATGAACTTCAAGACCCTCAGTTTGGATCTTAGGAGCCGGGGCACCGAGACCTTTCTCTAGTCGTCGTTGACGACGTGTCTTTCTGGGGCCTTTAGTCCCGCCTTGCAACAGACTATGGTGGAAATCTGGCAATGGCTGCAGACCTGCTTTAACCTGGGCCCGTGTCACAACAGGACAAGCAACGTTGACCTTGGCAGAAGTATTTACACAGTCTTTCCCCGATTGTAACAGTTCCGTAAGCACTGGCAAATCTCTCCCCAAAATCATGTCAGCAGGTAAATCATCCACAATAGCCACATTCAACATATAAGTCTGATCTTGTACACATACATTAACATCTGTCTGAGGGTACTGCTTTACATCCCCATGAACACATTGTACAGTGACCAGCTTAACAAATGGAACATGTGGCATATGACTTCTTTTAAGTAATGATACAGAGCTACCAGTGTCCAACAGAGCATTTAAACATTGTCCATTTACAGTCACTTGAACATATTGTGTCTTATGTGCATTGTCCTCCTCAATGTCCTCCTCTCTTGGAACATAGCAAAAGCCAGTTAGTTTGGATTTACGAACTGGACACACTGTCGCTTTGTGGCCTGGTTGTTGACAATAAAAACAGACAAGTCTTTTTTCAGGAGCTACTTTCTGTCCATGAGTTACGTTTAAGCCACCCTGAGGTTCCTCAAAGCCACTGGGAGCATTTTTAATGTTACCTTTCATGGGTTGAGAGCGCTGACTTCCACGGTGAGCATTGATGTACTGCTGAGCCAGTTTTGCAGCATCAAGTCCAGTGGTGGGCTCATGTTCCTTCACCCACACTCTGATCTCATGTGGAAGAACACGGAGTAGCTGTTCTAGGACAATCGTCTCACCGATTTCCTCCTTTGTATGCAGCTCAGGTCTCACCCAACGACGGTACAAGTTCCGCAACCGATGGTAGGTCTCAGTTGGTGATTCCCCAGCTGGAGTAAAAGCAGCACGGAACCGCTGACGGTAGGTCTCTGGAGAGATGTTGAATTTCTCCAGCAGAGCCTCCTTTAGGTCGGCGTAGTTCTCTGCTCTGTCCTCATCCATAGCCAGATAAGCCTCCAGCGCTGGCCCGGTTAACAGTGGAACAAGACAATAACTCCACTCATTCTCTGGCCACCTCCAGGTTCTAGCAAGACGCTCAAACCGACGCAAGAAGTTCTCAATGTCTTCCCCCTGCTGGAAGACTGGTAACTTCGGCTCTGTTCGTAGCGTTGGCTGGTTGCTGGGTCCCAGGACGGTTGGTGAGTCTGACACAAAGGTCCAGTCTCTCTGGTGAGCTGTACCTCTGCGAGGGCCTGGCGTTGGGAGGTCCATCCGTGGACTGCTGGCATCGCTTGTCTCTTCGGATGGACGGACCGCTTGCAAGATGGACTCACGTAGATTCTGTAGCTCCAGAAGATAACGTTTCTCTCTCTGCTCTTGTGCGTCAAGGAAGTCCCGCATCACAGCTACCATCCCACCTCCGGATGTTGCAGCAGAAGAGACGGGTTTGTCTTGGGGCGGTGTGAACTTGGGACGCACCGTCGGGAGATCCTCCTCTCTCTCCTCCTCAGTAGAGTCGACCGTGTCCCAGGCAACATCCTTCTCAGCCATAGCTTTGGTCTGGGAGCGAAGCCCTGCCCTCGGCTTCCTACCTCTCGTCACCATCTTGCGAGTAGCCATCCCACTTCTGACACCAAATGTGAGGCAGTGGTTTCACAGACTCCAGAATACCCCCAGAATGATGGCAATACTCGCCGAGATGTTATAGTGCAAGGTGATGATTTATTTACAGTGCTCAAGAGGTGATCCAGTACGGGGAAAAAAAAAAAACAACCCAAAGCTATATACAAAGTTACAAACAAACAAACAAACAAACAAACAAATAAACACTTTAACTCCATATACAATAATTTAAACTCTAACAAATATTGCTCACGGCACCACAGTTGCACGCTCGCTCAAAAACAACAACCAACCTACCAACCACCCCACACACTGGTTTGGGGCTCTCTTTTAAACTCTAAGCCCCGCCCCTCTTTGGATTAAACCAACTAGCAAGGAAGGTACAGGGTAAATAGGCACATATTTTACAATAATGTACCCATATCATACATTTAAGATATCATCTACTACATAATATATATCTTTACACTATGAAATAAAACATTATACACCATAATAGCAAATACAGACATAACGTAAATATAAAAACATTTACCTTTTTGCCCTATGGGACACACAGTAGACTAGTCTATTTCCGGTTGCTTCACGCTAATTCTGGCAGTATATAGCCAGGCCACCGGGTGGCGCCCAGGTTTAGCCGGCCTATGGGGAAAACGCCACACGGAGAACCCACTACACAGACAATAACAAGCACAAACCACCGGTGTGTATTTAAAACATGAAACAAAGAAAAAGAAAGAAAAACACCGTAAACCATTAACTCAAATATATGTATGTGTGTTTGTGTTGTCATGCGCAGCGTGAATTAATGTCAGGGGACGAAACGGAGTGGATATGTTTGTGTGTATGAAAGTCCAGTATGCTAATAGCGTGCGTGTGCACCCACATCACCTCAGCAGGGATTTACGGAGGAAGAATGAGGTACGTTGCGGTGTGTGTGTGTATGTGTGTGTGTGTGTGCGCCAATAGGGCCAGGTCACTTCCTCACAAGTGTCCTGTGTCACTCAATATTACCTGTCCTTAATAATCGAAAATATGGGTGGGTTGGTGCAACATTAGGGTGAATTTGTTGACCATGAATTACTCTCACTTGTTTGAAGACATGTCTCAGGGTCTTGTCGTGTAACTGCTCCAAGGAAAAATCCCTGAGGAGATTTTCAAGGGAAAATCCCTGAGGGAATTCCCACGAAGAGTGGATGGGCAGAGTCCTCCCCACCCTCTGTGTCCCCCTGATGTAGAGCTGACTTTGACAGCCCCAGGCACCACCTCCCCCGCCAACACTGCTCATATTCCAGACCATGCCTCGCTACTGCAGGACCCATCCACAAACTCACTAATGCCTGAAACCCTGGACAATGTGTCCCAAGAATTAGTGGATGGGTGAGACGTGGACTAGCCGCTGCCTCCACTTTATGCTTTTGCCCCAGAATTTAATAATGACTGGCACTAGTGGATACTTTTGAATATCCTTATTCACACACCTCACCTTCACCAAACGTGCACTTCCCAAAGCCTTGCATTGAATCAGGCATTGGTGGACTGAGGTCTGATTACACCCCTAGTCCACCAAGGCCTGATGTGTACTCCCTTGTATACTCACCAGAACGCAGTACATTCCTGCTCAATCGGGGGAGGCCTGAAGCATGTCAGGGATCCGGATAAGGGTTCCCACCTTCATACGGGAACAGTGATCCTTGAAATGCCCGGCTTCCACGCCACACCAACACACATGCCTGGGCTTTACCCCAGCTCTGGTGGGCACATGATGTGCCCCCTATGGAGAGAAAGATGGAGCATGGGGAGATGTTAGAGAGGCAGGGGAGGAAAAGTGAATTGGGAACCTGGTCTGGGGTGCTGGTTTCGGGGGCCCTGACACCTGGGTTCAGGGGAGCTAGAACCGGGGGATAAGAGGGAAGGAGAGATAAAGTGAGAAAGACCAAGGATGCCTGGACCAGGAACCACCGCCAAGTGATCCTCTGCCAGCTGCTTGGCTTCGTGCAGGGACACGGGCCAGAGGCACTGGACCCACTCCACTGTTCCTGTCAGGAGTTGAGCGACGAAATGCTCCAGTACCACCAGCTCAATGATCTGTTCTGTGTCCCGCTCCTCTGTCCTCAACTACCGGTCACCGGAGTCCCTCAGCTGCTGTGAGTAGGTAAAGGGGCGGCCAACCTCAGAGAACTACAGCAACCGGAAGTGTTAGTGGTGTCCGACGTGCTGCAGGACCACCCTCTTGGCTCTGGAATACTCCAGCTTTGTCTGTGGCAGAAGCTGCAGCAAGGGGAGGAGTCGCAGAGCCCATTCCTCCTCCAGCCATTCCCACGCAGCTGCCGCACACTTGAAGAGCTCCAGGAAGGCCTCTGGATTATCTACCAGTTCAAATGCCCTGCAACAGATCCCCATGCAGTATTTTTTAAATGGCTTTTCCTAACTTTTCCCATTGCCAAAGCTTTCAGTTCTTCAACTGCTTTTTGGCTCACCTATACCTCTCAAGTGAATCAGGAAAGACCTCTATGCGCATTAGTCAAAAGGCCTCCTTCTTCAACTTTATGTCTTCCATGACCACTGATGTCCACCACACTGTCTTAGAGTTACCACCCTGATAGGCACAGACAGTCTTCCAGCCGTAGCTTCTTGCAGCTGCCTCTATGATATTTAAATTTGTCTCTCACCAAAGCTGGTGCCAGATGCTCCCAAGCAACTCTGAAGGTTCTCCCAGGAATCCACTCTTGACAGCTATACCCCTCTCTTTACCTGAATGTCCAAAACATATGCTCTCAACTCTGATGATAAAATCACAAAATCCATCATTGCCCAAGGTCATCTGGTACCAATTACATTTATGAGCAACCTTGTGCTCAGTGGTTTAATTGTTGACAATCTGTAGCTTGCAATGTAACATTTCACCACCTGGTTTAAGATCAGAAAGCCAGTTCCCATTGCAAGGGTTTATTCCATCTAAGACTGTCCACCACATACCGGGAATTTCACCTGATCCCCAAACTTCATCTTGCAAGTGATGAGTCCACATGATGACTCCATGTGACCAGCGCTTGCCTGCGGACACCACCCCCAGGCCTAGCTCCCTAGAAACCCTAATCCAGGCAGGGTACAGTTAGTCTTGTTTTTGTCTGACCTGTCCCCTTGGGTCTGTTCACCAAAGATGGCAGCAGAATAGAATCGAATAGAATAGCAAATTATAAACAAATCATAAAAACAAATAGCAATTTGCAGAATATAACTTTATTCAACTCCTGAGACAGATTCCCTCTGAAACTTTATGAACTTGTTGGAAGATGACCATTTAAGAATGAAGAAAAACATGCACAATGTATGCAAGTTTTACAATATTCTAAAAATTTTAAAATTAAATGATTATCTTTGGAGAGCCCTTCAGAACTACGCGGCTCTGTGCACAGCATGCGGTCTGATTGAGATCAATAAATGAAAGTATTTTTCTTTTGACTGAATAGTTCATGTTAATGACTTTGGGTCTGTTGTTTTTTTAAAGCTCCATGAGTATCTCATCTGAAATTCCGTGCCTTCTCGTCAGTTTCGCTGCTCCTGATACGCAGAGCTCCATCAGTAGGTGGCGGTAAAGCGCCCAGTCGCTGTTTCTCCAACCGCCAGAAAACACCGAAGAAGAAAGAGACTCCACAGCTTTCTCAGCTTTAGCCGACCGAGCTAATGATCACTTTAAATAATTTTTGACACAGGTTTGCAGTTGCAGTTCGATGGAGTTAAAAATAAAAGCACGTTATTGTGTCTATTACTGAGGATTTAAAACGTCGTTCTGGTTTAAAACCCTGAGGTAAGTGAAAGTGAAGCTGTGAGGCCGAATCCCAAATGGATCTCCACTTCAGTGTTTAAGTGCACTACAGTCAGTAGGAAGTAATGCCGTGTACACCCTATGTAGTGCACTATTTATCCAATAAGCACAGATTTGTATTGCGGCCTTAGCGAGGTGTTAGTGGGGGCTAACCTGTTTATTTATATGTTTAAAGTATTTAAATAACCTTAACTTGTTCTAAGTCACTCTTTATGGCCAGCTTACACTAATCAGGATAAAAACAATTCGTATAAATTTAGATAACTAACCTAGCAGCTAAATACACGTTTAGTTTTGTTGTTGTAGTAATTTTATATTTTTATTTCTTAAATTTTTAACAATAAGATGAATTGCTGCTGAGGTTTAAAGATGTATGAACAGCTTTAAATATTTCTCTTATTTCTCTTATTTGTTTTTATAGACATTTAAACAATATTATTATTATTATTATTATTATTATTAATCTTTGTTTATAGGTGTTATAATGAGTTCAGCAGGAGACAGACAGCGCTCCTCCAGGAAGTCTCGGGCTCCTGATCCTGCTCCCTCACAGGTAAAGCTGAATGATGAGTTGTGTTACCAAAGAAAAAAAACAATGTTTTTAGATTAGCAAACCTTATAAACAGTTTTTTAAACAGTGTTGATGTTTTTTCTGAATAAGTGTTATTGTTGTTTTGATCTTTAGCTGTGTGAGGACGTGAAAACAGAGACTTCAGATGGAGGAACATCCGACGTGTCAGAAGTCTGTGTGAAGAAAGAGGAGACGCTGGAGCTGAACATCTACAACCATGGAGACGACGTTGACAACACACCTGAAGTTATCTCCATTAAAGAGGAAAATCCTGA
>CM040458.1:57859-70547 GCA_022758105.1 Pangasianodon gigas | reverse complement strand
TCCCTGATACTCCTGTTCCCATGGGAGTCCCTGACCGAGCCAGACAAACTCTTCCTCCTGGACTAGAGATTCGGAAGTCCGGTATTCCTGACGCAGGCCTGGGAGTGTTTAATAAGGGGGAGACTGTTCCAGTAGGCGCACACTTCGGACCCTACCAGGGAGAGCTGGTAGACAGAGAGGAAGCCATGAACAGTGGATACTCCTGGGTGGTGAGTTTTTATAAATGTTTTGGGGTTGAATGCAGTGCATTACTGAAGACTTTGGGGTTAGTCTCACTTGCTACTATTTTTCAGGTCAGGTTTATTGCATCCTGTTCCCCATTTTACTGTTCAGTGGTATAATCTGTTTCAATGGAGTCACAATATGCATTTTTTAAGCCTCAGAATGCCACCCCTAGATAAACATAATTAAAATTTATATCAGTTTTTTTTCTCTCACAACTCAGTAATCAGTGTTAATCAATTCATGCAGTTGCTTTCCTGTAAATTTACTTTCAGTAGTTTTCCTGTAAAGTTCTGTTTCTGCTTTCTGTTATAGGGTGGGTGAGGAGCGTAAATTATTAGTACTAGTTTCTATGAAACATGTCACCAGTCCAATGGACAAGATAGTCTCAGAATTAGATACGACTTCATGATGGTTTCATCACCAAGAAATAAGTAATAATTTACCTAGTATCTAAATGGTATTAGCCAAATTAGGTGAATCCATTGATAGTTTGTAGAACTAATTTGTGATAAGAGAAAAACACAAAGTTTAATAATAATAATAATAATAATAATAATTATAATAATAAAAGTATGCATCAATGTAATACGAATTATATAACAATGGAAAATATATACAAATGTAGCAAAAACACCTGATGGATAATGTTGGATAATGATCAGAAATAGGCAAAAGAGTTGATCTACGTAACAAAATAATTATACACACAAAAACAAACGTTTTTGGACACCTGAACATCAAACCCATATGTGGTTCTTCTCCAAACTGTTGCCACAGTGTTGGAGGCACACAACTGTCAAGAATGTCTTTGTCCTCGCCTGACCTCATTAATGTTCTTGTGGCTGAATGGAGAAATCCCCACAGCCACGCTCGAAAATCTAGTGGAAAGCTTCCCAGAAGAGTGGAGCTAATTGTAACAGCAAAGGGGGAATAGATCTGGAATGGGATGTTCAGCAAGCATCTATGGGTGTGATAGTTGGGTGTCCACAAACATTTGGCCATATAGTGTATCTAAACTACTATGCCAGCATTGAAGATGGTCTATAGAGAAGCTTTATAATTACATTCTTATGGTGTATCATTGGCCTTATGACCCACTGTGTACAATTCTTATGTGGAGATCATACTGAAGGTCCAAAGTTCTCTTGTGTCTTCATCTTGCAACGGTGGAGATTTGGCTGATGTGGGATAAACCAGGAGCCAAAAAATTATTGTGAGTTTAAGGGATTTATCCTGCCTCTCCACATTCAGTGAGAGTCCTGGGTGGAATTCCAAATCAGACCTCCCCAAGGACTACACTTGCCCATCACACTTGCCCATCACACAAAAAAATCAGACAAACACCACAGTATATGAAAAAAGGAGGTCGAGAATGTCCTGAGCAATTTTCTGATATGATATGTTTGAAGAGAATGTGTTGTCTGGTTATATATCTCCAACGGTTTGGAGATCTTCCTGTCCAATTGTCACATTAAACCTTAATGATATTTGATATAACAATATATATGAAACACCATTCTTATTCCTGTATAGTTTATTTAACCTGAAGGCAGAAGCTGATTTAATGTATAAAATTTGTAATTTGTATAATTGATAAATTTGTAATTTGCAGGTCTACAGGAGCGGGCAGTGTGAAGAATACATAGATGCCAAGAAAGAGATGCATGCGAATTGGATGAGGTGAGGAATACACTTAAATACACTTAGTCAGTAATTTTTTATGGGTTCTTTTTTGGACCCATTTGTTGGAATACCTTCATACTTACTCTCACTCTGCATGTCTGATTTCTGATTTTCTTTTCCCTTTTTTCCCCCCTTTTGATCCTTTCTGCCTTTTTGCCTTATATTCGTAGGTATGTGAATTGTGCTCGTAATGATGAAGAGCAGAATCTTGTGGCTTTTCAGTATCGAGGGAGCATTCTGTATCGTTGCTGTCGACCCATTAACCCAGGACAGGAGCTCATGGTGTGGTATGAAGAGGAGTACGCTAAAGATCTCTGCCCTGCATTTGATTGCCTCTGGAACAAAAAGTGCTCTGCAGATGGTAAGGTTTGGGTCCAAACATAGCGATTTTATGATAAATATTTGGTCTTAAAACTAATATTATGATTTAACACCTAAAAGTATTATGTCAGGTCAATTTCTCCTTGGACTGAGTTATGAATGAGATCAAGAAACACAGAACCACTAAACTAGAATTCAGTGCCTTTTTCATTCCTCCTGACTGCAAGAGGCGATGCGAAGCACACTGTATGCTCTGTCTGTGCACCTAGTAACAGGTCAAAACCTTACACTGATGTAGTGAAGTGACTGATGACCCTGCCTCTGAGCTCCAGCTATTAAGCGTTTACTGCTTGTTGCTTATTGCTCTCCTGATCAATCAGTTCAGTTACTGGTTTCTCATCCCTCAACACTGAAAACATTTACGTGGTTACAACTGAATAGTTTTTAGATGGTGTTTAAGTTCACTAATAGACTGTTACGGGTATTGTTAATCTGGTCTTGTCTCAAGTCTCAGTATTCCTTCCTTTGGGTCTAACTTGATCTCAACATATTAACAGAAGCTGAATAAAGCTGCCAGCAAAAGTTACGTTAATTAGCATTAGTACCTTAGCAGGGCCATGATAGCTCAGGGATTTATTACTAACTTCACGCCAGTAATGGGCAGGTTGTATTTTCAAATTCCAGAATTCCCATGAGACCCTTAACCCTGTTAGAAATTTGCCAAAGATGAGTCTGGAGATGGGACTGGATTGACCTTCAGATTTTCAATGTTTATTTGCACACTTGGAGTATACTGTATGGCTTGGGCTTGCATGACTGCTTCTGAACAGGCTCACTAATCTTTATTGATGATTTAACTCAAGATGGTTGCAGCAGAATGAATTCAGAAGTCTACAGAAACAATATGTCTTCCAATTTACAGAGAAATGCATTCAATTTATTTGGGAGGAACTTCAATCATGCAGCAAGACAACGACCCAAAACACACTGCCAACATAACAAAAGGACTTCATCAGGTTAAAAAAAAAAAAGTGGAAGGTTTTAGACAATCACCAGGCCTTAACCCAACTGAGCATGCATTTCACCTCCTGAAGGGAGAAATCCTCCAAAACAAATGACAACTGAAAAAAGCTGCACTACAAGCCTGGAAAAGCATCACAAAAGAATGCAACAGTTTGGTGATGTCAGTGGGTCTGCGGCTTGATGCAGTTATTACAAACAAGGGACATGCAACCAAATGTTATTTAGTAATTGTTATGTACTTTAAATTACTTTAAGACTATTTGTTCCACTCCTTTTGCTCACCTAAAAGTTGGGTGGTCTGCCATCAAAAGTGCAGTGTTCTAAGTTGTTATATATACACACACACTGTACTGTGCAAAAGTCTATTACAGTACTATAGTCTATTAAGTCTATACTGTGCAAAAGGCACCCTATTTTTTTTTTTTTTTACAAACTTTTATTTTTATTTTTTGATTTCTACATTATTGAGTCTGTACAAAAACATTTGAGACATGCATTTCTTTGCATACACACATATATATATAGAAGAAGAAGCCTTTATTTGTCACATATTCTTTTCTTTGCATATCCCAGCTTGGTAGGAAGCGGGGGTCAGAGTGCAGGGTCAGCCATGATATGGTGCCCCTGGAGCAGGGAAGGTTAAGGGCCTTGCTCAAGAGTCCAATAGTGACAGCTTGGCGATGCTGGGGCTCGAACCCCTGACCTTCTGATCCGTAACCCAGAGCCTTAACCTTTGTGCCACCACAAAATTTCAGATATTTTTTTTCACTTGTTTATTCTTCAGTCTTAAAGTATTATTTAACAAATAACTCACATAAAATAACATAACAATTAACAAAAAACAATTTTGGTCCCTCGAAACTATTCAGTGATGAATATAGCCACCCTTCTTTTCAATAACCGCCATGAGCCTTCCATCCAGTGAATCTGTCATTTGATCTGTCCATGATCAATTTTAGCTGACACTACCACCACAGCCTCCCAAAAGCTGTTCCAAGAGGTAAATTGTCTTCCTTCACTGTAAATCTCACGCTTGAGAATGGCCCAGATCTCAATAGGATTTAAATCAGGTGAGGAAGTTTTCTGGCTAGCCAAGCTGTCATGTACCTTGATGTATGTGATGGAGCAATGTCCTGCATAAAGATCATGGCTGTTCTGAATGTTGCTGACTTCTTTCTGTACCACTGCTTGAAGAAAGTGCCTTCTAGTAACTAGCAGTAGGTTTGGGAGTTGATTTTCAGTCCATCTTCAACCCGAAAAGGTCCAACTAGGTCATCATTAATGATACCAGCCCACAGCAGTACCACTCCTCCACCTTGCTGGTGCCTTGCTCGTGCCTTGCTCAAACTTCTACTCTTTGCCCATTAGTGATCCATTCACGGGCCCACCCATTTGGTCCATCTAGAGTTGCTTCCAGCCAGAGAGGACTCTCCTGCAGCCAATTATGCATGCTTGGTTGTAGGCTAGTTAAGGGTTGGTTGGCATCAGCTCATCACATAGGAGATTAGCTGAGTTACCGTACTCTGTATTTGAGGTGTCCTCTTGGTGACATTGTTTCCAGCATGGCTTTCTCTAGGAGCCAACACCTGACTATGGCTAGTCTTGGAATTAGTGGGACAGCTTGGTAGTGGTTTGCTTTTCACCTGGAGAGACAATCATTCAGGTGTGAGATGGAGGGAATCCACATCTTCTCCATGCAGACTTTGCACTGGTGTCCCACAAGGCTCAGCACTGGGTCCTCTTCTGTTCTCGCTCTGTACCCACTCGCTCAGTGAGGTTTTTTTTTATAATACTGCTGTGCTGATAACATTAAACTCATCCTCTCCTTTCCTCCCTCAGACCCTCATGTATTGGCATAGATCTCAGCAGGTCTGCCAGGCATCTCTTCATGGATGGCAGCTCATCAACTGACACTAAATCCCAGCAAGACTGAGCTGCTGTATATCTCTGGAGATGCATCTCCGCATATGGATCTTGTGATCTTCCTGCTTAACATCCTGTGACACAGCACAAAACCTTGAAGTAGTTCTGGACAGTCAACTGTCCTTCTCACTCCTGGCAGGTCTGTCCCCTTGTGCCATCTGACCCTTGCAACTGATCCAGAATGCAGCTGCATGGCTTGTTTTCAATCTCCCCAAGTCCTCCCATGTCACCCCATTGTTGTGTGTTCCCTCTACTGGCTTCCTTTTGTTGCCTGTATCAGATTCAAAATATTGATATTTGCATATGAAGGCAAAAAAGGACAAAGAAAGAGTCTTCTCTGTCCTGGCACACAGGTGGTGGGGTAAACTTTCCCTGGATGTCTGAAGCTTACTTGACTGCGCTGCCCAGGCTGATGGCATACTTGTTCTCAAGGTGGCGGCTTCCATCAGAGTAGTGGCTTCAGTAGATCTGTTCACCAGCACAGACATAACCCACTGCTACAGTTTTGGTTGTCAAATCCATGCTGGCCACTCTGACACTTGTGCACAAAAGCAGATAAAGCTTGATTCATGCCACTCTCTATTTCACCTCATCTAAGAAATGCTACACAAAGTTCATAACTGTAACCAGAGTCTCCTCTTGGTGGCCCTCCTGAGGTGGTCATTACCACACCTGATGTCTCTTCTAAGGGAATTGTTGTGACAGTTCTCACTCAGGAAGGACACCCTGTCTCTATTGGCAAGTTAAGTGTGTTACTTTCCACATCCAGTTAAGCAATAGCTGTTAATCTAGGACCTTAAGGACATACAGTGGAACGCATGAGCTTTTTCAATGCAGACAATGTCTTCAATCTGTCAATGTGATGCTTTGCTGAAACTAGTTTTCTCGCTGCCTGTCTACCAGCTGACAATGTGTCAAAGTCTTGTTACTTTAGTTATAGAATATGAAGACTGCTTACTAGTGTTTGCTTATGAACCTGCACATTATCGCAATCAAATATGGCCTCACAGTTAGGTTGGTATGTTAACCAAGCCTTACCATAAATCTTGGTGCATCTTGATCCATGTGAACTTTTTAGTATTCTGTAGTGGGCTTTATTTCTCTTGTTGTTCAGAATGAATAAGATAAATTGCCATTGTTATCTTAACAGCAATGTTTGTTTTCAGTCAGAAGATTACTAGAGAGTGTCTTCCATGTGAGAAGAGTATTACTGGCTATGCTATATTCCATGACTATGTTGGCATATGGGCTTGATCAGAGCACTGGCTACTGGAGAGTATGCATTATGCTCATCACCGCCTCTGGAAATCAAAAATTTACAGACTTTCATAGAATTTACAGAGTTATATTCATTAATAGTGTGTTGTGTTCTGCTTGTAATTTTGCCAGTAAGAATAATTGTTTTTACTTGACCTCAAAGAAATTTAGTGTTCCTTTACACCAGGATGTTTGCATACAATAAATTATTGCATCTCATATTGTTGCATTTCATATCAAGTTTCTTTTTTTTCCCCATTTACTGCTCCAGAAGACAATGCCCTGTTGCAAGTCTTCACCTGCTGCTTGTGTCCACTGTCCTATACATCTCAAACTTACCTCCACAAACACATCTGGCGATGCCACTACGAAGAATATGTGAGACTTCAGGAATCAGGAGAGATTAAATATGAGATTCTGATTCCCACAAAAGGCTCCAGTCATCAGCAAACATCATCTGGTACTCTCCATTCTGACACTTCTCACAATGATATACAGAAAGAAATTCATCACTGCTCAGACAATGAAAAGAGTTTTACTCTTCAGAGTACTCTCCAAGAACATCAGCGCATTCACACAGGAGAGAAGCCATATCACTGTTCTCAGTGTGATAAAAGTTTTACTGACCAAAGTAATCTCCGAAAACATCAGCGCATTCACACTGGAGAGAAGCCGTATCACTGCTCACAGTGTGGAAAATGTTTTACTCAACAGGGTAATCTCCGCAAACATGAGCGTGTTCACACAGAAAAGAAGCCATATCACTGCTCAGAGTGTGGCAAGAGTTTCCATCAACAGACTACTCTCCAGCTACACCAGCGCATTCACAGAGGAGAGAGGTCGTATCAGTGCTCACAGTGTGGCAAGAGTTTTAATCAGCAGAGTCATCTCCAAGTCCATGAGCGCATTCACACAGGAGAGAAGCCGTATAACTGCACACAGTGTGGCAAGAGTTTCAATCAGCAGAGTGATCTTCAACGACACAAGCGCATTCACACAGGAGAGAAGCCGTATCACTGCTCACAGTGTGGCAAGAGTTTCACTCAACAGAGTAATCTCCAAAAACATCAGCGTGTTCATACAGGAGAGAAGCCATATCACTGCTCACAGTGTGGGAAGAGCTTTACTCATCAGAACAATCTTCAAAAACACCAGCGCATTCACACAGGAGAGAAGCCGTATCATTGCTTACAGTGTGGGAAGAGTTTCACTCAACAGAATCATCTCCAACTACACCAGCGCATTCACACTGGAGAGAAGCCGTATCACTGCTCACAGTGTGGGAAGAGCTTTAGTCATCAAAGTACACTACAACGACACCAACGCCTTCACACAGGAGAGAAGCCGTATCACTGCTTAAAGTGTGGGAAGAGATTTAATCAACAGAGTGATCTCCAACGACACGAGCGCATTTACACAGGAGAGAGGCCGTATCACTGCTCACAGTGTGGGAAGCATTTTAATTATTCTATTTCATTTAAAACCCATAAGTGCACTAACGCAGAGCCATAACATGATTTGAATTTGTAAAATTAAATATGATTTTATCATTACGGTTTGGGCTTAAATTATATGTTTAAGTAATATTTTTGTATTTTATTTATCCTGACATTCTGTGAAAGGCAAATCACTTAATGTTATTGTAATGATTAATATTCTTACTTTAATGTTTGTTTTTGATCTTAAATATTTTACAGCATAAAATTCATAATGTCTGTGTAGGTGACTTAAGTGCAACACTATTGTTAGTGTAGTAACTACTACAGCATAAGACTAAAGCAGGGCTGGTTGGGAGCACATGCTAAGAGGAAGAATGGAAACAGTACCATCATCTCACCATCTTCAGCAAAACTCTTTATGCCAATGATCCCTTTCTTCTACCCATTTGCATTGGAGGAAATCAACTGTATGCTGCCTGGCAAGGCCTGGGTTATATTACTGCATTATAGTGTATTTGTGTCACAAGGCAGAGAAGGGGGTTTATGGGTAAGCATTGCATGCAGAGATGATTTTTACAGTTTGGTCCATAAGTATTTGGACAGTGACACAATCTTTGTAATTTTGCCTCTGTACACCACCACGTTGGATTTGAAATGAAACAGTCAATATGTGATTGATGTGTAGACTTTTAGCTTTAATTCAAGGGGTTTAACAAAAATATTGCATTAACCGTTTAGGAATTACAGCCATTTTATACAGAGTTCCTCCATTTTCACAGGCTCAAAAGTAACTGGACAATTGACTGATAAGCAGTTTCAGGCCAGGTGTGGCCTGTTTCTTCCTTATTTAATGATAAATTAAGGAGATAAAAGGTCTGGAGTTGATTCCAAGTGTTGAATTTGCATTTGCTAGCTGTTTATGGGAACTCTCAGTATGTAGTCTAAAGAGGTGTCAGTGCAAGTGAAGGAGGCCATCATTAGGCTGAAAAAAAAAAAAAAACAGACCTATTAGAGAGATAGCAGAAACTTTAGGAGTGGCTGAATCAACAATTTGGTACATTCTTAAAAAGAAGGAATGCACTGGCGAGCTCAGCAACACCAAAAGGCCTGGAAGACCACGGAAGACAACTACAGTGGATGATTGCAGAATTCTTTCACTGGTGAAGAAAAACCCCTTCACAACATCTAGCCAAGTCGAGAACACTCTGGAGGAGGTAGGCCTATCATTGTCAAAGTCGACAATCAAGAGACGCCTTCATGAATGTAAATACAGATGGTTTACCTCAAGATGCAAGCCATTGGTAACACGCAAGAGCAGAAAGGCGACATTAGACTAGAAAACATCTATTAAAAAAGCCTGCTCAGTTCTTTGGACTGATGAAACCAAGATTATCTTGTACCAGAATGATGGGACGAGAACAGCCAGTGGAACTGGGCTACTGGTGTTTATTGATGATGTGACTGCCGATGGAAGTAGCAGGATGAATTCTGAAGTGTACAGAGCTATACTTTCTGCTCAGATTCAGTCAAATGCTGCAAAACTGATGCTTCACAGTACAGATGGATGATGACCCAAAAGCAACCCAAGAGCTTCTTAAGGCAGAGAAATGGAATGTTCTAAAATATCCGAGTCAGTCACCCGATCTCAACCCAATTGAGCTGCTTTTCACTTACTGAAGGCAAAACTGAAGGCAGAAAGACCCACAAACAAGCAGCAACTGAAGGCAGCTGCAGTAAAGACCTGGCAAAGCAGCTCAAGGGAGGAAACTCAGCATTTGGTGATGTCCATGGGGTCCAGACTTCAGGTAGTCATTGACGGCAAAAGATTTGCATCCAAGTATTAAAATAATCCTTATATTTATAATTATGTTAGTTTGTCCAGTGACTTTTGAGCCTGTGAAAATGGAGGTACTCTGTAAAAAATGGCTGTAATTCCTAAATGGTTAATGCAATATTTTTGTTAGACGCCTTGAATTAAAGCTGAAAGTCTACGCTTCAATCACATCTTGATGGCTTAATTTCAAATCCATTGTGGTGGTGTACAGAGGCAAAATTACCACTTAATAGCTTCTATAAGACTTGAAACGTGCTTGTGCTTCCTAGCTGCTAGTCCCTAGCCTAGTCTATTAAAATATCTCATACATAATAGCTTGAAACAGAAACGGATTAAAAAATACTTTCTAAAAATCATAGTTTAGACCAAGTCACGGTGTTATTTTTAAAGGCTGGTGTCTCCTCTGTGTTAAAACTCCTTCATGGAGTTTCATGTTTGCTTCACACAAGGCACTAATTTGTATAATGGTTTTATTTACAGAAACCTACAATCATGTTAATGTGAATGAATGAAGGCTGTTACAGCAGCAAAGGTGGGAACAACCTTGGAATGGGATGTTCAACAAGCACATACTGTATGTTCAACATGTTGCATTATAGAATGTACTTATTTTTCCCACCTGGTTTCTGAATGTTGGTTTCCTATATTCAGAATGACTATATAAATCTGTTGTGGTTTTTTGTTGTCGCCTGAGTTTATTTGTTTGTAGAAGTTGGTGAGGACAACACAGTTGTTATTTAGGCCCTGATAAATAAAAACACAGAATTGAAGGGGGTGTACTTTCTTTTTCCCCTGAATGTATGTACTTGTATCATCTGCTTCTTCTACAACCCGCACATTACAAATATAAGCAAATTGTTGAGGAGAACCTGTTCCAATCATCCAGACACCTGCATTTATGATATTCTGTATATTACATTAAAATATACTGTATGTTCCAACAGGACAATGAGCCAAAGCACAGGGCAAAAACTACAAAGGAAAGAGAAGGTTTGTGTTTTGGAAAGGCTGAGTCAAAACAAAGACTTAAATCCAGTTGGAAATCTGTGGCATGATCTGAAAATTGCTGTCCACCAACATTCTCCTTATAATTTTGCAGAGTTGGAGAAAATTTGCTTTGAGGAATGGAAGAAAATGGTAAAATCCAAATGTGAAAAGCTCATAGAGACATATCCAAGACAAGTCAAATCTGTAATCCTGCAAAAGGACAATTCACACTGAGGGGGTAAATACTTATCAATAAGCAGTTTTTAGATTTCATATTTTCATATAATTCTCAAGATGATGAATAATATTGTATTTTCATAGCGCATTCTACAGTAGAGATTTTATGATAAGGAAAGCAATAAAAAACATCTATATACAAGTCGTACAAGATTACGGACTTTAAAAATGTCACTGTAAAATGTCAGTGAGTATTTGAAGACGTGTGTGTATATTTCCCTTCATCATCCCTTTCATAGTGAACTAAATCTCATGAAATTTCCCAGAGTGAACACACTACACACCCAAAAAATAAATAAAGCACTACAAAATTACATGATTTGTGACACAGTTAAACAATTTGAGTTTGTCTTTTATGTACTATTATTTTCTTTCTCCTTGTGAAAGACCTTTCCATCTGGTTGCTCTCTCCATTTCACTGTGATGTTCTCTGCCCTCCCATGATCCTTCAGTTTCTGCTCAATCTGAAGAACAGAATAACAGTTTCATTCCTAATTAATGTAGAGTAGAGACACTAATGTTCTGTGAAAGCTGGAAAAATGCTACAGCAACTGAACAGAAACAGTCAGATTCAGATTACAGTACAGTGTGTACGTGTCGGAGCTTGATGAAGACTCAGGTTCTGGCTGCAGTAATGAGGAGAGGAGTGTACATTATAAGTGAGGTCTTGTGGAAGATGAGACCCACCTGCTCCAAGATGGCCGCCTTTACTGCAAGTTCATTCACAACCTGATTGGATCGGACCTTCACCTTTATTATCTGTTGTTGTCCGGTGATTACTAAACGTAGAAATGCAAGGACACATACAAAAACAAAGATGAGCATGAATTAACTCACTTGAGTAACAGAAGAAAGGCAGTATGTCTGAGCACTGAGCATCAGCAGCCTGACCGTTGTACAAATAACCACAATTTTCATTCCCCAGTGCATTATCAGGTTTTCCAGACATCCAGCTGATGGTAGAGAAGTTGCTTTGGTCTGACCACTTCCAGGTGTCTCTGAACAAACCAATCCAAGTCCAGTCAGAGTTTAATATAACGTTCTGTATAACTGAGTATTCTGTTGCATCTCTGGCACTGGCCAGATCTGTATGATACTGTCTGCAGTAACTTTGAGCTCCAAGCCATGACATTATATTAGATATGTAAATATATCTGTCTGTGCCAATTTTAGTGTCTGTGAGGAATAAAAAAAACACATAACAACCATCTAGGTTAATTATAAGTATTGTCTCTTAGAACACAGTAAATCTGAAAACATCAGTACACAGTACCATTCGTTCCGTGCAAAAAATGTCAAAGTTCATAAAGATCAGTTGTTTTTATCAGCTGTCCCCATTAAGATTTGGTATTTATCTTTTTTGCCACTTTAGTAAGAACACAGTCTAGAATGTTTTAATAAGACAAACTTCTCTACTGACAAAATGTTAATCATATGATGTTTCTTACCATCAAAGCACACAAAGGGGTAAAGGCTTGTACATATTCTGTCATTCCAACCATATGGATTTATCCCAATGCAATGCTGATTTCCACCTCTGTTATTGGGCTCTTGTGCAGCCCACTGTCTCATACTTCCCAGTGGCTCGTTTCCCAAGGACCAGCGCCAGCTGTTGATGTCATTGTACAGTCCAATCCAAGCACTGGAGCTGAACTGTTGTCTCTGTGCTTCAGTCTGAAGTCGGACCATGTCCTCGTTACTTTCTATGACAGCCAGGTCGGTGTGTGTGGCTCGGCAGTAAGCCTGAGCATCACTCCAT
>CM040458.1:34974-47980 GCA_022758105.1 Pangasianodon gigas | reverse complement strand
CTTAACACAACATAAGGAATTAAAAAAAAAAAAAAAAAAAAAAAAAATCAGGTCACATTGTCAAATTAAATCAGCTCCTATGATTCCAAAGATCTTACAGTGTAGCATAAGCTATCAATATCAATTACTCCCTGCATACATTTTGATACTCTTAAGGTAGTTCTGGACAGTCTTCCTGTTGAGTCCGGCCTGCAAGAGCTTGTTGAAATACTCTCGAGACCACTCATGCTGGCGGACAAACAGGAGGCTTGGTTGTTTGTGGTCCATGAAATACATGAACCTAGCAACATTCTCCACCTGGAACAAGAAAACACATGATACATTTATTCTAAAACATGTGGTCTACACCAAATTTTATGTTTCTATAAAATTTTGTTATGTACTAATCAGTTTACGTTATGAATATTCTTACCTCCTGTTTAAAATGCTCTCTGGCCAAATCTACCTGAAGATATTTGGCAAACTTCATCAGGAGAGGATGGTCAATTGAGTGTTTATTGTAGTAGCCCAAGCTTGACATCTTCTCCCTCAATGAAGTCGTCTGCTTCAAATTCACAGAGCTGAAATGGAGGACAACCTGTTTTGGTCAAATTAAATGTTACAGACATAACATAAGCAGTGACTCAAGATAAATCCAAGAGAAAATGAGAAACCCAGTAGACTCACCATTGATCGTGTTCCCCGGAGCTTTCGGAATCAGTCTCGCTCTCTGAATCAATTGGTGCAGCCCAGGAAGGAGTCAGCCACAACACTCCCCCTGTCCTGCAGCTCCTTAATCAACCTTCAAAAAAATCATATATATAAATTTAAATTCACAGCAAAAATAATCATAATAATGACATAATTTGAAGTGAAATATTGATGATAATTAAGTACAAAGAGAGTGAATAGTTTAAAACATTATACCCGCTAACAGGGTCAGGGTTGTCCATGATCATACGGATGAGACCGTACTCACAGACACGGCCTCGGCGAAGCAACTCAGCCAGGTTTCTTAATGTACCTTCTTAGTTTACTCAAGTTAAACCTTTCTTACAGTAAAACTATAACACAATAGACTAAATACAAACTAATGTAATAAAGAGTAACAATACTTAAAGTGGCTTTTAAAGTGCTTGGTATTTTTGATTTCTAGTACACAGTTTCAGAAAGATAACCAAACAGCAAACTGTACTTACCCATCAGAAGCCATCTCAACTTGAGAAAATGAAGTCTTCTACAAAGATCAATGAAGCAACAAGCAACTGGCCTTGAAAAGCAAGAGGCAGTAGTAGTCTTGAACCCTTTGACCTGGTCACTTATGTGCCTATGAGTAAATGACCCACCCTCTTCATCGTCTCTGACTTCCCGAATACAACACAGCTGCCACGAACTACAACACCCAGACCACATACTCCATGTCATGCTCGAGTTCACCCGATTACTGATTACTCACACCTGGAATCAATCACACATGCACACACTATTTAAACACTCACATGAGGAGAAATATCATCCAGTGTTTCAGTTTTATTTCCCTGACCTACTGAGCCTTTGTTTATCATGCATGCCTCTGTGGTTCATGATCTCATTTTTGTTCTTTGGTTTTTGCCCTGTTAAGTCTGTTTGCTGATCACATGACCCTGTGTCTGTTTTTGACCACGCTTCTTCATTACATTTTGGATTTGTCTACCTGTTTTTTAAATAAAGCCAACACCTTGACTTGGTGGCTAGTGGGTTCTGAGTGTCTTCAGGAGTGTTGGACTTTCCCTTACTTTTCTCAACTTTAGACTTGATATTCCATCAAAATTATGATATTTTAAACATCTCTCAACTTTTTATGTCTATTTTGGGTCTGTTGAACAAAATACTGACTTTTGCAAGCTGTGCAAGAAGAAAACCCACAAAGGCTGGTAGCACAACCAATCTCTTTCACCACCTCAAGCAGCATCCTGTGCCATATAAGCAAATCATGAAACTCCGTGAGCCATCAGTAGCCTCGGCCTCTTCTTTGTCTGCCAAAAATCTGGTAGGCCTATTGTCCCAAAACAAACAAACCTAGCTAAATCATTCTTTTGCGGTGTGCCATATGCGAGAAATAGTAAAAAAGTGGGAAGAAATTACATCTGCAGTTACGTTTCACATAGCCAAAGATATGATACCAGTCAGTACTGTGGAAAAAATCCGGCTTCAAGCAGCTGCTAAGGACAATCGACCCTCGATATAATTTGCTGTGTCGTAAATACTTTGCTCAGGAAGTGCTCCCAAAACTGTATTTTAAAACTTTTTGAACAGCTGTCACAGAAGTTCTCAGATAACACACTTCGCAACCATTTCTGAACTGTGGATGATCCAAACCTGTGAGCCATACCTCAGTCTAACTATACATCTTATTGATGACTGGGAGCTAAAATCCACTTGTCTGCAAACCAGTTATTTCCCAGATGAACACATGGAAGAGGATATCACAGATGGATTACGTGATCCACTTGTATCTTGGAATTTGAGAGAGGAGCAGCAAGTATGCATCACAACCGACAACAGGAGCAATACTGTCAAAGTGGTTGAGTTGAATAAGTGGACAAGACTGCAGTGTCTCGGACATCAACTTCATCTTGCTGCTGGTAAGTGTTTTAAGTGAATTTTATATCTAAACTGCAATTGAACAATTTTTCAAAGTGTGTGTATTTGTTTGTCAGGGAGAGAATATGGTGTATTTTGGCTTTGGTTTCAAACTTCATTTTTGGAATAGTTTGACTCTTAACAAAGTTAGGTTAAAGGAAATGGACTGTATACAAAATTTATTTTTTCCAAAATATTTTCAGAGAATAGCATGAGGGATTCCCACATAGAATGCAGTATTAGAAGAAGAAGAGAGCTTGCCAATGTCCAGAAAGACCTCAGTCTACCAAGTCACCAGTTTATTACAGTCACCTACCAGGTGGGGATCCAGGGAACAAATGATTGCTCAAATCCTGGAGAAAGAACCAGCCATAAGCAAAGGCCTTGCCTCTAATAAAAAGGCAAGACATTTGGTGTCTACCTGGAATGACCTTGAGGTGCTGGAGTCTGTTCACAAAGCTCTATGGTTACTTCTAGATGTGTAATTTGAAGATATCATAAGTGTACAATGCTGCTGTATTTTGTGCAGGCAATTAACTTGTTTTATTGTAAATAAAACCCTGACAAAGACATGTGACTGCTAAATACTAGTTCAATTTCAACTAATGTACCGTCAGCTACAGACGCCGTTAGATACTAACGTTAGTTCAGTCAAGGTAACTTTATGTACCGTCAACTAACTAGCTTCACTGGATAACGTAATTTAATTCAGCACATGAATATCTATGTAAGTTAGCTTTAGTTGTAAAATAGGCCACATTAGTTATATCAGCAATAGCAATAGCTGATAACCACCACCATGCTAGCCATCATTCATATGGTAACAGAATAACTGCTGGACAGAACTATTGATTAAGATCTGAAACACAACGGCCATGGATGCTCGATTGATCACTGGAGTCAACTCCAGTACATATTTGTTCAATCCTGATGTATACTATCTGCATGTGAATGTCTATAGAATGGTGAAAAAACTGTTTAAACCATGGTTGAACTACACATTGGCTAGAGCTCTGAATTTGTGTGGTATCGAGCAAACTCTGTCCCTGGAAAAAATTCAAGATTGTGACAATGTCCATTGTTAATAGCTCTATACAAATAAAATAAGATTGAACTGAATTGAATGAATAGGTGTATGGGTGTTCCTAATAAAGTGCTCAGTAAGTGAATGAGGATTGTGTGCAGGATTCATGTTGACAACCAGAGCGGGTGTACAGTGATCTGCGCAAACATCAAGCGCAAGGAAAGTGTAATGAAGCTTCAAATCTTGATTTCACTGATGGATCACTGTTCACTGATGGAGACTTGAGTGCAAAACTGTTTGTGGCAATTGCAGTCCTAAAGCCATCATAGCATAACTGTTCATATGAATTGTGGTCCAAAGCCATCTTCATGTTTTTTAGGTGGTACCATGTAAATATTTCTCACAAGGCTGGATGTAGTTAAGCCTGGCATAGGGCTTACAGCCAACTTTTTTTTTTACGTCCAGCTGGTGCAACCGGCCACTGGGCTGGAGGGGTTGGGATATTTACTGAACTGTATTTAGAAGGAAATTAATTGCTTCTAAATGTGGTTCCTCAGTATATTTATCTATAAAAGACACAAATTATGTCATGTGTTCATGCTGAAAATAACCTAAAGTGTATTTATAGGATTGACTTTTTTTTTTTTTTTTTTTAAATAGTCCAACAGTAGTCAGTCTTCTAAGCTTTTCCTGTTGTTAGATCAGAGAAATGTATTAAAAACTTATAAATTGGTTCTGGAAACACTACTTCTGCTACTCTCCATAACTCCTGCAACTGCTTATTGGCTGTTTTATCCACATGCTGTTTCATACTGAGCACTTTTTGTGTGTTAGGGGTCAGCTTCTGCAAAATGCGCAATTTTGTTGGAATATGCAACACTATCACAGAGGGATAAATGCTATAGACTTTGAAATAAATGTGTAACACTGAAATTACAATGCTCAGATTATTTAAAAACCTAATGAAAAATTACCATAATGCTTGACACAGGACTTAATGTCACACGACATTTGACATATACAATTTGAGTATTAAATAGGATCTAATAAAGCTACATTTACATTTCCTTTTCTTCAAATGGCATTTTAGTGATTAGTGAGAGTTTGTTAGAATGGATGTTCTCCAAGCTGTAGTTCCCCTCCAGGCCAGATGGTGGCGGTAACGCGCCCAATAGCTGTTTCTCCAAACCTCCAGAAAACACTGAAGAAGACGCTGTTTTCTTCTATGACTGCTGTTATCTGACCAAGCTAATAATTTCTACGTTTTACAGTAGTTAGTATAGATTGAATTAAAAATAAAAGCTTGTTGTTCTGTCTGAGTTTGAAGCTGTAAAACGCCGTACTGCTTTAAAACCTGAGGTAAGTTGAAGTGAAGCTGCTCGGCTAACGGTTAGTGGCCGAATCCCAAATGGGTCTTTACTTCCTGTGTAAATAAACTACACGGGGTGTGACGTAATGCCGTGTACACCCTAACTAGTGCACTATTTATCCGACGAGGAGAGATTTATAGTTCAGCCTTAGCGAAGTGTTTAAATTGTGTATAACAGCAGGTAGCTAATCTATTTATTTTTTTTTTTTATGTTTAAAGTATTTGAATAACATTTACTTGGTAACACCTTCTGACCAGCTTCCCATAGTCAAGACAAAAATAATTAATAGACAATTAGCTAATTGACCTAGCAGCTAAAATAATTTTCTGATTTTTCTTTGTTTTCCAGCTTATTAACAATAAACCTCCATTATCATGAAAAATTCGTTTTTTGAGTTGAAAGAATGGCTCTACATTTTCTGTTAATTTTTGTAAAAAAAAAAATGTTCAAGTACTACTACTACTATTAATAATAATAATAATCTTTGTTTATAGGTGTTATAATGAGTTCAGCAGGAGACAGACAGCGCTCCTCCAGGAAGTCTCGGGCTCCTGATCCTGCTCCCTCACAGGTAAAGCTGAATGATGAGTGTAATAATCTCAATCTGTGTGAGAAATCAATAACATGATAAACTTTGGATAGTGTTTTGTATTTTTACTGCCCTGCTTTCTTTCTGGCCAGTAAGTTATCCTGCGGATCACTCAGGATTGAGTTATACTTCTGCGAGTGTGTATCTGCGGGTCCGTCAGTGTGTCGTGAGTGGACACTCGCATACGTGTCCGCCTTCATACCTGCACTGAACTTAAGCGTGCACATTAGGAGGCAGTGTTACATGAACAAAACCAGAATTTACAGGAAATGGAACACAAAAGGAGAAGTCTAGGAAGACAAAGAGAACAGGGGAGCGTTTATCCTCATCTGAATCAATCAGTTCATGTTTTGAAAATGCGATCATGTTATACTCACTTGTGCTGTTAATTTATAGCTGTCCAAGTTTCATCATCGGAAACATTTAATTAAAAACACCAGCCTGAGCATGATAGGTACACTGATATTTTTAGAAAGCGTGTCTCATCCATTTCTTTCTCAAACTATTATACACTATATGGCCAAAAGTATGTGGGACACCTGACCATCACACCCATATGTGGTTCTTCTCCAGACTGTTGAACACAATTACAGTTTCCCTTCACTGGAACTAAGAGGTCCAAATGTTCCAGCATGACAATGCCCCTGTGCACAAAGCGAGCTCCATGAAGACATGGTGTGTGTGAAGGTTGGAGTGGAAGAACTCGAGTGTCCTGCACAACGCCTTTTAACAACGGACAGAGGCAACGGTGGTGAGGAAAAAACTGAGATGATATGAGGAAGAAACCTTGAGAGAAACCAGACTCAAAAGGGAACCCATCCTCATCTGGGTGACACCGGATAGTGCGATTATAAATCATTCCCTTCTATAACTGTGTACTACATGGACAAATAGTGCAGTTGTGTAACCAGGAAATTCATTATAGTTTTCACGTGAAGTCTGTTTTCTTGAAGTTATCCGCTGTTCACTGATGGAGATTTGAATGCAAAACTGTTTGTGGCAATTGCAGTCCTAAAGCCATCATAGCATAACTGTTCATTTGAATTGTGGTTTTTAAGTGGTACCATCCTCAGTAATCTCAGTGATCTTCAGGCTGTCCATGTGGGTCCATCCTCAGCAGCAGCGAATGATTTCCAATTGATGAGAACTCCAACCAAAAGAAGGGCATCAGGATGGATCAGGCAGGTCCGGAGAGCAGAAGGGGTCAGGATCACTGGCATCTCAGGAGTAGCATGTGTAGCTCGACAGAGAGTGAGAGGGAGAGAGAGATGGAGAGATTGTTAGGTAAGCTTTTGTCCTCTAATGGCTAAGGACAATGTACTTTGTGTGCAGAGAGCAAGCAGGGACTCCGGCAAGACTAGCTATGACAGCATAACTAAAAGGGAGAGCCAGAAGGTAACACAGACATGAGGGAGTCCTGGGACATAAAGCTCCAGCCACTCCACCATCGACAAACCTGAGTGAACGTGTGAGAGTGGGGGGGCGACAGCATCCAAACATCCCAGTTCACCACAACACTCTATGCCTGTGAATCCTCCAGACCTGCCCCTGTACCTAAGAAAAAACTATTCACAAAAGGCTTGACTAAACAAATATGTTTTCAGCCGAGACTTAAACACTGAGACTGTGTCTGAGCCCCGAACACTAAGTGGAAGGCTGTTCCATAACTGTGGGGCTTTGTAAGAGAAAGCTCTACCCCCTGCTGTAGCCTTCACTATTCGAGGTACCAAAAATCATAAAAGATGAAAAGTTTGCCCAGGTACTGTGGCGTGAGACCATTTAGTGCTCTATAGGCCAAAAGTAGTAGTTTATAATCAATATGAAATTTGGTCAAAGAGACACAACCCTGATCAGAGGCCAGCAGTAGGTCATTTACCACTTTAACCAGTGCTGTCTCTGTGCTATGATGAGACCTAAGTCCTGACTGATATATTTCATGGATGTTATTCCTATGTAAGTATGAGCATAGCTGCTGTGTTACAACAACTTCCAAAATCTTGGAGATAAAGGGGAGGTTTGATATTGGTCTATAGTTAGACAGCTGACAGGGGTTGACATCAGGTTTTTTTAATCAGGGGTTTGATAACTACTAGTTTGAAAGATTTAGGCACACAGCCAGTGCTAAGGGAAGAATTGATTATTTTTAGCAGAGGTTCGATTGCTTATGGAATTATCTGTTTGAAGAAACATGTAGGTAAGGGATCTAAGATGAAATTAGTTTGGTCTCTCGAAGGGGAGTAAAATATTCTAATTGTTGATCTGATATTATTATATTATGATCTACATGGTTAGTTATAAAACTGTCTGGTTTTAAATTAATAGTCTGGGTTTTTGCCTGATATTTTCAATTGTGCTATTGAAAAAATTGATGAAGTCATCGCTGCTATATAATGATTGTGTGCGTGTTTCTATTGTGGTCTTATTCCTAGTTAATTTTGCTACAGTATTAAATAAGAATCTAGGATAATTTTTGTTATCTTCAATTAGGGTGGAGAGGCTGGATCTAGCAGCTCCAAGAGATTTTCTATAGTTAGATTAAATTTTCTGAGATAGGTTCAGACTGCTGAAATGTTACTATATTTAATCTGAATGTTAGTATTAAATCAAGAGTGTGACCACCACTGTGAGTGGGTCCTATTACATTCTGATTAACCCCTACTGAACCTAGAATGGACACAACTGCTGTTCTCAGAGGGTCTTCTGGATTATCAAAATGAATATTAAAGTCTCCAACAATTAATGCTTTGTCTAAAGAAACAACCAGGTTAGAGATGAAATCCGCAAATTGACACAGGAATTCAGAATATGGGCCTGGGGGTCTGTAAATAATAATTAGCAGAATCACCTGGGTAGACTTAATTTTTTGGTTACCTTTGTTAGGTTAGTGTACAGAACTTGAAACGTGAATTTATGACTAGGTTTTTGTGTGACGGCTAGATTATCATTATAAATGACTGCGACGCCTCCTCCTCTGCCAGTTAGACAGAGCTGATGTATGTAACTGTACCCGGGAGGACTAGCTTCATTTAATGCTACATACTCATTTGGTTTAATCTACGTTTCTGTTAAACACAGTACATTAAACTCGGTTTCATGAAAATGGTTTCATTTACAATAAGCGCTTTAGACGTAAGAGATCTAATATTCAACAGTCCTAGCTTCAGATCAACAATGCTGGATATGCATTCGGTTTGGTTTAATTTTTATGTTAATTAGGTTACTAAAACAAACTGTCTGAGTATGTCTATAATTTTGTTTAGCTCGGGGAACAGACACAGTCTCAATATTTTGGAACCTAAGTGACGACTCAGTGCAGCTAGCAGACGGTCGGTTTAGCCTGCTTGTCTGCTCCCTGGCCTTGGCCCTGGATTGTCACTGATTAACTAGGCCTGTTCTGAGACTATGTGCTATGTTGCAAGAAATGAGAGCAGCACCTTCCCGAGTGGGATGGACACCGTCCCGCCCTAACAGGCCAGCCTTGCCCTCAAGGTTAGTCCAATTATCTATAAAGCCCACATTGTTTTCGGAGCACCACCTGGACATCCAGCAGTTCAGCGACCATAACCTGCTGTAAGCTACATCGCCACGCCGCATTGGGATGGGGCCAGAGCATATTACTGCATCGGACATCGCCTTCGCTAATTTACACACCTCTACCAAGTTACTCTTATACGCCTTCATCAGTCAGAGGTTGCTATCATTAGCTCCTACATGAATAACTATCTTTGAGAACCTGTGCTTGTCTAAGACTCTAAGATTACCTGCTATGTCCGGCGCCCTGGCTCCCGGTATACACCTAACTAAAGCTGCTGGTGCCCCTAAAGGCCTGGCTAATTTCACGTGCCTTAAGATAGAGTCTCCTATAACCAGAGCTCTTTCAGGTTTCTCAGCGGGTGCGTCACTGAGGAGAGCAAACCTGTTAGACACGTGAAGCGGAGAGGAGTGGTGCTCTCGTGGGTGAGCCTTAGTGTTAGCTTTGGCTTTGCGATTATGCCGCCGAGTCGTCACCCATTCGCCCCGCTGTGAGGGCTCTAATGCCAGAGTTGGGGGATTGCTATCTCTGCCTAGGGCATCCAGACTTTCCCCTACAGAAACTACACTGCTCTCACTCTCACCAACCCTCTCTAGAGTCTGGATGCATACCTCTAATGCTGCAATCTTCTCCGTCAGAGAGCTAATATACACTTAGCACAAATAAAGTTATTACTAATGACAGCAGAACAATGACTAAATATCCTACACTCAACACACTGAACAAGCTGAATGTTTGCCATGTTGAGTGTTTAATGTACCTTAGTCGAAGAGTAGTTGAGATTGTGTTAGACAGATCTGGCGTGGATGGCCTCCTCTTGTTGTCTTTAGAAAAAAAAACAAAAGCATTCTTTGAAAAAATATAAGTACGGCAGAAGGGAAAGTGAAAAATACAACAGATGAAAATGATAGTGCAAAATTATTGATAAAAAAGAAAGAAACAGTATAGTTTAAACACTGACACTGGCAAGAAACGTCAGGCAGACGATTCGAAATCAGGATCACTATTCAACTTCACCTCGAATGCAGCATAATTCTGAAATGAAATGTTCAACAAGCACATATGGATGTTATGGTCAGATATCAACAAACTTTTGGCTATATAGTGTATAAAATTTATTCAGAAAGGGGTTGGAGAGCATGAACATATCCCCAGCCTATAGAAGATCGAAAAAAGGACTGGGAGTGATGAGGGAACATTTTATTGTTTATACTTTAGAAGGATTTGGAACTATATTACTCCTTAAAAACCTTTGATGAAACTCTGAAGAATGCTCACGTTTCATCACAACCTTTCCCGGGTGCACAACCTGACACACATCCCCTTCAACCAGTCAGTTCGCTTGAAGGTTGGTTGATGTGCTACACTGTAGACACGCATGATGTGAAGTTAGCTTCAGGGTGGATGGCATGCGAGATCGTCTGAGTGTGTCTGCATGCCATGCCTACCCACAATCCCCTCTCTGTGTCACTACACAAATGGGCACTGATGCAGAAACTTGGCCTCATACCTGATTACCTTTAATGAAGCGTGAAAAAAGAAAATCAGTTCAGCAAACCAGAGTCTACAGAGAGATTTACAGAATGTTTATACTCTTTGCTGAATAAGTGTTATTGTTTGATTAGCTTTCTGAGGATGTGACAACAGAGACTTCAGCTGGAGGGACATCAGGCTTAGAGGACCAGCAGAATGAAGGAGTCTTTATGAAGCTCACACTTGGTCAGTCAGTTACCACACTGAAATATTAACTGTAAATGTCTAATTTCTGATTGATTTGAGTGTGTGTGTCTACACATTAGAAGGCGGTGTGAAGAAAGAGGAGTCGCTAGAGCTGAACATTTACAGCCATGGAAATAACCTCAACAGCACACCTGAAGTTATCGCCATAAAAGTGGAACAAGATGACTCTGAAGACTACCTCTGTAAGACTTCAGGCCACCCTGGAACTCAGCAACACTCTCACTGATTATTCTACCCTTCACACTATCTAGTGCACTAAACATCTCAAGGGAGTCATTTGAAATTCACCTATCTCTTGAGTTTGCATTGTTGGTTCTATTTCACCCCTCTTAATCAGGTGAAAATTACCTGAACACCTTGTGCATTTACACACATGCTGAGACCTTCCAACAAGTTCACAAAGTGAACTGTCTCACAGAATGCCGCCATTGTTGCACAGCCATCTTTCCCTTTTCTTCTTGCCCCGTACACGTCAGACCTCATGTATGTCTTGTGAAGCTATCTGTGTAACGGCTTTTGATTGTGGTCAGGTAACCTGCCTTCCAAAGCTGGGGATAGCCACTGCTCATCGTAATTTTCAGTCAGTTTTCCTTAGCATTGCTAGCCAACATTAGCAACATACTTTTAATATGACCGCAGCCACAGATTTTTTAAAAAAGTGGGGTATGTCCTTGACTTAGCAAGAAGGTTCCAAGCACTGGCTTGCAACAAAAGGGGTCCACTTGGGAGCAGTGCCACATCTGAGATATAATCACCATGGATGCTTCCTTTACAGGGTAGCTAGCAGTGTGGTGCCACAGGTGGATTGTATGGTTTTATATTTTTATTTTTTGAAGACCAGAAGACATTAAACAACCCGAAAAAGAGTTCTGAGATTGCACTACATGTTGGTCAACTCAGACAAAGTTGAGGCAGTCTGCTGTATCAACCATCAAAGCAGCACAAAGTCAGCTGGCTCTCTCTTGCATGGAATATAGTCAGGTGCACCTGTCCACTGTTGTGGAGGGCTGCACATCTGCTAAGGCTGTACAATGGTGCAGAGACTGCGTATGCCGAGGTGAGTCATGTCTCTACCTAGAAGTGGTAGCCTAGATCTGGGAAAGGTTTGGTAAAATGCCTTTCTAAAGTAAGGTGTCTCCACCTTCCACGATTGTCCAAGAGTCTGGCATGGGATTGCTTTCTGCAAACTACATATTTGCAAGCGATCATTTAAAAGATGAATGGGAAAGCTGTGTGCTTGGTGGGTAGATGACCCTGGGGTGACCCTGGTAGTTAAACTCTGATTGTCAGCCATATTTGAAAGTCAGATGAACCCTGTAGCGTTCCATGAAAGTGAGCTTGCAGAGTGGTCCTTCCACTTCCTCCAGGTTGTACTTATGTAACATCATCCCCCCAGTGGGGTGAGTGTGAAGGTCATCTCTCCTCTCCATTCTGGTTCATTCTACAGTGAGCCCAGTTCCTTATGACATTAGGGCATATGTTTTTCAGGTAATTCTAACTTCCCCCTGGTCGTTAAGAGGGGTAAAGTGGAACGTCCTTTATGTATATAACTGTGGTTTCATGAACTCCAAGTAGTCTCTTGTCATCCACTGACCTGGAAAGAAGGTTTCAAGGAAAGATGGCAGTATTTGTTGTGTTGCGTCTTGCTTAATTTTGTGACTTTGTTGAAGGTCTTTGTACGTGTGATTCTCACCACCCCTGGCAGGTTTCAGGTGTTCATAGAGCCACAGCACCAGTTTCAATCAGCATTAGAGTGCATGATTGTAAAATAAAATGTATAAATTGCTATTATGTACCTGACAAATGATGACATTCCTAAGACATTTTGAAAAGCTGTAATATTGGTATGTACAAGTACCTCTTATTACATGCTTAAAATATTTAAACATAATTGCTTTTATTTGAATTTTTTAAAAAGATGTACAAAAGATTTTGGGCATTGTTTCTCCCTCCAGACTGTGAGGTTTGCAAATCCTTCTTCTTCAACAAGTGTGAGGTTCATGGACCGCCCCTCTTCATCCCTGATACTCCTGTTCCCATGGGAGTCCCTGACCGAGCCAGACAAACTCTTCCTCCTGGACTAGAGATTCGGAAGTCCGGTATTCCTGACGCAGGCCTGGGAGTGTTTAATAAGGGGGAGACTGTTCCAG
>CM040458.1:16690-29095 GCA_022758105.1 Pangasianodon gigas | reverse complement strand
TCTGGTCCCTGAAGAACAGTGGCTTCTCCTTGGTTCCTGGAGGCCTTGGCTCTTGATGGTTTACCCAACCTTGTCTGGGTGTGAGGCGAAAAGAAGCTGTCCTATCTCCATCATTTACAGTGCCATGAATCCTTCTGGTCACACTAGTGGCACACCGTACACAGGAGCCATTTAATCATGAGAATGCCAGGGTTGTAGGCCCATTTGTGAGTAAGTCAAGTTTATTTATTTATTTATTTTATTTTATTTTTTTTAAGTGCTACTATTGCCAGGATTACTCCAATTATTACAGCTGTAAACACAAAATGTCTCCCCGGCAGACCTCATGATGTCTGCGCATGTCGTCGAAAAGGCATTGCAAACCTTCAATGTTGTGGTAAAACACTTTCAGCATTGAAACATATGCAGGTTTGACACATAAGTAAGTGGCATGAGGTCTATGTAAGTGTCATGAAGAGGTCACTTGAAGAGTCACATGAAGAGGTGGCTTCCAGCTCATATGTAAACACAGAATATAAAGTGTTCCCCATGATGTTAAATGCTGCAGTTCATGTAAAAGACAGGAGTAGAATGATTGCTGGAAATGTCAGTGTGTTCTGTCAGACTGGGCAGTCTTCTGAGTAATTACTTCGAGTACTCAGGAAGACAAAATGACCAAAATCCCATCCCTAAAACGAAGTAGCATTTGGATGCCTTTTAATAACATAGACATAAAGGCAGAACGTAGAATTTGTAAGGTAAAAATATCATATCGAGCAGGATCTATTAACAACCTTCACAGGCATGTTAGAATTACAAATTTGCACATTGTAGTTTATTTTTTTTATATCACACACCGTGTTCCCTTTTGAGTGTGATTTCTTTGGAATGGTTTGTGCTTTGGATAGTTCAATATAAATAAAACCTTCAATACACATGTGTAATAGTGTTTGATGTTTTTACATTATTTAATGTTTTTATACCAAACATAATGTAAAATTATGGTGTTCTGAAAGTTATGAGGTTTAGTACAATTAAAGATTAAAGAGCAATTAAATTAATTAAAGAGCTGAAATTCCCATCGCTATTTCTTGGCCGTCGACTGTGACTAATGTCACTTCCAAATACAAACACGCTCCATAGTAAACTCCCACCCCCAACACTGATTGACAGGTTTCTGTGCAAGGCATGGGAAATTCAAATGCAAAGGGAATTGCGATTCCATTTGAAATCTGGCAGGCTCCACACGTGATGCCAAGGTAGTGAAATAGCAAACGGGGTAATTGCTATTGCTATTTCAATATGACAGGGTCATAACTCGTAAGACATGGGAAATGCAATTGCAAATGGTCTTTGCTTTTCCATTCGAAATTTGGCAGACATTGCATGTTCGTGTAAATGAAAATGCAAACGGTAATACGTGATTTGCATTTAAATTATGTCACGAGTTTTGTGTCCACAAGTAGGAAATGCAATTGCAAATGCAACTTGCAGTTGCTTTTGAAATTTGTCCAGAAAATACTTCCATAGTTATATACTATGATATGTAATATCATTAAATTAGTTGTAAACCCACTGCTCAATGACAGCATATTTATAAAAGGAAAAATACTTGCATTAATGCATTAATTCCTTAAATTACTTCACTAAGAATGCAATCAATAAAGGGTATACACTGTTATTACTGTGTATTTGCAACACACTAAATATTATAAATGAACTTGGAGAACAATTGCGTTGCTTCTCAATCACACTAAATAATTTGACCTAACCACAGACTTTATCAAATTCATCACTCCTTTACATTTGGATAAATCCTATTAATAGTTTAATCATTTTGTTGCATTTCATATGGAGTATGTGGTATTGTGTTTTTTTTTTCTCCAGAAGTAAACACCGCTCTGTTGCAAGTCTTCTCCTGCTCCTTGTGCCAACTTTCCTACTCCTCTCAAATTGACCTCCACAAACACATCCGGAGATGCCATTACGAAGAGCATGTAAGACTGCAGAAATCAGGAGAGATTAAACACAAGTTTCTGCCCATAAAAGGTCAGAAAACCTCATCTACCACTCTCTGCTCTAACACCGCTCACAAAAAAATGCAGAAGGAAATTCACCACTGTTCAGATTGTGGAAAGAGTTTTATGCATCTGAGTGCTCTCAAATCACACCAGCGCAATCACACAGGAGAGAAGCCGTATCACTGCTCACTGTGTGGAAAGAGTTTTACTTATCAGAGTGGTCTCAGAACACACCAGCGCATTCACACAGGAGAGAAGCCGTATCACTGCTCAGAGTGTGGGAAGAGCTTTACGCAGCAAGGTACTCTCCAAACACACCAGAGCAATCACACAGGAGAGAAGCCGTATCACTGCTCCCAGTGTGGGAAGAGTTTTGCATACCAGAGTCATCTTCAAATACACCAGCGCATTCACACAGGAGAGAAGCCATATTGCTGCTCACAGTGTGGGAAGAGGTTTAATCAACAGAGTGCTCTCCAAAGACACCAGCGCCTTCACACACAACAAAATCTGCATCACTGCTCACAGTGTGGGAAGAGTTTTACTCAGCTGAGTAATCTCCAACAACATCAGCGGATTCACACAGGAGAGAAGCCGTTTAACTGCTCACAGTGTGGCAAGAGTTTTAATCGACAGAATCATCTCCATCGACATCATCGCATTCACACTCAAGAAAAGCCGTATCACTGCTCCCTATGTCGGAAAAGTTTTGCTGATGGAGGTAATCTCAAAAGACACCAGCGTATTCACACAGGAGAAAAACCGTATCACTGCTCAGATTGTGGGAAGAGCTTTACTGACCAAAGTACACTCCGACAACACCAGCGCATTCACACAGGAGAAAAGCCACATCACTGCTCACAGTGTGGGAAGAGTTTTACTCACCTGAGTACTCTGCAAACACACCAGCGGATTCACACAGGAGAGAAGCCGTATCACTGCTCACAGTGTGGGAAGAGCTTTAATCGACCGAGTGCTCTCCAACAACACCAGCGCAGTCACACAGGAGAGAAGGTGTATCACTGCTCACAGTGTGGGAGTCGGTTCAGTGACCGAGGAACTCTTCAAGTCCACCAGCGCATTCACACAAGAGAGAAGCCGTATAACTGCTCACAGTGTGGGAAGAGTTTTATTATAGAAAGTGCTCTCCGACGACACCAGCGTATTCATTCTGGAGACAGGCTGTATTACTGCTCACAGTGTGGACAGAGATTCACTTATTTAAGTATGTTTAGAAACCATGGGTGCAATACCACAGAGCCATTACATGACCTGAAGTTGTCAAATTAAAAAATACAATTATGATTACTTTTTGGGATTAAAATGTGTGTAAACTGTATTTTTGCATTGTACTGATTTTGAGCTGGAGTTCTGTGTGGCTTCTGCTTTATGTAGGCAGTCAGGCCTCCTAAAGTCAAGTATCTAAAAATGGCTGTACTGTGCCTCGTAGATGAATGCCTGGTGAAGTTTGATCTGGAGATCTTTAGAGGAAAAGTCCAGTCCATAGAGGAGAGATTCAGTGAAAGATCTTCTTGAGTAAGCTAATCATAGACAGGTAGAGTGTAAGGGGTAAAAGCTGAGACTTGAGCTCATGTGGTAGCGAGGAAATTTGAGTCAAAATTTTGAGGTGGGATGTCTTTATTGGCGATATGATAATTTAGTAATATTAGCGGCTATAATAACTCTGCCTGTCTATTCGAGCCTCCAAAATATGCCTCACTTAAGAGCCTTGATTTTATAAGGTTCAAAATGATGCAAAAACTCTGACTAGGGCATCAGCTAGGGGATAGCTTATGTTCAAAATAAAATTCTTTGCTGCTCCCTGGGATGATGAGAATCACCTTGCTTCCTTTATGAATACATGTGCACAACATCCAACAAAGTCACACGGCATTTACAATAAATACTGCTGTCATACTTGCATCTTTTCCCTTTCCTACTCTTGCCTTGTGCATACGTTGGCCTACATGTTCACAAAACGGCCTAAGCACTTAGCAGCTTGTGACTATGATCTGAGCTGCAGGTAGCCTGACCTCTAAAGATGGCTACAGCCTTCTCCTATCTCATCTACCTCAGTGTGTGTTCTTATACATTGCAAGCATTTTTCCCCCAATGCTACAATGCGTTGTGACATCCATTGTCTGAGTTGGTTTTTCCCTCCTTAGAATTACTAGCCTCTATTAACTATCACTCACTGTGTTTGCGATCTATGAGCTCACACTGTGTGTGACACTTTCATTTCCCCCTGAGGGCTTAATAAACCTTTATATTATCTTAGCTTCACAATCAAGTTTAGCCAGGCCACCATGTGCAATACAGGCTTTTGTTGAGGATTTAGAATTCTTAGCCAAGTCATTTATGCCTGTGAGTTTGACCTCTTAAGTACTGGAATGGAAAGGCCTATTCTTTTGTTTATGATATATACTGAAGACTGTGGGGGTCACATTTGGGTTTTAGATCAGAAGATGAATATAAAATGATAGATCAGAATTTCAGGTTTAATTTCCTGATATTTACATCTAGATGTGTTAAACAATTTAGAACGTGGCACTTTTGGTGGCAGACCAACCAATTTTTAGGAGCAAAAGTATTGGAACAGATAGTCTTAAAGTAAATACCACTTAATATTTGGTTGCATATCCCTTGCTTGCAATAACTGCATCAAGCCAACGACCCACTGACATCACCAAACTGTTGCATTCTTCTTTTGTGATGTTTTTCCAGGCTTCTAGCACAGCTTCTTCCAGTTATTGTTTGTTTTGGGGGGTTTCTCCCTCCAGTCTCATCTTCAGGAGGTGAAATGCTGCTCAATTGGGTTAAGGTGATTGATTAGCCAGTCTAAAACTTCCACTTTTTTCCCCTGTTGAAGTCCTTTGTTGTGTTGCAGTGTGTTTTGGGTCATTATCTTGCTGCATGATGAAGTTCCTTCAAATTAGATTGGATGTATTTCTCTGTAATTTTGTAGCAGAATGTTTCTGTAGACTTCTGTAGCTTCAAAATGGCTTGATTTTCTCCCATAGTCAGCTCTCTGATCTTCATGTTGGTTTGTCCTTTTTAAACAACAAATGCAGTCTTCACAGGCAAGACCCAGGGCTCAAACCAACAGTAGCGTTTCAGAGCTATTAACTGTTTAAACAGTCACTCACACTGGGTACACCCGGACAACAAGAAACACCTGTCAGTCACATGTTCCAATATTATTGATCACTTGAAAAATGGGTGGCTTCAAACAAACAGTGCCATGTTCTAAGTTGTTTAACCCATCTAGATGTAAATATCAGGAAATGAAAGCTGAAATTCTGATCTATCGTCCTATGTTCATCTTTTAATCTCAAACCCAAATGTCTTCAGTGTATAGCAAAAAGAAAAGAATTGGCCTTGCCATTCCAGTACTTTCAGAGGGGACTGTGTATAGGCCTAATATGCTCATAGGGGGAAGCTGTTCTGTAAATGGTGTGTACCTCAGCCAATACACTGACCAATTTCCAAGATACTACTGAATCCCAATGTTAGTAAGTTAGGATACAAGTTAGTAAGTCCACATCTATGCTAAAGGTACATGTGGCAGCCATTGCAGTGCACCACACTACTGTACATGGCATATTTCTCTGGGCTAATTGGTTTGTTACAGCCTTTCTAAAGGGTGAGGCAGCTATGTCCAAGAGCCTGGTGTGGGATCCCCCTTTTGCTTTAAGCCATACAGGTGACTGTATGGCATCCGTATTTTTTGTAAATACTGCAGAGTACATCACTATGTGACTTTGTTGGAAGGTCACAATGTGTGTGCACATTTACAAGAAGGTATCCAGGTGATTCTGGTGGTTATTCATGGTTCATAGAAACACAGTTACATATGTAACTAGTTTTTTAAGGTTCTACATATTACAATCATCAAGGATAAATACACACAGTAGAGAGCTGTGGCCAATCAACATACATATTGTATTTACCCATTGACAGAAGAGACAGGACTTGAAGCTTTATTCAGTCCTCATTCAGTCCTCCAAGAGATGGCTAATATTGTATCTAACATTAGCATTACATATTACTGTCATTAATTGGCTACTTAAATTGTGTAATAAACAAAACCTTCCAATATAACTCTGACTGAAGGTCAGTTGGCTGACTTTAAGAGTATGGAAGGTGCATGTTTACAATCAGCAGCACCAAATGAGGAGAAGCAGGAAAACAGACACTCCCCCTGACTCAGAAGTATAAATCCAAAAATTCAAGAAGCTCATATCCATCCGTTATTTGGGCATTGGATTTCCCTTTACCTGAAACTCTGATAATCAACTTCCAACTTGTGTTTCGGTGTCTAACACTTATCCTGTATCTCAGTCAGTCTCTACCATTGCAAGACAAAGACACATGACAACTTTGGACCTTAAGTGTGAACTCCACTGAAGAATTGTGTTTGAGAATCATAAGGTTTTCTCCACGATCTCTAGACAAGCAGACTTAACGTCACACCTAGATGCGCAGCACAATCTCTGCTGAACTGTGCAACACTGGGTCCTAGGGCTCTTTCTCTGTGATCTCCACTGATGCCATGGCTGACTAGATGGAAGCCACTAAACTGATCAGGATCAGTCAAGGAGACACCATCGAGAGGTAACTATAAAACTTCTCTACCATTGTTGGCATGATAGTTTACCTATAATTACTTGGTTAAATAGATTCACTCTTGCTTAACGGTATCTTTAGTGTCTGAATAACCACTGCTGTTTGCCCATAAGGCTAGCCGAACATTTGCGTACACTCTTGACGTATTTCTGCCACGTAGCTTCATTCCAACTTCTTTCTGGAACTGTTATATTCACTTTATTTGTATATATTTTCGTTCTCATATTTTGTATTTTATCAATGCTTACCTTTACCCTTATTATTAAAATTTACGTGTTTTACTTCTGTGTGTTTCTCTCTTGTCACAAATGAATTTTACAAACTTATTCAACTAATGTGAGCAATCAGATTTGAGGCAATTTCCTTCAGATATTAGGCAAATTATCACTATTTCTTATCTTGTTGATGAAGCCAATAATTGAATGTAACCTGTTTAATTGAATTATTATTATTATTATTATTATTATTATTATTATTATTAATAGGTGCTTCACTGAGGAGAGCAAACCTGTTAGACACGTGAAGCAGAGAGGAGTGGTGCTCCGAAGGGTGAGCCTTAGTGTTAGCTTTGGCTTTGCGATTATGCCGCCGATTCGTCACCCATTCGCCCGACTGCGAGGGCTCTAATGCCGGAGTTGGGGGATTGCTATCTCTGCCTAAGGCATCTTTCCCTTACAGAAACAATGCTGCTCTTGCTCTCACTAACCCTTTCTAGAGTCTGGATGCATACCTCTAATGCTGCAATCTTCTCTGTCAGAGAGCTAATATACACTTAGCACAGATAAAGCTATTACTAACGATGGAGGAAGAATGACTAAACTTCCTGCACTCGACACACTGAACAAGCTGCATGTTTGCCGTGTTGAGTGTTTAATCGAAGTGTTTAGTTAAGGGTTAAGTGTTTAGTCGAAGATCCTCAGAGCCTCAGAAATGCCTTGTAGAGAGAGGTCCCAGGAAAATGGCTAGTCTGGTTTGACAGAAAATCTATGGTAACTCAAATAACTATTCTTTACAAATGTGGTGAGCAGAAAAGTATCTCAGAACACACAACACATTGAATCCTGTGGCTAACACAGCAGAAGACTGCCTTGGCTTCCACTCTTCTCAGCCAGTGTGTGCACTGGCTCACCCAAGGTGGAAGATTGAAGAAAGACTTGGCAATGTTTGATGTGAAAATTAACTGAAGCTATTGACCTGTAGCTGCATGATTTTATGTATTGTGCTGCTGCCACTTGATTGGCTAATTGGATAATTAAAGGGTAGATATGTTTCGTCAGTATTCGCACTTGTGAGCTCCTGATGATGGGGTGAATGCTTTTCTGTTGAGCCACTTGGGAGCCTATTTTGTAGAATTTCATTAGAATATGTAAATTCTGAGCTCACTTTCTGAGCATCAGCTCTAAGCGGTCTCCACTTCAGCTCCTCTGTACCTTGCACACACACCTCAATGAAATGTAATTGTAGCTTTCAGAGTAGATTCATCTTCAATTGCAATTTCTGCATTAACTGGACAGTGCTGAAAAACACAATATGACAAACACAATATTAAGAAGTGGTGTATTTTGTTTCGCGCCAACTGCCTTCACACTGAGCTTAAATGCAAAGAGCAGTAAGGGTAGAGTGACTGAAGTCCCTTTGCAATTATATTCCAGGCTTTTAAATATCCTTTTATGTTTACTGTGTAGATTTTGCCAGTCTTTTTTTTTTTTTCATTATTGCTGCTGTATGAGGAAAATGTAGACCTGGTATGTTCTTCGTCCTGTAATACAGCACTCAGTCGGTATGTTTGAGGGTTGAGGGTTGAACTCAGAGGGTTCTGGAGGCTTGAAAGGATTTGCAGCTCTTCCAGTTGCTGAAAAACGTACAGAAAAAAACACAGACATAGCAAATGTTCATAATCTCTTTATTTGTGAGACATGAAAATCAATCATTTGATTAGGAAACAAAGCACATTTTTTCTTGTCCTGTCATTTGAGTTTTAAAAATGTACACAAATAACTTGTCATCTGTTGGCAATAACCCAATCGAGGCACTACTGTATATTCTATACCATATCCCTTGTGTTCAGTCGGATGGATAGATGGATGGATCAATAGATAGACAGCACTTAAAAGAGCTGTTGACTGTGTTATTACATGAGATGAGACACTGTAAAGAAAACCCATAATTAAATGTTAGCATAATCTTTACTCTTTAGGAGTAGGTAAAGAGAAGTATAGAATATAAATGATATAAATGCTGAACTAATTCAGCTCTTCAGTGGAATGAAAGGCAGAATAGGAAAATACAACTCTGATGCATATTTTGATCCTCGCGCTCAATAGCATTAGCAACTGTTAGATTAATACCCATTTTATTCCTCCTGAAATGGGTTAAGATTGGATTTAATTTGCTGATAATTAACATTTGTAACCACTATTACAAATAAATACACAGTTAAATTACTATTATTATTATTATTATTATTATTATTATTATTATTAATTTTTTTTAAATCCTGAAGATCATTTTAATATTACTCACCACAAAAATATTATCCCACTGGATATCGTGACTCTCTCTCTCTCACACACACAAACACACACACACTCCCTTCCTCCCTCACACACTCTCACACACACACTCACACTCCCTCCCTCACACACTCTCTCCCTCCCTCTCTCACACACACACACACGGCCACTTGATGGCAGTAATACTCCAGATCCGCCATCACCTCGAAGACGGTGAAGAAGCTGCTGTTTCTTCACCTAAACGGATGAATTATCAGCCTGGACTAGTCATTTTCACACTAAAACATTCCTTACAGAGTTTTACAGATCACAGATTTGATCGAGTTAAAAAAATAAAAGCTCTGTCTTGTGTCAGTATTTGAGGTTTTAAAACTCTCGTCCTGCATTAAGACCTGAGGTAAGTTGCACTGAAGCTGCTCGGCTAACGGTTAGTGTCCGGGTTGTAAACGCCTCTGTGCTCCCTGTTTAAGTGCACTTCATAGGGTATGATGTAATGACATGTGGCCCCTATGTAGTGCACTCTGTATCCGCAGTGGAGTGATTTACAGTTCGGCTCCTGGGAGCTGTTTTAGTGTGTGGTGCAGCAAGCTGTTTTGTTTGTGTATGTTTTATAAGCATTTAAATAACTTTTAACTTGTTCTAAATCATACCTTCCGACCAGATTTATTGTATGCTTATTATTTTATATAATAGCACAAAGGTGTGTCCAGTCCATACATATTTGGACACCATTATTATTGTTATTGTTATTATTATTATTATTATTATTATTATTATAGCTGTCTACCACAGTATATTGTTGTTGTAATTAAATAATGAGTATGAGCTCAAAGAGCTGACTTTCAGCTTTAACCTGAGGGTATTTACACCCAAAACAGGTGACTGGTGTAGGAATTACAGTCCTTTTTTTTTTTTTTAAAGAGGCCAACACTAACTGGACAGTTGGCTGCTCGTGTTCCATGGACAGGTGTGTGGGTTGTTCCCTCATTATTTCACTGCCAATGAAGCAAGCCATCATGAGGCTGACAAATCAAAACAAACCCATCATAGAGATAAAAAAAAAATGAAAAAGCATTAAGTGTAGCCAAATCAACTATTTGGTACATTCTAAAAAAAGAAAGAACACACTGGTGAGCTGAAGAACACTAAAAGGCCTGGAAGACCACAGAGAACAACTGTGGTGGATGACAGAAGAATTCTTTCCCTGGTGAAGAAAAACCCCTTCACAACAGTTGAACAGATGAAGGTAGGTAGGCGGTAGGCGTTATCTGTGTCAAAGTCATCGATCAAGAGAAGACTTCACCAGAGTAAATAGATCAGCTTGTAGCAGAATGATGGGAAGAGAAGAGTATGGAGAAGAGAAGGATGAATTCTGAAGTGTATAGGGCTACATTATCTGCTTACATTCAGCCAAATGCTTCACAGTGCAGATGGACATTGACCCAAAGCATACTGTTTGCATGTATACATACATATTGTTGTTTACTATTTCCTAATATTCATCATCATCATCATCATCATCTTTTCAGACCTGTTATAATGAGTTCAGCAGAAGACAGGCAGCAGTCTCAGGCTTCTGATCCTGCTCCCTCACAGGTAAAGCTTAATGATGTGTGTAACCGTCTCACAATTTCTGTGAGAAATCAGAAACCTGACGTTAAAGTTTAACCAGTCTTTTGTATTTTACCGCCTTGTTTCATTGCTATCCTACATGCAGTCTTTCTAATCATAACCTTTAATGAGGAGTGAAAAACAAAATCTAAAACTGTTTTCAGATCAGCAAACCAAAATCTACAAACTACAAACAGATTTATAAACAGTGTTTATGTTCTTTGTTGAATAAGGGTTATTATTGTTTGAGCTTTAGCTGTGTGAGGATGTGAAAACAGAGACTTCAGGTGGAGGAACATCAGATTCTGAGGACCAGCAGAATGGAGGAGTTCATATGGAGCTCAGACCTCGTCAGTCCGGTTACAACACACACAGATATATAAACACTGTAAATGTCTAATTAATGGTGGAGTTCTGTCAGTATGTGTAAGACTCTGTGTGTGTGTGTGTTTACACATTATAAGGCTGTGTAAAGAAAGAGGAGACCCTTGAGCTGAGCATCTACAACCATAGAGACGACCTCAACAACACGCCTGATGTTATCTCCATTAAAGAGGAAGAAGCTGACAAAGACTACCTCTGTAAGATCTTAGTGCACACTAGAGTCAGTCCTGGAGCTCACTCTCATTGATTATTCCACCTTAAACACTTGTACTTCTGGCACTTCACCACTTCAGCAGCATGGCTAGGCAACAAATGCAAACCCAGAGCTATCTGTATTCCAACCGATCGTGCTGCTTTCCCATTGTATAACTCTGCCTGTGAAAGACGGAGGAGATTGTCTGGAGGTTATTGGGGAGTGAATTGTAGGCATGAGTAATAAAATATTGCTCGAAATTCAAACAAATGATTTTCAAATGGAACCAGGCATCGCATTTGATGTTACAATGCTACCATATTTATCTCTCATAGAGTGAAAATAAGTATGAGACACAGCAAGTTAGGTTTAAAGGCAGCATGTAAATATGAAAATACTTTAATGTTTTGTGAAAATAAAGAGGAGCAAACTTTGTAGGATGCTCCAAAACTGAGCCAAGTGTGCCAATACTTTAACCTTCAGTGTAAATTCAGAGGATTTAAGAAAAGCAAACAAAAGGCATTATTTTTAGCTCCACTTGTATAATTACTAAGTAATTAATTTTCTCAATTGGCATAAAAAGAACAGAAGACCAAATTACTGACAATGATTTCCATCTTACATTAATCATATAGTCTTTAACAGTGCTGAGATATCGAATAAATCAAACATACACATACACATTCAGCAACATTCAGCAATTATAAATTGATTTCTGTACTGGAATAACTTTAATACATGTAGACATGTTTCTAGTGTCACTCTTAAAACAATTAAAAATAGGCTCTGGTGGTTGAAACAAACTCATCTTGCATTTCATTTGTAATTTTATTTATTAAAAATTCTTTCCCTCCAGACTGTGAGATTTGCAAATCCTTTTTCTTCAACAAGTGTGAGGTTCATGGACCGCCCCTCTTCATCCCTGATACTCCTGTTCCCATGGGAGTCCCTGACCGAGCCAGACAAACTCTTCCTCCTGGACTAGAGATTCGGAAGTCCGGTATTCCTGACGCAGGCCTGGGAGTGTTTAATAAGGGGGAGACTGTTCCAGTAGGCGCACACTTCGGACCCTACCAGG
>CM040457.1:33072725-33092302 GCA_022758105.1 Pangasianodon gigas | reverse complement strand
GGGGGGGGGGGCGTCATTGTAAATTCAACAAACCTAACCCTAACCCTTAACCCTAACCCTTAACCCTTAACCCTAACCCTAACCCTTAACCCCTAACCCCTAAACCTGACCCTACCCCTAACCCCTAACCCTTGGCCCCCTATACAACCACACAGTTTTCGGACTGTGATGGGGGGAGGGGGGGGGGATTGTAAATTCAACAAACCTAACCCTAACCCCGACCCTAACCCTACCCCTGACCCTTAACCCCTAAACCTGACCCTACCCCCCTATACAACCACGCAGTTTTCGGACTGTGATTGGGGGGGGGAATTGTAAATTCAAAAACCCTAACCCTACCCCTGACCCTACCACTGACCCTTAACCCCTTAACCCTAATAATCTTGAGATGGGGGGAATCATTGTACTTCAACCAATACCTAACCCTAACCCTAGTTTTCAGACTGTGATGGGGGGTCATTGTAAATTCAACAACCCTTAACCCCAACCCCAACCCTAACCCCAAACACTAACCCTGACCCCTGACCCTAACCACTAACCCCAAACTAAAACGCTAACCCCGACCCTAACCCCTAACCTAGGGGTTCTAACTCTGCTGACTTAGAATTTAGACATAAGTATTTCCATTCTGAAAACTTACCTGAACCAACTAAAGTGGAGAATGCAGATGTAGGGACTCCTATTTTGAAGCACTACCTAAAGTAACCAAAATGGAGGACATAGACACAGCGACTACTATTTTGAAAATCTAACCAAGGCAACAAAAATGGATGCCTCAGATAAAGGGACCAACCAGAAACCACCAAGTCAGCACCGTCATTTTGGAGGGAAAACCAAAGCCACCGACAAAGCTGCTCCTTGGGGAAACATAAAATACAGCCAATTACAATTCAGTTAACTGATCCTGACCACACCTAAGGCTTAACCACCCAAACCCCACTATGTATACATTGTAGTATACATTGTAGTATACATAAGTATAGGCCATGCTCCCCAAACCAGTTGATAGTCCTCTGAGAAAGCATTTTTTTAATGCAAAACGTTAGGATTTTTTTTCTAAAGAAATCTCTTCACAGTGCCTTTCTTCTGCCTTTTCAAAAAAAAAAAATTTTTTAAATACTAACAAAGATCAAGTTTTTAATCTGCACTGGGGGAAGGATACAACAGTGGAAAAAACACCAACCCAACCAAACCAGCAGGGAACCAGAAGCTCACAGGAGGACAAAGGAATCAGACTATTACTTTCCTGAAAGAGATAAGAACATTCTCCCTGGATTTTTTCCCCCTCTCTCCTCCCGTTTTCTCCCCTTCACCCCTTTGAGTTGGCTTGAGGGACTTTGCTCACGAAACCCAGAAACCCAGGAACTTTGGTTAAAGGAAGAAATACCAAAAGCTTACGAAGGACAAGACCTACTAAGGACTTGAATAGACGCTATTGCAGTCACAAGACCCTTAACAAAACACTCACCAAAACACATTTTAAATTCATACAAGCAACGCATCACATGGAGACAGTACAGAATTCCTTACACACAGGCAATTTTCCAACAGGCATGTCCAGACAGGTCAACAAACTTACACAACTCATAAAACTATCTTCACCAAGGTATGCAACCACAGAGAAAATCACTCAGAGCACACTCACCTGGATGAACAATAACATGCAAATTCTGCACGAACATTACACACAGGTCATAATCACCCTCATGGAAAACATTCAAAAGTTTAGTGACTTGGAATGGACAGTGGCAGTGAAATGGACCAGAAATAGATTCAAACACAAGTTGAGAGATAGCGCTTTAGCCTACTGCAAAGAAACCATTAAAAACAAATAAAAACCATCCTTCTGGATACATCAGGCCCGATTTCATATGCCACTGCCCTTCAACAGGCCAGTTCTCCACAGGCCCAGGTTAACAATTCACCACCTGACCACACCTTAGCCAGAACTACCAAACTTCACCATTTAAAACCCAAAAGTTCACCTATACCTCTTATTCCAACAACAGAACTCTCAAAGAGGCACAAGCAAGAAATTAAGGTTCATGCCCAAGTCCACCACAGAGGGGTGAATCCTGACACATCAGTCAAACCCAAACATAACACAATAAATAAAGTGAACTTACCTGATCTTTCTCATATTGTAACAGCAATCATGTCCGAGGAGAAGAACAATGAGACAAGTGGACAAACTGCAAAACAAAAATGGATAAAGATGACGGGATTTAGTAGAGAGAAAATCTCTGACTAAAGACAATTCTGAATCCTCCCTTTCCAAGTCTGCTACAGTGGTAAAACCAACAAGGACATCCTCAGACTCCTCAGACGATGGACTTTTAGACACCATTAGTCTAGAAAATAGACCCTACGGACAGAAAGGCAGTAGATTGGTCCATCTCTATTCGTAAACCTATAGTTTTTATAGGGGACTCCAAACTCAGCCACAGTCCCCAAATCAGAGACACAAACATACAAGTAGACAGCTTTCCTGGAGCCAGTTTCCTTCACATTTCCAAAATTCTCCCAAAAAAAAAAAAAAAAAAAAAAAACATTCACACCCCCACACACAAAAGGTAGTACTATCAGTACGCTTAAATAACAGGGAACAACATCCACATAAAACAGCAATCAAACAATCACAGTGCCTAGGGTTAGGTGACGCATTCCTTTTCACCATTGATATTAATAGCTTATATACAAATATATCAACTGAATGAAAGCAATCCAAAAAACCTTTAAAAACCATCTGGACCCATCTAGACCAGATAAATACAGTTTACAATTACTAGAGACTAGTTAACCCGAAACGACTGAATTTAATTCGCAGATTTATCTGCAGATTCAAGGCACAGCAATGGACAAAAAAATGTGCACCTACGTATGCAAACACATACATGGCGGATTGGGAAACATCCCTTCTTAAAAAATGTGACCTCACACCACTGGTTTATTACAGATACTTGGATGACATCTTTGGAGCTTGGCAGCATGGTGCAAAAGAGTTTGACCGATTTATTAAAATTACAAACACACACCACCCAAACATCACAGTAAAACACAACATCAATCAACACTCAATTCAATTTCTGGACACAACCGTGTTTTTCAGTGGACCAACGGAGGACTCTAGGACACTCAAAACAAGGATTTATTTCAAAGAAACGGACACACACACAGCCTTTTACACAAGCCTCTTACACATTTAAAGGGATCATCAAATCAGCCCCCAGACGTAGGGGATACAGTAAAAGATATTTAAGACACATTAAAGCCACGACGCTTTAACAAATGAAGACCGAATCACCGAACATCCTGCTGCCAGACTCCACACAGGTCATCTCTTTAGTAACAATTTATTCCCACTAGACAAGATTACTAAATAATAGGATTAAAAACAATTTAAAACACACACAACAATATGTACCTGCCTTGCAAAATTTCATCTCGGCCTACAGGGAGAATAAAAACCTTAAAGACATCCTTGTCCGCTCTAGATTCACTTCCACATGACTCCAGTGGCCATCTCCTTAGGAACAATGCTACAAAAAAAAATAAAATACATTTTAGGAATTCCCATTATCCAGAACCTCACTTTAAATACAAATATACAAATTGTTTATTACATAACATGTGTACTGTCCTTTACATACTTTGATAGCAAGCTAAATTCTACCCTCATCAAAAGTTTACAGACACAGAATGTCTCTTTCCAATTTTTAATAAGGGTGAGGTAAAACTATTAAATAGAAAGGAAAACAATAAAACAATATGAATTTACATTCAATAAATATTTCTTACAACTATCTATGCATTCTACCAAATGATAGATTTAACTCTTACAGATGTTGCTTTTCTTACTTATTAATGACATGAAATTAAATAGAAAAACATTAACTTCCTTATTGATCATCTGACCAGTCACATGACAATCTCAACATTATGAAGGATTATCCTTAGAACAACTAGTATGGGGAGACATACTACTAAGCAAGCAAACATTTCCCTTTAATTGCTATTAAATTTCTGACTCTTAACTGTAATTGAACAACATGTTCACACTGTCAAACATTACACAGGTAAAACTAAAAACACATTAATATTAAGGTTAAAACAACACATACACAACATCACTAATAACACAAAAAATACACAGTTAATCATTTTAAAGAACATGGTTTGGATACATTAAAAATCCCAGGGTTGGAAGCCCACCTAACCTGGACAGATAAACAGAGGGAAAAAAGTGAAGTGAGATGGATGCACAGATTAAAATCATGGATTCCCATGGGACTTAACGAAAGGGGTAAGAAATCGCTCTAATCACAAATCTGTACAAAAACAATCAAGTTTTAAAGATCAGGCCAAGGATGTTCTTATTGTCTACATGAAGGCAGAATCCATATTCATTACATTACACAAGTTTTAACCCAAAGTTTAAATCACATTTTAACTCCTTATAAAGCCATGATGGTCAAATTTTAAAGATCAGGCCAGGGTTGTTTCCATTGTCATGTAGGTCTCAAGATGTCTCTGGATTATCAAAATGAGATTAAGGTTTCAGGGGAGCCACAAAACAACAAAACCTGTGCGTTTGGATAAACAGACACCGGGGTTTGACAACAGGAGGCTGGACAAGGGACCAAGGGAGAACATTTTTCTATTTTTTGGATTTTAGATGATAGAGAATGACACAAATTGAGAGTCATAAAAATAAAATTGAACACAAAACACTAGATAGGAAGGTGAATAAAGCACTTACCTTTTACAGAGTGGAAGACAATCAAGCACTTACTTTTTGAATGTAATAGCACTAAGAGTGAAAATAGCACTTACCTTCAAGCACTTTGACTCCAAATCCTTAGTCCATTTGTAACGAGTAGAACAGGGTGTGGCCCCTTTAAGAGCAGCGCACCCTTCACTGTTATTCTCTTCCGGGGAAACGTTAGTTCTCAAGTTGCACGTGCTTTGAGCACCGCAAGTATATCTTTTATTTTTGTTGCTCGATGTGACGATGTCATAAGTTACCCTTATTGTTTATATGTTCTGTGTTTGTTTGGTTTATATTATTTGTATAAATGTTTGTTTTCCTTTGTTTGTTTGCCTGAAAATTATTATTTATTATTTTTTTTTTTTCTAGTCTAAGGTACACATTAGACTGAAGAAAAGACACCAAGAGTTTTCTTTCTTTGTTTTATTTAGAGTTTAGCTCAATTCCCTTTTCTTACCTTTTGTCTCTGGGTTCATGGCTGCAGCATGGTTCCAGGGGTGGGGTTTAAGAGGATGTGTGGCCTTCCTGTTCCCCATTTTATACTATCCTGAAGAATTATGGGTAGTGTAGGCTGTGTGAGCAAGGGGGGGTCATTGTTTTATTTTGTGTTTATTTTGAATATAGTTTATGAAGATGTATTGTTTTATTATTTCTGGTATTTGTTTTTGTTGGTAATATTGATGTTAAAATTTATTTTGAATTCTAGTGTCAATTGTTAAGTTTATTTTTATATTTATTTATGTATATATGATTGCCATTCCCCTATGTAGGTGAATTGGTTTTAGCCCTGAGATAGAAAGGGTGCATTTTGTCTGTTTGTAGGCAGTTCTGGAGAGGCACCTCCGTGAGGAGGCTAAGAGCTGATGTTCCTGTTTAATGGGTTTGTTTTGTTTTGTTTTGTTGATTTTTGTTGATGAATGCAAGTTTTGGAGTCAATAAATCTTTCTATTGATTGCAATCAGTGTCTCCTGCCTTTCGCTCTGGTCATGTCCCCACATAATGGTGGCAGCGGTGGGATATTCCAGATGAGGAGCATTGTTCTGTTAAATATGCGGGAGTGATGGCAGCAAAACGAGCACGTACTGAGACACTAGTGTAGCAGATCCGATTCTGCACATAAGAGAACTCACACCGGAAACAGCGGGTCAGCCTTAAACACCTCTATTTATTGCATCTGGAAACACATGGGACACTTCGTTTGTAACAATCACCGTGCTATCCTCCTCCCACACACTCATTTTAAACTGGGAGAAGAGAAGAGGAACTCGAGCGTCTTGCCTCGCCAGCGTCTAATCGCGGTCTGAGGCTGATGTAACTTAACAATTTTATATTTGACTTTATGTAATACATATCAAAATGCATGAAAATAAAGATTTGAAATAAAATGACTGTTTATGTATCGTTAACAGTAAATAATGTGTAAAAATAACGTTCATATGAACCAAAGTGCAAACACTTCCCTCAACATCATATACATTCACAATGACATAACAAAACCAATGCAAAATCCACATGCAAATAACAGAATGTATTGTAGGAGAAAATTTAATAAAACAAATGCAGTTATCGACTGGATTGCACAGGCTGATCAGTTTATATTGTTTGAGTTAAAGAACATAACATACCTGGAAACACATGGGACACTTCGTTAGTAACAATCACCGTGCTATCCTCCTCCCACACACTCTGTACACAAACCGCTAATTAGTTAGCTCCGTGTGCGTCACATAACACTCGCATAAAACTCGCAAGACATGTAAATAGATTTGTATAATCGACTCAGAACATGTTGTGTTTAATGTTTCGTTAACTTTAACCGAATTAACACTCTTGAGCACACCATTTTGAACTGGGAGAAGAGAAGAGGAACTCGAGCGTCTTGCCTCGCCAGCATCTAATCGCGGTCTGAGGCTGATGTAACTCCCGCGCTCTCCCGGAAGGTATAGCACGTAACGCAGATAAATGTCCCACTTGAAAAACACCTTAATTTATAGTTCCTAGCCCAAAAGGGAAGTTTTGGGAAGTTCATCACGCACATATATATAAAAAATATTATTTCTCTCTTCCTAACCGGCTACACTAGCACAGATGGACCCCGGAAATGATGGGCAGGAACTGGAAGGAGCTAGCGGAGGTGCTGGAGAGCAGATACCTCCTGAGAGTTCTTCTAGAGATATTGCTGAGCTCAAGGGTATGTTCCAGAGATTAATGGTGGACCAGCAAGAAAGACAAGTTCGTCAAGAACAAGAAAGCAGCTCAGTGAGATGGATGACATAGAGCATTATCTGACTACCTTTGAGCGAATTGCTACAGTCTGCAGATGGCCTCCAGAGGATTGGGCCATTCGATTAGTTTCTCTACTCACTGGCAAGGCCCGTGCTGCCTATGTGGCTATGGATGTGGAAGAAGCGAGCGACTACGGGCAGGTGAAAGGGGCAATACTGAAGAAATATTCTATCAATGCTGAGACCTATCGTCAACGATTTCGTTCTATGGAGGTGCTGATGGAAGAAACTCCTAAGGAATTGTATGTTCGGTTGAAGGATTTACTCTACAAGTGGGTGAAACCTGCGGAAAAGACAGTACAGCGATTTGCAGAGACTATCATTTTGGAACAGTTTTTGAGAATGTTGTGTCCTGAATTGCAAACCTGGATTAAAGAACATGATCGAGCTTCTGCTGAGGAGGCTGCCAAGCTGCGGGATGTCTTTGTGGCAGCTATGCAAAGGACTGAGCCTTGGAGTTTTGCTCATTGGAAGGCAGCAAGCCTTCCTCATGTAAGACAACCTCATTGCAAGAAGGGGGTAAGAGCACGGGTGAGAGAGTGGTGAAACAGGCAGAAACGTCTAGCTTAACTACAGTTGGGACTATTAAGTGTTATAGTTGTGGCCATAAGAAACCAATGTGTCCAAACCTGAATAAAAAGCTTACCAATGTCTGTTATGTTCCCCGGAAGATGAAAGTTGAACCTAGCATTACTCCAATGTCCAGTGAGGTTACAGTTTCTGTAGAACTGAATGGTAACAAGGTTACACCATTGGTAGACACAGGATACACCCAAACTTTGGTAGAAACTGATCTTGTATCTGAATGTTCTATGGAAAGTGATTGCCCTGTTATGGTTAAGTGTATCCATGGTGAAGAACGGTCTTATCCAACCACTGAAGTGTATTTAGGGGTTAATGAGCAAACTTACCTAATGAAAGTGGGGCTAGCACCAAAACTGCCATATCCTGTGATTATTGGTCATGATCTTACTGCATCCAAGTAATACCTGTAATGTGGTGTTAACTCAGGCAAAGTCTAGACAGAGCCAGGAGGTGAATGAAACAAACTCCTTGAAATGCCTTCCTTTTTATGATTGTGATATTCCAACCCATCCAGTGAAACCTGTGAAGTCGAAAGCAGAGAAGAGGTTAGACATGTTTCAAGGAACAGTGGTTAAAGTCACAGATAGGGAAGGTTTAAAAAACCTTAATTTGGAGTGGCAGATCCCTGCCAATATGTCTGAGCTGCAAAAAGCAGATTCTGAAATTGGTCCCCTCTATTCTAGAATCAAGGAACAGGCTAAGCAAAGCAGTGAAATGGTCTTCTTTAAAGGTTCTACTTTTTTGTCTAGAGAATGAACTTTTGTATCGTAAGGCCCAAAATAGACAACAAATGGCTCTTCCCGTGAGTGTACAGAAGATGGTGTTGAAAATGGGGCATTCTATCTCCTGGGATGGTCATTTGGGCCGTCGTAAAATGTATCATCTAATTAGTAAACACTTTTTCTGGCCAGGGATGTCCAAAGATATAGCTGAGTTTTGACAGACGTGTCCAGAATGCCAATGTACTGCCCCTCAGGGGCCTCCAAAAGCTCCTTTGGTGCCTTTTCCAGTACTAGAGGTGCCCTTCCAATGGCTAGGCATGGATATTGTAGGCCCTTTAGAGAGGAATAAAGCAGGCAATAAGTACATGCTGGTAATTTGTGACTATGCAAGTCGATATCCTGAGGTCTTTCCTTTGAAGAACATTAAGGCAAGGTCTGTAGCCTTTTGTTTGGTGCAGTTCTTTTCTAGAGTGGGGTATCCCCAGGAGATATTGACTGACAGAGGAACCAATTTCACCTCAAAGTTATTGCAACAGGTTTATCAGTTGTTGGGTATAATAGGTTTGAGGACCACACCTTACCATCCCGAAACAGATGGTCTTGTGGAAAGATTTAATCAAATCCTCGTTCAAATGCTCCGAAAATTTGTGAATGACACAGGGTCTGATTGGGACCAGTGGTTACCTTACTTATTTGAGTATAGAGAAGTTCCACAGGCTTCCGCAGGTTTTCCTCCCTTTCAGCTTGTGTATGGCCATGACGTGCGGGGTCCTCTGGCTTTGTTGAAAGAATCCTGGGAGCAAAGTTCACAGACATCTAGTAAGGTTAATGTCATTGATTATGTGTTGCAAATGAGGGAGACATTGGAGAAAATGACCAAGGTGGCAGCAGAACACTTACAAGAGGCACAGGGTAGGCAGAAATGCTGGTATGATGTGAAGGCATGACAGCAGTCCTTTGATGTAGGTCAGCAGGTTTTGGTCATGTTTCCAACTGAAGAGAATAAGCTGTTGGGTAAATGGCAGGGGCTGTTCAAGGTTACTAAGAAGTTAGGACCTACGACATATGAAATTGCTACTCCTGGTGGGTCACATCCTTATAGAACATTGCATATTATTCTCTTGAAGGAATAGTTTCCACAGAAAGAGTCTGCAAGTGTAAATTTGATTCAGTTGGTGGAAGACGAAGAAGAGGTAGAAGAACAGTATTTATCTGTTAGTCAGGAGAACCCCTCAGTTAATCTTGAGCATTTATGAGGCGAGCAGAAAAAACAAATTCAAGAGTTATGTGATCCAGAACTATTTAAGAGTACCCCTGGTTGTACCACTCTTGATGCGTCCAGCATCAAATTGTGTTGAAACCTAATGCTCAAGTGAAATGAATGAGTTATCGTATTCCAGAAAGGATGGAATTCACCGAGGAGATTAGGTTAATGCAGGAGATGGGCATTGTGGAACCTTCTCAAAGTGAATGCTGTAATCCAGTTGTGCTTGTACCGAAAAAGGACGGAAGTTTGCGTTTTTGTATTGATTTCCGCTACCTAAATTCAGTCTCTAAATTTGACTCACCCACCTGGACCCGGACTTGCGAATTGCAGGGGGTCCAGTGAGGGGGGCAGCAGGGTCTTGATGTGCCTCATGACGAGCCTCTTGAAGCACTTCATGATGATGGGTGTAAGTGCAACGGGACGGTAGTCATTGAGGCAGGACACTGAAGACTTCTTTGGCACGGGGGTGACGGTGGTGTCCTTGAAGCATGTCGGAACAACGGTGCTGCTCAGGGAGGTGTTGAAGATGTCCGTGAAAACATCTGCCAGCTGGTATGCACATTCTCTGAGCACCCTGCCTTGTCTGGTCCAGCAGCCTTCCGCGGGTTGACTCTGTGTAGAGTCTTCCTCACATCGGCCGTGGTTAGGCACAGCACCTGGTCATTGGGAGGAGGGGTGGTCTTCCTCGCCGTCACACCATTCTGTGCCTCGAACCAAGCGTAGAAGTCGTTCAGCGCATCTGGGAGGGAGGCATCACTGTCACAGGCAGGTGATGTTGTCCTGTAGTTGGTGATGGCCTGGATGCCCTGCCACATGCGCCGCGTGTCTCTGCTGGTCTTGAAGTGGCTGTGGATTCTCTGAGCGTGTGTGCACTTTGCCTCTCTGATGGCCCGGGACAGTTTGGCCCTCGCTGTTCTTAGGGCCGCCTTGTCACCTGCTCTGAAGACGGAGTCTCGGGTCCTCAGTAGCGCACGCACCTCTGCAGTCATCCACGGCTTCTGGTTGGAGCGTGTGGTGATGGTCTTGGAGACGGTGACATCATCAATGCACTTGCTGATACAGCTGGTCACTGATGTCACGTATTCCTCCAAGTCAGTGAAGTCACCGTCAGGTGCCGCTTCCCTGAACATGTGCCAGTCAGTGTGTTCAAAACAGTCCTGAAGAGCAGAGATGGCTCCTGCTGGCCAGGTTTTCACCTGCTTCAGAACCGGTTTGGTATGTCTGACTAGCGGTCTGTATGCTGGGATTAGCATAACAGAGATGTGGTCTGAGTAGCCGAGGTGGGGACGGGGCTCCGCACGGTACTCGCCGGGGATGTTTGTGTAAACAAGCTCCAGCGTGTTCTACCCTCTCGTTGCAAAGTCCACATGCTGGTGGAATTTAGGGAGCACTGACTTGAGATTTGCATGGTTGAAATCTCCGGCAACAATAAACAGTCCGTCAGGGTGTGAATTCTGCAGCTCGCTAATAGCCCCATACAGTTCACAGAGCGCGTCTTTAGCATTAGCGCTGGGGGGAATGTACACACCGATTATAAAGACAGTGGTGAATTCCCATGGTAAATAAAATGGCCTGCATCTAACAGTCACAAACTCCACCAGCAATGACCAGTAACTGGAAACTAGCACCGAGTTCTTGCACCATTCCGTGTTGATATAAACACACAAGCCACCGCCGCGAGCCTTACCACATAGAGCTGTGTTTCTGTCGGCACGAAACGAGGCTAGCCCGTCTAGCTGAATGGCGGTGTCCGGAACTCTGTCGCTGAACCACGTCTTTGTTTTCACGTCTCTGTGAAAACAAACACGCAGCAGTCTCTAAACTCACGCCGCGTAGTTTGCTGGAGTCGGATGTAATCCAATTTATTGTCCAGAGAGCAGACATTGGAGAGCAGGATGGATGGGAGAGCCGGCCGGCTAGTGTTTGTTTTTAGCCTAGCACAGACCCCCGCCCTCTTGCCACGCTTCTGCTTTCTCGCGCACCGCTTGCGACGTCCCCTCCCCCGGCATCAGGCGACGCCGAGGGCTGGAGGCCTGGTCCCCGCAGCAAGCCGAGATCGCGTAGCTTCTCCAGGGTTAGGGTTAGTGACACCAAAACTCAAAGAGCATCAGTGCATGATATTAGAGTTTCCAACAATTCATGTAAAGGATGCTTTTTTCCCCACCAAACTTCCAAGAACAAATAGAAAAATAGCAGAATGGAATATTGAGGTAATAAAACCGATTGTCTTTATAGGTGATTCTAATTTGGCTTGTATACCTTATTTTGACCGTGAAGACGTTCAGATAGATAGTTTTCCAGGAGCCAATTTTTTACATATATCCAAGGTCTTGCAAAAGCTGACTCCTAACCCCAGTGTTCAAAAGGTTGTGTTGTCTTAATAATTAGGAGCAACATGCTGATAGAACAGACAAATAACAGCTTCAGGATCTGTGGAGAACAGCTGAAGAGGTATTTCCCAAAGCAATGATTTTTACCTTTTACCCGTCTTTTACCTGATCAACAGCAAAAAAACCCTCAAATGTTTGAATACCTTCATTTGGACTTGTGGTAACACCCTGCCAGAACTCAGTCCACTCAGGTTCAGGGTGGACCCTAAAGATCCGGTCCATTGGACGAGGGAGACCATGTTGCAAATTCTTACTTATTGGTTGTACCAGTTAAACTTTTAAATTCAGTAAAGTGTTGGGCATCAGTACATAAAAATTAATCTACAAATATCATTAATCTTTCTAAAACTTTTACTTTGACAGGTCCACAGGAGGAGCTGCTGAATAAGGGTATGACCTTCATCCTGACACCACAGAAATATGACCTTGGGGGACTGAGGTGGGACTTCACGTCTACAATAGAACGTGAAAAAAATATAATATAATATAAAACGTTTAGATCATTTTCAGTATGAAAAAAATATGATATTGGCTACGCAGCCCCATACGCAGCAAGCTGCAATGTACTGTAATAGACAAGAAAGACCAAATGTTACTTGTGTGAGTGTTTGGTATAAAGATGTGTTTCATCAATATACAATAAGAAGCACAGATCATTATTATGTTACTATGTAGATCGGTGCATGTATGCACATGACAAATTACAAAGATACCATGGAGATAAGTATTTACATAGACTAAATATACACTCCAATAGCATTAGCACAAATTTATCATTTAAATGTCAAATATGGAGCATGTCATGAATGGGAGGCAGAAGTGGATGCAAATGCAGTTTAGAGTTTTATTAAAGTAACTGGCAAACAGATCATGAGGCAAAGACATAAACAAGAACAGGCAAAAAGTCAAGCGGATCAGCAAACAAGAAAAATCCAAAAACCACGTAGCAAAGTGAGATAAAAAACCCAGAATAATACACAGAAACATGGCTTGGTAAGTTCAGGTAATAGTACACTGAGCGTTTCTTCGTATTGAGTGAGTGCGAGTCCTTCATCTAACGATGGGTGTGACTGGCAACAGGTGTGCATGATTAGAAGTCTGGCGACTGAGAACATGGCAAAGTTCGTGTGTGTTGGGCAGTGTAGTCCTGGGCAGACATGTTCGTAGGCTGCGGTGCATTCTGGGAAATGAATGTTGTTGTCTATTCTGGCGTTGACCTGACAGAACAGTAACACTTGATTCACACATTGTGCGTTTACCATACTGAAATAATATTTACCTGAAAACTGTATCCAGTTGCGTATTTAGTGGAAATTATTAAGTAATTCACTGCAGATTCCATGCTAGGCTCGTGGCTAATGGTGGCCAAGTTAGTTGTGGCATTTACTGTTGCTGAGCCTCACTGGCTAGATTTAGCATTTAGCTTGCAACTTTTCCCAGGGAAAAAAGCACTCTCTCTATTTTGTTGCCAGCTTTTATTTAAAGTTGCTCCCCTTTTTTTGGCTGTTTTTTAAAAAGTTGACTCTCTTTTATTTATTACTGACTTCTTTTTTTTAAAGACGCCTTTTTTATTTAAAGTTGTCTCTTTTTTTTAAAGTTGACCTCGGTTTTTAATTTACTTTTTATTTATTTTTGACTTTTTTTTTTTGAAGATGACTCATTTTATTTAAAGTTGACTCTTAATTTTATAATTGACTTCTTTTTATTTAAAGTTGACTCTATTTAAAAATGTCTTTCAGGGCCACACTTACTAAAACTGTATTAGGTGACCAACAAGTCTTAATAGGTCTCACTACCTCCTTTAAAAGATCTAGGCAAGAGTGCATCCATATTTATGTATTTCATTTAGTTTGTCATTAATTGATTGTATAGAACACAGATGCAATGAATATTTTATTGCATCTATAATATTTGAAAGTGAAAGCTATGCTGTGTGAGTCTAACTTTTAGAGTCTTGGCATGTTCCACAACTTCCTGTGAAAGATTTAGGTTATAGTGTATTCACAATTACATGTCTTCACAGTTTAGCTTCTCTTTATCTATTTGCTGAGATTCATTTTCATTTTTTTTAACATATTCTGATTATACTGTTTGCCTGAATAATTAACAACTTCTTTGCATCAAATAGAGACAGTGTTAGGAGTCATAAAACACAATAACAAAAACAATACTGAATAAGAGTTTGAATAATCTCTCACCTGGTCTATACACAGCGTATTATATAAACAGCATTTTGTTTCCACTTTAGTCTACTTTAATGAATGGCCTTGTTTCAATAATAAGATAAATGTGGCTCTATATGATGGAATTCAAGGAGGTTACAAAATCAAACCAAGAGTATGACAGTGTAACGGTAGATGAAAAGGCATGTGTGCATGGGAAAGTTTCTGAAAAACCACTCATCATTTCCCCACCATAGCAAAGTGACAGTCTCCACTCCCTGAGTGCTGACAGATCAGCTGTGCTTTTATGTTTATCTCCGGTATGCTTAGTCAGTCATTGTGTGCTTACTTGAGTTTTGAAGGTGTTAACCAAATATGTTTTTAAGACTAGCAAGATAGTCAGTTATTGTTTTCTGGGGGAAATTAACCCTTGCCACCCCCTTGCTGCTTACAACAGTGTTTTGGATTACATTTGGTCCAACCAATGTTAGTCTGATTCTTGAAAATATTTACAAAATTGTTATTATTAATGGCAGGCTTGTTACACCAATATACTGCATTGTTTGAATTCAGCAATTTACTACATAGTTATTTGATTATTTGTGCAAAAAGTTACTGTGCAAAAATAAAAATATCAAATGTTCTTTTCAGTACTATTCAGTGATCTTTCCCCATGATTTTATGATGGCATAAAAATAAAAATACCAATCTACATTTTTGTCTGTTAACCTTATACTTTGAAATTGTACTGATTTATTTCAAAACTCAGGTGCCACATAATATGAATGATTGAATTCTCAGAACCAGCTCTCCTAAGAAATAATAATTTTGCATTTAATTAAAAGTATATATACATCAATAATTATATAATTATATCAAAATGTATCAATTGTTTTCCAATTTTAAAAATATAAGTTAATTAAATATTTCCTAATAAGATTTTTTACAGATGTTTTTGTAGTCAGATCATTGCAGTTTGTTCATAATTTTTTTTTTTTTTTTTTTGCCTATCCTTTTCTAATACTTAAAATGTCCAGATAATTTTATAGTTTCATTCTGAAATCAATGTTTTCTTGTTTGATGTTTACCATTTAATTGATTTTATAGCATAAAAAAATTATGATTTGAAATGTAAATATTTATAATAATAGGTATGTAAGAACCTTTTTTTCCTCCCCACAGTTAAAATTTTAGAAACTGCATGTTCCTGAATTTTAGTCTGTAATTATCCCTGAACACAGATAATGGTGTTAGTTATGATTGTCTGAGATAAAACTAAACTTGAAAGTTCACGCTGGCACATACGGTAACCACTGACTTACAAAACTGCTGTGTGAGTCATTTGTAAAAAGAACTGCACGTCTGTGTGGCCAAGTGTGAACCATTGACCTCTCGTGTTGCATCTACCGCTCATTTTCTCGTGAGAAAATAGAATTTTAAGAACAATGTTGTGTTGGTTATAATACCATTTCTGTTTGATTTTAACAGGTGAATGGCTAAAATGAACAATCAGGCCATTTTGTCTTTTTGAAAATTACTGTGTTAATGATGACAAATGAGTAAAATGAAACATTATAATAACTGTTTTTTTTTTAACAGTTTTAGATTTTTATTTCTCAAGATTGCCAGAATACATAATGGTTCCAGAGCACAAATAAACACATCACTGAGATTGTTGAACTTAAAGAGGAAATACACAAAAAAGCACTTAAAAACATTCTACATTTTACATGGATAAAATGCATCAGTGAGCATGGAAAAATAATAATAATAATGGATTTAAATTACTGTAGTTTATATGTTTTGTTAATTGTGAAGTATGTGCACATTAAGCATTAAAGAGTAATGTTTACTATTTTAAATAGTTATAAGAGTAATAAAAAAAAGAGTAATGTTTATTTTTAAATCTAATAGTTTAAAAAAATCTATTAGTTTTTAAAAATGTATATGACTATGTTAATAAAAGGGAAAAACATAGAAAGTAGTACAATTGCATTCATTTCTGCATTTATTAAAATCGATCTCCGGCATGTTGAAATTACTGATAAACAGTTCGAGCAATGATTTATCTAAAGGAAATGGTTGGGGGCATTTTCATTCCTAACAATTGGAATATAAGCTGTTGAGCAAAACAGACAGCCAGAGCACAAATAAAGACACTGTAGACAACTTCATAAAATATATAATTGGCTTCTTTGAATCTATACCATTTTAGAAAAGCAGGAGTAAAATACTGAAAAATATTATATGGCACATATTTGAGGAGTACCTTTCTGTTTAAAAACAAAAGTCAAGAAAGTGGTGTTAAAAATTAATTAGAATACCCCACAAACACAATGGCATTAACACATCCTGCTGCAAATGTAATCCATTAATGCATTCATAAAATAATATAATAAGAATTCATTTGAGTATATTTCTGTATTTAATAATAAAGCTAAAATCATGTAAAGCTATAACCTGTGGACAGATGTGGCTGAGTGAGTTCATTTCTTCTGAGTGAGGGAGAAGACGCGGCCACGGGTTGCAGTGCTTCCCAGGCTCTCTGAGATACCATTTGAGGCAGTTGAGTTAGAGGATACGTAACTCTGCTGTATATCCCCCTTGCCCATGCAGAACTTGCACTGTGCGGCTGCGCTGCGTCTGAAATGCTTATCCAGGAACAAGTAAATGACTGGATTCAGGCAACTGTTGAGGAAGGCCAGGCAGGAGGAGATGATGAGCCCTCTAGCCAAATATATGTAGGTGTCATAATCCAGCTTGTCATTACTTATCTTGCAGATGACTTGAATTGTTCTTAACACATTGTAGGGCAGCCAAGATACCAGAAAGACTATAATGATGGTGAAAACAATTTTGAAAGAGTGGCGACATCGGGCTTCAGCACGTGAATTTCCGGCAGTGACACAGTGGTGCCGCAGTTTGACCATGATCGAGCCATAACACAGGAGGATAACCAACACAGGCAGCACAAAGGTCAGAAAGCCTGTCAGCAGAATCATACTTTGGAAGAAGGAGGACTCCAGGTCATCTATACAAGAACTATTTTCAACAGTCAACTTGCGATAAACCAGTGACGGTGTACCCAGGATTAGCGACGATCCCCATACCACTCCACAGGTGAGATGTATACATTTGCTGCTCCGGAGAAAGTGGGAGTCCATGAGGCGCACTATGGCAAGGTAGCGGTCCACACTCATGCACGTGAGAAAGAAAATGTTGGAAAAGCGGTTGACTGCGATGATGTAGCTGCTGATCTTGCACAGCAGCTCCCCAAAGGGCCACTGGTCATGTTGCCCAGCTGAGACGGCCCATAGGGGCAAAGTGAAGACAAACACCAGGTCTGCTAGAGCAAGGTTCAGCACAAATGTGTCTACCAGACGTGCATTCTTCTTGTGCCTTTTACCAATAACTATGATGACAAACAGGTTTCCAGTGAATCCAGCAAAGAAAATAATGAAATACAAAATGGGAAGATAGATGTGAGACATGGAGAGAAGTTGCTCCTTCACTGGAGTCACTGTATCATTTGATTCGTAGTCATAAAAGTTGAGATCATCTATAAAATTTTCCATCGTGGTATGAAAGAATGCCATCTCAGTGCTGCTTGCCATCTGTGCTCATCTGACTGGCAAAGCAAACCTATTCTGTCACAAGCTTGCACATGTGACACAACCACAAACTGCAGCAGCAGGTCCTCTTTTTGATATATGTAGGTCTGCAATTTTCCACAACAAGCCATAAATCAAGCTATTCCACTGAACACATTTAAAGACATTTTATATTTCAGTAATGCACTGAATTACTCACTAACAAAACACCCAAATATATATGACTAGACAAACCTAACCATAAATTTATGACAAAGTTCTATAAGCTCATCTTCAACAGTTGAAACTAAAGATTCAAAACTACAACCACATATCCACAAACCTGCAGAGGTGATTGCAGCAAATGCCATCAAAATTTTATTTAAAATTGTATTGTTTTATTTAAAAGCACAATAGATAACAGTAGTAGGTTTACAACATATTTGGATGATGTTTTTTTTTTATCTGTGGCTGTGGTTTCCTGATTTTTCTTTGAAGCAAGGTTTACAAACTGCACATATTAGTGTTCCCCTGCACCCTAGAACATGTCATATTAAATTATTAAAAAACAACATAGAATAATGCTTTGTTAAATATGTTTTTGTAGTGCAAAAAACTATAATGGCCCAGCAACATATGTAGGTACATCTTTACCTAATTAAAAATACCATGTTATCTGAACACATATGAATATACTATATGAATATTTTTAATAGGCCTCCACGTCCTTTTGTACAAAAAGTTGGGTAGCTTGTTAACTGCTAGTAAACTTGCTCATAGGGAGACAAGTGGGATTTCAGTATCTGAGTTTCTATTTGCAACTGCATATGCTCAGTGATTTATTTTACAGTATTCCACTCAGTGATAATATACAATCAAAACTGTTTTGTTCATCACCAATATTAGCTACACCATTTTAAAAGAAATCTGTAAATTCACAGAGAAAAAAATCTTCATGTTTTCACTGTATTTCAAAGAAATGGTTAGACTTTAAATTAATGACAATTATCAATAAATCAATAAATTCTTTATCTGTAATTTCACAATATTTGTTGATTGTTTAAAAAATGTTAAAAAGCAGAACATGAACATTTATTTAACACAACTGTTATTTAAATTAGTTTAAATTGTGACATATTTTAAGAAGCATCTTGTATATTAAAAAAATTGCAGTACAAAACACAACAAAACCTTACTTTGTTTGGAATTATGTCTTGAAATATATGGAGCTATGAAAAACCGAGATTGATTATCTTTAGCTTAGGTGTATGTAAACATTTGGCCTAAAAAAAAAAAAAAAAACTTTTTGGCCTTTTATTAATTCAATAAAGTTAAGAATTATGTACCATGTATCATTAGCAGACCAAAGTTGACCCCCTTTTTTTTTTTTTTTTTTTTTTTTTTTTTTTTTTTTTTTTTTTTTTTTTTTTTTTTTTTTTTTTTTTTTTTTTTTTTTTTTTTTTTTTTTTTTTTTTTAATAGTTCTCTGCAGTCCTAGTGCCCTTAAAGGAATATCTTTTTTTTTTTAGCACATCTGTTTTTCTACCACATCTGTAGAATATACACAATAAAACACAATATTTAGTTTTTTTTTTAAATACATATAAACATTTATAAATATACAGTCAGGTCCATAAATATTGGGACAGTGACACAGTTTTGGTAATTTTGCCTCTGTACACCACCACAGTGGATTTGAAATGAAGCAGTCAAGATGTGACTGAAGCGTAGACTTTCAGCTTTAATTCAAGGGGTTTAACAAAAATATTGCATTAACCGTTTAGGAATTACAGCCATTTTTTACAGAGT
>CM040457.1:33058572-33070135 GCA_022758105.1 Pangasianodon gigas | reverse complement strand
AGGAACTCTGTAAAAAATGGCTGTAATTCCTAAACGGTTAATGCAATATTTTTGTTAAACCCCTTGAATTAAAGCTGAAAGTCTACGCTTCAGTCACATCTTGACTGCTTCATTTCAAATCCACTGTGGTGGTGTACAGAGGCAAAATTACCAAAACTGTGTCACTGTCCCAATATTTATGGACCTGACTGTATTTAAAACACTACTACTGCAACTACTACTACTGCAACTACTACTACTACTACTACTACTACTTCCACCACCAATGCAAAACACGTTTTCATTTTGAAATAGTGAACATCCATACAATTTATTTTTGGTGACTCTCCAGAGTCTGCAACCTCATATAAAAATATATATTTTTACTGTTACAAAAAAAAACAAAAAAACAATTACAATTTTTGTTAGAGTATTGTTTTGTTTTGTTATGGTTCGCATTTCCCGAGTAGTCTTTAAGGTCACAAGCACTGTTTTCTCTAGGAAGTGTAATTGCACACTTCTGATGATGCCCCCTTGTGATGCTTCCTTGAATGCCCACACAAAAATGTATATAAAAAAGTTAGTCAGTTGGAGTAATTGACAGATACAGTGCAGTTTGGAACAGCCACAGATACACCTGACATTCATAACATTGCGGTTTTCTTATTTTTGGAAAGCCAAAACAGGAACACGTGTCAGAACAGAGACAATCCCGCTGGCACCCAAATTCTCAAAGTCCCAACCACAAATAATGCTAACTGGCTACACTGGCTGTGAGCTTAGCCACGTTAATTGTTTAACACCTCTGACAATCACTGCAGTCCCACCATCAGACACTCAGCATTTCTTGATCTCATTATCAGACACGGAAGTTTATGCGAGGCAGAGCTGTGAATATGCCAACAGGATCATATAGAAACAAAGGGCAGTTTTGTAGAAACGTCAGAAATATATGCATCCTAATTGATTATTAGTAATTGTTAATTGTTTATGTATAATATAATGTGTAGTTCTATTAATAAATATATTTAATTTAAAAGATAATGTGATGCATCTTCTTCTTATTATTAGGGGACCAAGTACCGAAGGTGCTGGGACCCTATTGTAGTTGTTAGGATTTTTTTCTTCTTGTTCTTGTTCTTCTGCCTTAAAATGACTCATGCAGACACAGACCAAACTGTAAGTTCTACAGATATGAAACTTGGTCAATAGATAGTACTCCCTCCCACAACTCAGGTAAGTGAGATAGGCCCGAATGGCCTAATGGTGGCAATATAGCACTGGGTTTTTTTGTTTTGGTCCAAGTCGCATGAACTGTGAGCCCTAAAAAGAAAATTCTCTGTGCTAATCTGTAAGTGGATTTTTGATATTGACCTAATTACTTAAAAAACATGGCTGCCATTGGCCAATCAGATTTCAGCAGGAATATGACATGGTTAACATTGAGTACCACTGGTAGGTTTGGGTAGGGACACACTGTTATGTGATGCAATCTCGTTGAAATTGGCCACTGGGGAGCACTATTCATGGGGAGCCTTTTGGAAGATATGGCTCCACCCACATAAATTGAAGATAATATTCGAAATCAATTTTTGCAAACTAGTCCTAGAATTTTTGGCCAGCCTTCACAAAATTAACTACTCAGGTAAACTACTCAGGACTGTGTGAATCTCAATAATTATCAAAAACATGTTGACATTTGTGAAAAATATGGCCACCATATGTCAATCAATTGTATGGAGGCTGAGCTGGTTCAATCAAACAACTGTAATTTATGGTTGGTAATATGGATTTGCCAACTTGAAAGTAATGTTCAGTACAAGGTTCTGAGGATGTCAGCTCCGGTTGGGGCGTGGTCATTGAAAGAGGGCAGAGTAAGTTTCAAATGTCTGAGCTGAGATATGGCATGCTGCATCAGTCTGCTATTTTGTAACTAGATTTTCAATCATCAGTTAATTACTTCAAAAACATGGCCAGCTGCAGCCAATCAGATTTTAGCTGGCATTTCACAATGTTAATTTACTCAAACAGCTGTTTTTGAGTCCTGACTGCATGCATGGATTCACATGAAACTTGAAAGCCATGTATAGAACAAGATTCTAAAGAGAAAAGCAAAGTTTTGGGCATGGTCATACAAAGGGGGTGGAGCTAAAGTTAGATAGCTGTTTCTCAAGAACCATATGTCTGACTGAGCTGAAATTTGGTATGGTGCATCAATATGGTAATCTGTAAGTGGATTTTTTTTAAATAGTGACCTAATTACTTTAAAAAAAAACAAAACATGGACACCATCGGCCAATCAGCTTTCAGCAGGCATTTGACAGGGTTAACACTGTGGTATCATGACAAAACTTTAATGGTAGGTTCGGGTAGGAACCCACTACTATCTCATTGAAATTGGCCACTGGGGGATATACTCATTGGTGCCATGTATCCACAGATAAGTGTACACCTTTATTAAAGTACTTTTATAACAACCGGAAGTATGTAAGATGAGTATATCTATCAAAAGGACTTCACCAGCCTTTGTTCGTGCTCTCTGGGTCCAATGGGCATCCAGGCTGGACTGTAAAAGAGGAGAAATACTTTAATACTTTAATATCGTAATGAGAGAAATGCTCACCTCTCCCAACTGCATAAAATCAACCAATGCTACCCAGGAGCATCATGCATGTTTTGTCTTTCTTTTTTCATGCAAGTTTACTTTTACTCTTAATGATATGGGAAATAGCTGCTTTCAACTTTTTTGGACGGCCACACCTCCGCGAGTTATGAAGCTGACTGAACTTCGTCACGAAGAGAATCCACAGACAGATCAAAATAGACGTGCAAAATGCACCTGAAGACAAACTAAAACATGCTGCACTGAACACTGCATGAGGACAACTTCTTCAAAGGCCGCATTGGCACACATTCACACAGATGCTTCAAAGGCTCGAGTCGCATTCTTCTTGCTTCCGAGGAACTAAAAACAACTCATTTACATAGTGTACATCTATTATTTCTCTCAAAGTTTTACTGTGTTGCGTAATTTGAAGCTGCAAACTGTTCATTAAAATCAGCAGTCTTTTAAACAAATGGAATTGTGCACACAGCCATGAATCTCTTTTCTTCTCTCTTTGATCTCACTCTGCTCTTACTAACATGGTTACTCATTCAGTGATCTGTTTATGTAGAGGAAAAATAAGATCCAAACTCTGTAGCATTATTCCCACTAAACATTACTGCGCTTTGGAACGTCTTTTGTCATTGGAAGCATTTTTATAGTTTTTATCCAAGTCTTTTAAAGTCCCCGCCATATTTCAATTCCCTATTGTTCTCCATGTTTCACATACCAGGAGGCTTGGTCCGTGGTAAATTGTTTTTTTTATAAGCACGGTGTGAACACGCACACGGACACACAAGCTCCAGAGCAGAGCACGCGTCCACACACAGACCCGCGCATCCTCTCTCTCCCTCACACACACACACACGTGCACACGCATAGATTCCTTTCCACTCTATCTCGCTCACACACACAACTCTTCTTTGTCTGTCCTTATTTAGAATTAAATTCTTAGTTAATAGTTAATTCGTGTTTTTATATTGCATTAAAATTGAGGGTTTAATCATTTCGAGTTTTAAAGGTTGCTCATTCTAATTTATATAAAATTCTAAACTTTTAACTAAGCCTGATTAATAATGAGACTGATCAATTAAATTTACAGTGAAGCACCTATATTGCTGGTATGTACCTTGCAGTTCCAGTGCTTCCTGTATAAACAGAACCATTCTTTATATCTCTTGGAAAATGTGTGTCCTACAGTGAAAATTCTTTTTTAGTTTAATGTGTTGCTCCCATTCTAACAAATTGCCTTTTGGACCCGTTAGCTCGCCCACTTAAATTTTATGCGAACTATCCCTAGGATTTTTGGCCCATCTTCACTACAGTGGTGTAAAACTACTCAGCAGAGTGTGACCCTTAATAATTATTCAATACAAGTTTATTTGCATAGCACTTTTAACAATGGACATTGTCACAATGCAGCTTTACAGAAATGTATAAAGAAACCTTGAGAGGAACCAGACGATTTATCAAACCAGAATTATCAAAATCATGTTGATGTTTGTGAACGTATATGCCCACCATACATCAATCAATTCTAAGGAGGTGGAGCTAGATTACTCAAATAGTTGTAATTCATGCTTGAACCAAACTTGAAAGACATGTTCAGTACAAGGATCGGGGGACGTCTTCAAAGGATTTTTGCCCTATCTTCACAATTTTGGTGTCAAACTACTCAGCAGAGTATGAAACTCAATAATTATCAAAAGCATGCTCAGCTAGATTACTCAAATAGCTGTAATTCATGATTGGTGACATGGATTTGAAAAAACTTAAAATATATGTTCAGTACAAGGATCTAAAGACTTCTGCAAAGATTGGTGCATGTTCATCGTTAGGGGCAGAGTTTTATTCATAGTTTCATTTACAGTAAGTGCTTCAGGTGTAAGAGGTCTAATATGTAAAAGTCCTAGCTTCAGATCAAAGGTGCTGGCTATGCATTCAGTATGATCTAATTTTATGTTAATTAGGTTACTAAAACAAACCTTCTGAGTGTTTCTACATTTTTGTTTAGCTCAGGGAAAACACAATCGCAATATGGTAGAACCTGACTCAAGACAGCTAGCAGATGGTCAGTTCAGCCTGCTTGTCTGCTCTCTGCCCACATTATTTTCAGAGCACCACCTAGACATCCAGCAATTCAGAGACCATAACGTGCTGTAAGCTACATCGCCACAACGCATTGGGATGGAGCCAGAATGAACTACTGCACTGGACACTGTCTTTGTTAAGTTACACACCTCTACAATATTACTCTTAGTAACCTCTGACTGTCGAAAGCGTATATCATTAGCTCCTACATGGATAACTGTCTTTGAAAACCTATGCTAGCCTAAGACCCTAAGATTACCTGCTATGGCTGGCACCCAGTGTACACCTAACTACAGTTGCTGGTGCCCCTAAAGGCCTAGCTAATTTCACTTGCAAAAATCTCTCCTATAACCAGAGCTCTTTCAACAGGCTTCTCAGAAGGGGTTTCACTGAGAAGAGCAAACCTGTTGGACACAAGAAGCGGAGACAACCGATGCTCCTGTGGCCGAGCCTTAGCATTAGATTTGTGATTTTCCCACTGAGTTAAACGTACCTTAGTTGTAGCTTTTTGGTGATGATTTTAGGCAGATCTGAGGTGGATGGCCACTATTTGCTGTCTTTAGACAAAAAACAAAAAAAAAGCATTAAAAAATTTAAGAAGTGACAAAAAGGGAAAGTGAAAAATACAACAGAGGAAAATGAAAGCTCTGAAGTTAATGATTATAAAAAATGATTAATAATTAACCTCCTTGCAAATGATTCGAAAACAGAAACTTCAAGTTTCAAGATGGTGGCCAGTAGACATGCTGCAATATGAGAATGTTCTGTTGCTACCACATTTTACAAAAAAAATTGGAGGTTGGCCTTTAGCTCTTCCAGGGAGAGAGGATTATTCATTCCCACACTGCCAAAACATTTTGTGCTGGTCTATCTGACACAAACACACTCATCTACCAGACACTAGTGAGAGATCACAGAAAATTTGGCCTTGAAAAAGTATACTTTTTGAGGCCAGGTGATTACATCAGAAATGAGAAACATGGCCGCTTTCTTCACAGTTGTGGTGTGAACCTCAGTAATTATCAAAAACATGTTGACATGTAAACAATATGGCCACCATACATCAATCAAAGGAGACGGAGTTATATTACTCAAATAGCTGTAACTCATGATAGGTGATATGGCCCAAACTTGAAAGACATGGTCTACTGGTCTGCCAGTAGGCTACAAATGAGAATCTGGTTTCTACCATGTTAGCGAAAACGTAGAAAAGGCAAATCATGTCTTAATACATAACTTTTTGCAAAGCTGCTGCATAAACAACCATGGTTTTTGAACTCTTAAGACTGTTATTATTTTTTTCTTTTGCTTTCATAGAGTCCCTAGGTTTATTGTTTTCTTGAATGCAGTACATGTAATCTGGAAGTATTGGTACTGAGTGTCAAGAATAACGCCTTCAAACACATTCAACATAAGCCAAAGTTCAGTGCCAAACATGAACAAAAAAAATTGAGTAGTAATTACTGTGCAGGTAACGTTTTCATTTCACATTGCCCACAACTCGTTCATTCAATCTACCCTGGCTGTGACATCATTTATTCACATTTAGGTGCTTTCTCACGAGTGAGTTAAGATATGATGTAAATTGTATTGGACAGTATATTACAAACATACATTACCTCTTAGCTTGATGAAATAAGCTTAGTCTGTGCAAAGCCACTTTCCACAGGTTAAAATGAGCACGACAATAGGGCCAGTTACATTGCTTCATTTAGCTTTTACGTTCATTTCAGAGCTCAGTCATCTCACATTTAAACGTATGGAGAGCAGAAAGACAGACATGACACAGAAAACATAGCCTGTGTTATAGAACAATCAAAGACATTCATAGATTTTTTTTTTTTTTTTGCCTTTATAAAGCCATAATGAACTCCTGGAAATTATTGGACTTGCTCATTTTGTCAATTATTGCTAAATTATCAGTGTGAAATCTATAAGTGAAATCTTCATATACACAACAAGTAATTACAAATGTGTATTCCTACATTTTACAAAGAACATTTTAATTAATGTTTTCCATTGGTAACCATTTTTTCTTTATTATATTAACTTATGTCTGACTCAAAATTCAAGCTACACTAATCGACTTAAGTATAAGCATGGCCTTTTCCAACGTTGTTTGGCTAGAGAAAACATCATGTGATGACAAAATTGTCATGTAAAACAGCATGACCTTCATTACAAACAGACTAAATTTGCTTTTTTGTCTGATGTTCTGAATGTTTGTATCATTCATTTATTCTTATAAAAGTGCAGTGTGAATTTTGTGCACCACAAAATAAACAGAAGACTGATTTCATGGTAGATTGTTATTCATGTTTACATCAGACAGTTGGAGTCAATTCATCAAACAAAAATGAACAAAATTTTTGCATTAATATTACCAACTATACATTGTACAATACACCAAAAAGTCTTGGTTGCAGTATTCACTGGAAAAAATTAAAGCCATGTTCTTTGTGACATAGGCACAGTTAAAATAGACTGAGGTACCACATGGCTCAGCTCAAAATATAAATATGAACCCTTCAGCAATCCATTCCACAGACAGTCCAGCCAGAGGTTCCCCACAGCCACAGAACATGAAGGGAATGCTGAACAACAGTTTAACAGACAAGGAGTACATACAATTTATTGGGATTAGAGTCTGCATAATGGGCCAATCATACATGTTAAATTATATGATAATGCCGCCATAAAACTAAGACAAAACTGGAGAGAAAAAAAAAAACAAACCAAACATAATTTCTTATAAGCAGCAAGAAAAAAAGTATAAAGTGTAGGGGTAGACACAATAAAAGAATTTCATAATCTCAGGTGAATGAGACCTGGTCAATCTTCTGAGCATGAGGAAAAATCTGAATTTTTAGGTGCCATAATCACATCATCCAAAATAGCTTCCCTATCAGAGCTATCATATCCAATCGGTGACAAAGCATCTCCTTTGTCCATGTCAAGAGAACCAGCCTCCATCTTAGCATCATATGTAGAAGTCAGGAAGTGGTGAGAAGTAGTAAGAGCACTACTGTCCAGATCTTCATCGTCCATGATGTAAGCCCCATCAGAAACCAGTGTCTCATTTTCACCTGCCTCCAGATGAGGGCCAGTTTGGGCTGAAGGGTTGGTGAGGTAATTGTGGCTCTGTCTGGAGATCGAGGTGTGCAGAGTCAGCAGTCGGTGGAAGAAATGTTCTGGCAGGAAGCCCTGTTAAAGCAATATATTAACGTTTAGCACCAACATGCCAAATATCTTAGTTACACTGGTCCTTATTCATCAAAGCTGTGTTTGGTCAAATCTTCTGACAGTGTCCTTATCGATATTTTACCAAAAAATGAAAAACACTTGATTTGCAGTTAAATATACAATCAATATTAATTTTCATAGTTATAGCAGCTTAGAAAAACTAATAATAAAACTAGAAAATAACTGATCATAATAATTGCTACATGGAAAATGTAGGTGAATCTTTATTAGCTTATTAGTCCTTCGGTTAAACGATGGCTGCTAGAGGCACCATGAGGCACTGCGTTGGGCGGAGGGCAAACCACACACCCAAACAATTTAAAGATCCTTGGCCAGCACTGTGCTTTTTTTTTGTTTTGTTTTTTTTAACCGTTATTCTATTATTTCTAATCACCACAAACACACAAATTTTATTCATTTTGGTAGACTGTTTTTTAGTGTTTAATTTAATTTGAAATAATGATTTGCTTGTTATCATAATTAACATGTGATCGTTAATGGTGTCCAACATTTATTCTGTAATTAAATTGAGTTGACTTTTTAGTTTAAACTTCCTCAATCAAATATTTGGTCTATTTTTTCCTATGCTTTGCAGTTTTGTACATTACCCACAATGCTGTTCAACTGGTTCTGGTTTCTGATGTGCATAGAGGTGTATGACTGCATAATTACATGAGTAAAGCCATGAGTAAAGACAACTGAAAACATGTGAAAACTAGCTCTTATTGAGCAAAAAAGATCCAAGATCTAAACAACTTAAAAAATCTGGATGGGTGAAAAAAAAACAAAACTGATCATCTATTTGTAACCATAAAATAGTATGGCATGCCTTATGATCTGAAGCCAGCTAGATAGAAGAGTTGACAAAGAAATGTCACAACAGGGTATGGGAGCCATAAATTCTGGAACTGTGGCAGCTTTTTGTGTCATTTAAGTGGAATTTATATGATAGCGAATGATACAGCAGATATAGTAATGTGACTTAGTGGTATGCTCACAAATATTTTAAGTATATCCTGGTTTATTTACGGGTCTTAATTTTAAAATTTCTAATAAATTCTTTCTAAGAGTAAATTGTAAAGCATTTTAGTACTAATAGCTGTTGCTAAAAAATTCAGAAAAAAAAGAAAGAAAGAAAGAAAGAAAGAAAGAAAAAAAATTAGAGGTAATTCAGAGAAATCCTGTCACCAAGAACAAATTCCCCCCAAAATTCTAATATATAAAGCTAGAAAACCATGTGGCAGCAAGTTTAATGTATTGAAAAATTTGTGACAATTTTTCTTTAACGTATTGTCTAGCTCAGATGTGCCAACATGAAAACAAGACAATCCTAGCTGGCCCACAACCCCCAAAAACAGACGGTGACAAAAAAAAAAAAAAAGAAAAAAGTTTGTACTACTTCATTACTGACACGCAAGGACAACATCAAACAAACAAACAACTTATCTCTCCAAATCGGAACACAAAGTACTTGCTTACATGCTGAAAGAAAATACTGAATGGTGCTGCACAGTGCAATCCACACTCCACTTATTACTGAAAGACAAAACGCCTTATTTCACCTTTTCGTGTACAGTTAACTGAATTTAAATCATCTGAATCATATGTAGCCAGACTTAGCTGATAGAACATACTGTTGATGCAGGCAACTTGACACTATTACATGATCAGTTAAGTGTATATTAGTTCAAAATCAGACCATTAGTCTATAGGCATTCATGGTGGAATGTGATTTCAGAGAGAATCTAGGGAAAAGGTTAGCTAGCGTTTTTCCAAATGTGCATCGAGCAGCAGTAATAAAGCAGGGAGGCCAAAGTATGGTGTGACCAGTACTTTTATATGCAGCTCCTTCAATTTTTTATTTTTTTTTTTACTGACCAGAGAGACCACAGTCTCTTGTTTTCGAGAGGTTCGCAGGTCAAATTTCACAGACAAAGTCAGCATTAAGCAAAAGGAACTGCTACCAGAAGCAAATGCATCTTTCACTTCCCACAAGGTGTACCCTTAAGTGCACTGGTTTGTCTGACCACTGCATTAGCCAAGTAAGCATAGTAGTAGTTTTCAGGTCATGCACTGACATAGCAAGGGGTCAAAAACTGTAATTGCTATGCTAAACCATAGATGTTGATGCCTCTAATCTAGATCTTTATCTTGTAATGATTGTGGAGTTGGGTCGGTATGCAGTCACCTTGCTTACTAAGGCCACACATACACTCACCATCCACTTTATTACACCTGTACACCTGCACATTCATGCAGTTATCTAATCATCCAATCATGTGGCAGCAGCACTATGCAAAAAAAAAAAAAAAAATCATGCAGATCAGACAGGTCAAGAGCTTCCGTTGATGTTCACATCAAACATCAGAATGAAGAAAGTGTGATCTCTGCGACTTTAACCATGGCAAGGTTGTTGGTGCCAGATGGGCTGGTTTGAGTATTTCAAAACTGCTGATCTCCTGGGATTTTCACACACAACAGTCTCTTTTACACTAGAGTTTACACAACAGTGCGAGAAACAAAACACACTGAGTGAACAACAGTTCTGTGCGTGAAAACGTCTCATTGATAAGAGAGGTCAGAAGAAAATGGTCATTTTGGTTTGAGCTGCCAGGAAGGATACAGTAACTCAAATAATCACTCTTTACAACTGTGGTGATCAGAAAAGCATATCAGCATGCACAAAACATTGAACCTTGAGGTGGATGGGCTACAACAGCAGAACACCAAACTGGGGTCCACTCCTGTCAGCTGAAGATCACCTGGTCTTTTTCCAGTCTTCAACCATCCAGTTGTGCCCATGATAACCTCAGATTCTTGTTCTTGGCTGACAGGAGTAGAACCTGATGTGGTCTTCTGCTGTTATAGCTCATCCACCTCAAGGATTGATGTGCATTCTGAGATGCAGTTCTGGCTCACCACGGTTGTAAAGAATGCTTATTTGAGTTACTATGGACTTCCTGTTCTCCTCTGCTCTCTCTCATCAACAAGGTGTTTCAGCCTGCAGACCCTCCACACCGTTGCACCATTCTGTGTAAAGTCTAGAGACTGTTTTGTGTGAAAACCCCAGGAGAGCAGCAGTTTCTGAAAAACAGCCCGTCTGGCACCAATAACCATCCCGCGGTTAAAGTCACAGGGATCATGTTTTTCCCCTATTCTGATGTTTGAGGTGAACAGTAACTGAAGCTCTTGACCTGTATCTGCATGATTTTATGCATTGTGCTGCTGCCACATGATTGGCTGATTGGATAACTTCATTTACATTTATGGCATGTATACATACATTTATGGCAGACTTACTGCATAAATGAGCAGGTGTACAGGTGTACATGTTAAAGAGATATTTTTGAAAACATAGTTTTTAACCTCTTTCAAAAACATTCCTGTCCACACGAAAATGATTTTCATGTTTTTACACGGTCAGGAAGCCAAAATGCAGAGAAAAAAACTAGCTTTTCAAAAATATCTGTATACGAGTGGACGAAGAATATTAGTGAATGCTGTTTGCAAACACTGACCAAAAAAAAAAAAAAAAAAAAAAAAAAAAAAAAAAAAAAAAAAAAAAAAAAAAAAAAAAAAAAAAAAAAAAAAAAAAAAAAAAAAAAAAAAAAAAAAAAAAAAAAAAAAAAAAAAAAAAAAAAAAAA
>CM040457.1:33034209-33053846 GCA_022758105.1 Pangasianodon gigas | reverse complement strand
TTAAAAATAAAAAAAAAAAAAAAAAAAAAAAAAAAAAAAAAAAAAAAAAAAAAAAAAAAAAAAAAAAAGACATGCAAAACCTGCATTACGCATGTGCCATGTTTGATATGTTTTAATGCTGGTGAGAATTTTTGAGAAAGGTTATGGTCCCAGAGAGTCTCCATTATGGTACCTCTTGATCTCTGCGCCTTCGCCGTCCACTTGTCTCTCTTGCTGACCCATTAGGTATTAGAGCCTGTTTGGAGAAGGTCAATTTCAGCCCTTCCTCCTAAAAGAGGAATTAAAATGGATACTTTAGAATAATATATATTGTAAACACAGCTTTCATCCATCAAATTTTAAACAGCATTTCGAAGCCAGCCTCTTCCTCACTTTCAAGAGTTTGACAGTAAACTCTGTTTCTTCTCCATCCTCTCCAGAGAGGGTACTGTTGCCTTTGCGGGATATACGGGTGTAGCCTAGGTCATCTCCAAGCCCCTGCTCATCGTAACCCAGAGTAAGCTGAGGATCTGAGGTATATCGTCGCCCAGATGGCCAGTGTCCCGTCAGAACCAGAGTACAAAGGTTATCTATTCGGTTTATTAATACACGATCCTAAAAATAAAAAGGATTAGTAAGCAGCACAATCTTCACCAAGCATGACATGAATCAGCTGTTCAACCACAAGTCCATTATAGGTCCATGTACAGTGCATTCAAAAAGTATTCACACCCCTACACTTCTCACTTTCTTATATCACAGCCTTACTCTAAAATGTAACTTATTTTAAATGAGTTTTTTTTCCCCTCATAAATATGCAAAACATACTCTAAAAAAAGGATTAACAGCTTTTCACAAAGATTTGTAAAACAAATATACTTAAACTATGGGTGTGCAATCTTACAAAACTGTCATGAGTTTTCAGCTTGGATCACGATCCACTATATGATCACAGTTATTTTTCATGTTGGTATTTAAGTTGGTATTTATTTTGCAAGCTACTGAACAGAGCAACTAAACTACCCTATTGATGAAAATACAGCTCTACAAGGAAACATTTAAGGGGAGAGAAAAAAAAAAAAAAGAGGAAGGGCAAAGACCACTTAGGCCAAAGTACCTTTTCAAACATTTTAATAAAGTGTACTTTCCAACGAAATGTAAACTGTTTCAAACAATTCCTTCTAAAAAGCAAACAATTAAGCTTGAATATTGTACAGTACAGCTGAGGCCAAAATTTTACATACACTCTGGCTAATGATATTCAAACTTAGTTTTCCACAACTCCACACATTTAGGACAAGCCAATTAGGACACACAAGTAACTCTAAAACAATTTATTCACCATATACTCTTTAAACAATCTGGAAGGTTCCACAAATTCATGTAATTATTTTGAAAAGCTTCTGACTGCCGTTTATCATAATTAGGAGTTCATAATTGAGAGTGCACTTGTGGCTGTATTTAGAGCCAGTGCCTTTTTGCCCTTGATACCATGGAAAAATCCAAATCCAACTTAGCCAATAGCTCGGGGGGGGGGGGGGGGGCACGGACCTCCACAAGAAGTCAGGTTCCTTCTTAGTAGCAATTTCCAAACAACTAAAGGTTCCAGAAGCATCCATAAAAACAATTTTATGCAAATATAAAAATCTTGGGACCTGTCAGACACTGCATCAGACTCAAGTCTGCAGGTGAACACCACCCTTTTGGAGATGTTGAAACAACAACTGGTCAGTTGAAACAAAATTGAACTGTTTGGCCATAAAGTTTAGCACTATATATGTAGAAAAAAGGAAGAAGCTTTTAATCCAAACAACACAATCCCAGCTGTGAGGCATGGGGCTGACAGCATCATATTTTAGGGGTGCTGGCAATGGGACTGGTGCACTTCAGAAAATACACTATATGGCCAAAAGTATGTGGACACCTGATCACACCCCTGTGTGCTTCTTGAACATCCCATTGCAAAACCATTGGCTTTAATATGGAATTGGTCCCCTCTTTGCTGATATAACCTCCCACTCTTCAGGGAAGGCTTTCCACCAGATTTTAAAACATGTCTGTGGGGATTTCAGGCATAACAGTATTAGTGAGGTTGGACACTGATTTCGCATGCGAAGGCCTGGCACACAGTCGGTGTTCCAATTATTCCCAAAGGTGTTCACAGGGGTTGAGGTCAGGGTTCTGTGCAGGCCACTCAATTTCTTCCGCACAAATTTTTCAAACCATGTCTTTATGGACCTCAATATGTCCAGAGGGCTCCGTCATGCTGGAACAGGTTTGGGCTAGGCACCTTCGTTCCAGTTAAGGGAATTCTTAATGCTAACACATACATAGACATGCTAAACAATTGTGCGCCTCCAGCTTTGTGACAACAGTGTGGGGAAAACCCACACATGGATGTGGTGCTCAGGTGTCCACATACTTCTGGACATATTGTGTAGATGACATCACAAGGAGAAATACTGAACAAAAACAAAGACATCAGCCAGAAAGTTAAAATTTGTTTGCAACAGGATCTTCCAGCATGACAATGATCCTAAGCATACTTAAGTGAGTTGAAACAAAATGGCTTAAAGACAACTAAGTCAAAGTACTGGAGTGGCCATCAAAAAAGAAATCCCTGACCTGAATCCCATAGAAAATGTGTGGATGTGTGTTTGAACTGAAAAAGCATGTCTAAGCAATGAGGCTCAGAACCCTAACCAAGTTACACCAGTTCTGTCAGGAGGAATGAGCAAAAATTCCAGTAAAGTATTTTGAGAAGCCTGTGGAAAGCTAACTCACAGGCCTTTTAATTCAAGTTAAATTAAAGGGATATTAAAGGGCAATGACACCAATTACAAACAAATGAAATAAATCTGTCTCTTTTCTGTTATTCTGAAATGACCTCTTGCAGAAAGAAAGTCGATGCCCTAATAGATTAACACAGAAATTTTAGGGGAACATGAAATGTGTGGAATTATGAAACATCGTCTTTAGCCTAGGTGTATGTAAACCTTTGACCTCAACTGTACATCAGCACTACTAATGTCTTCTGTATTTAAAAAGTTCAATAAATGGAAAGGTACTGGGGAGGGGAGTATTTAATGTTTATATACATTCTGAATACATTAGCAGAAGCTGGTGTACATTTTTACTGAATATTTTAAAAATAAGCCATTTTTGTTTCATTGGTCTGGATTTTATTGCACGTTTCTCTGCATTCTCAAAATAGCTGCATCTCCGTAAGTCGTAATAAGGATCAACTATTTTCAAAAGTCACTTAAAACCCTAGTTTTGATGGGTATTATCTCCTTGGCAAGGTACAAATGTACCTAATATTATGGCATCAGTGCCTTCCAGGTTTTTTTTTTTTTTTTTAAATGAAGAGTGCATTTTCAAGTGTTTCTTATTGTTTACTTCCACCCTGCTTCTGGCTGCAATGGTGTTACACTCATGTTTTCTGGTTACTGGGATACTCTTTGGGGTACTTTCTTTCGAGGCGGTTAAACAGGTTTGTCGTATTTCCTCCAGACATGTCAATCTTGTCTGTCCATATTTAACTGCGTTCATTGTGTATAATCCAAACCAGATAATGAAGGTTTTTTTTAGGCACCAACTCCTCCATGTTGTCAGCCATGCTGCTATGTTGCCAAACAAAACGAGGAGGAAATGTAAGGCAAGGAACTGCCTACTCTTGTCTATTATTGGTCCGTTCATGTGTGTGTCAGGGAGAGCGTGAACGACTAGCCAATAGAGGGTTCAGTAAAAGATTTCTGGTTCATAAAATTTGGGGTGCCGTGTGTGAGTGTTTTCAGCAAACTGACAAGTAGAACTCAGCACAGTCATCAGCGGGGATGCCTCCACTGCCAACATGTCTAGCCATTCTTGTTACTAATTGGTATACCAGAAATACCCTTAAAATATACTTCAAACAGGCAGGAAGCTATTGAAGAAAGACTATTACAGACATGTGACCTTGCTGTGACCTTGACCCTGTCTGAATCAAATCCAAAATCTAATCAGATTGACAGACAACTCGAAAAGTGGCAGCGGCATACTATATCAAGGTGTGTGTGTGTGTGTGTGTGTATCTATGTATGTATGTATGTAAGTGTATATAGATAGATAGATAGATATTCAATATCATGGTACTCATTGTCTCTTTAAAGACAGATCGTGGAGACATTTTAATCATTCAGAATCTAAAACCCTCATATTGCCCACCCCTAACTTAAAACCTTTGATATGACAGTCAAAATTGACCTCAGATGAAGCCCTTTTTTCATTGATCATCCTGTGGTAAATTCAGCCAATTATACTTGATTTAGAAAGGTATACCTCTGTCTATATAAAACCCCAAAGCTCACAATGCAGGTCAGAACACAAATTAAGCAATGAGGTCAAAGGAATCCTGTCTGTAGACCTACAGGACAATATTGTATCAAGGCACAGTTCTGGGAAAGGTTATTGGGAAAAAAAGTCTGCAACTTTAAAGTAAACACAAACAAAATAAATCTATTTATGTTGAAATATTTGTGATATGCTTAGCAATTCTGGTGCTTATTTATTTGCTGGTGCTGGATTTTCTTTAATTCATTTTATTTTTGTTCAGATGTGTGCTGAGCAAAAATAAAAAAAACTGGGAGGAGAAAAGTTTGGTGTGACCACTATTTAATAATAAGCAGCCACTCCATTTTTTTTTTTTTTTTAAAAAGGAAAGCATAGTCCCACCCTCTCGTTTTCTAATGACTCACACAACCAAGGTTCACAAACGAATAGTTCGAAGTTCACCTAGATAAGGTTGGCACAAAGCAATATTAAGCGCTACCAAAAGCAAGTACGTGTCTTTCACATCCTGTGTTCCTCCCCCGTCAGTTCTGCTTTAGGTGACAAAGCAGAAAATAGCTGCTTTCAGTTGTCTACCATATTGCCATAGCGACGGGTCAAAAACTGTAAATGCTATGGGTAAACTTCAGATTTTGCCACCTCTGCACACATTTCCAAGAAAGCTGGCCTGAATAAAGAATGAAAGTTCTATGGCACCATTCCCCTCAGATAGCAATACAATGTCAACATCCATATATCAACATTTCATTAAAAAACCTTAAATTCATTATAAAATAAATATTGAATGCCACTGAATATCAAATTGTTCAGGGTAGACTTTTCCTTTAAATGTCCTGAAGAACACGGTAGCATCTACTGTTAAATAGCGTTTTGGAACACTGTTAAATAGCGTTTTGGAACACTGTTAAATAGCGTTTTGGAACACTGTTAAATAGCGTTTTGGAACACTGTTAAATAGCGTTTTGGAACACTGTTAAATAGAGTGTCAGGGAGGTGATGAAGAAGCTGAAAGTCACTGTGATGGAATTACATGAAGTACTGTGTCCTGCCAGAAAGAGTGCAACTCTCCACTAATCATGCCTTTATTTCATCTTTATGGGAAAAAAGGAAGTCACTCCCTAGTAAAAGTACATGACTGCTCACTTTCAGTTTGTCAGAAGACAATAAAATAGCCATAAAAATTCTATGGTCTAATAAAACCACGACTAATCACTTTGGACACAAAACATTCAACTTGGAGGGAAAAACCCCACCACTCATTACCTGGACAATTCCATCCCTGAAACATGGTGGTGGCAGCACTATGCTGTAGGGATGTTTTTCTGCAGCAGGGAATGGGACGATAGAATCGAGAGAAAGATGAATGGAAAACTGGAGCGACATCCTCGAGGAAAACCTGCCCGAAACCTAACAATTCGACAAAGTTTCCTGGCAGGGCCCTAAAACAGCAGCCAAAACAAGCCAGGAATTTTTTCAGGACAAGTCTGTGAATGTCGTTGCATGACCAAGCCAGAACCTGGATTTTGGCGATGAAGCCGATTTAACACCCGAAAATAGCAGTACAAGCAGAACTCTCCGTCCAACCTGACAGAGCTTGAGAGGGTCTGCAGAGACGAATAGGCAAGAATCCCCAAATCCAAATGTGTTAAGTTTATAGAGTCCTGCACAAAATATTTTAAAGTTGTAATTGCTGCCATGGGTGAGTCAACAAAGTACAGAGTAAAGGATCTGAATACTGGATTTTTAACATGTTTACAAAACATTGTGAAAACTGGTTTGTGCTTTTTAATGAACAAGTATCTTCTGTGAACTAATGGAAAAAATATTTTAGTTTAAAACTATTTTATTACTGAGGGGAGGGAAAACTGAAGGAGTCTCAATATTTTCTGAAGGCACTGTATGAAAGAAAAAAGAAAGTGAGAAAGAAAGAAAAAAAAAAAAAAAGAAAAAAAAGAAAGAAATACCTTAGGCCAGTCAACTCTGAGAGGGTCAGTGAGCGTTTCTGGTGGAGCGCCATCTTGGGACGGAGTGAATGAAAGGGTGCTATTCTCTTCATCTGCATCACAGATCTTCAGTGGTTCTGCAGAAAGACTCCAGGATTCAGGCAAATATATGATCATTAAAGACACAAACACACACACACACACACAGAAAGAGTAACATCTCACCCTGCTCATCTCTCTCTGCATCACTGTCCCCACTGACATCTGAACTAGGAGAGCGATGGGAAGAGGTAGATGATTCAGAATCAGAATCAGAATCAGAGTCTGAAGGCCCTCCATCTGTCTCCCCTCGTTTCCTTTCACCCCCTCTGGGTCCCCCGCCGCTGATTTTATTCCAGGACCAGCCTACTTGTTCTCTCCTTTTGCCTTCAGAGTGAGAGAATGGTATGGCTGGAAGGGCTGATGAGCAAATCGACGCCAAAACTTGGTTTTTATCACCAATTTTTACTTCTCTAACATTGTCTCCCTGCTGTGGTGGGCTGTGTGTGAGGGTTTGTGCAGCAAGGCATGCTTGCTGCTTTTGCACATACTCATGATGGGCTTGGATAAACGAGAACTGAGAGTCTGAGAATATGTAATGCTCTGTGCGGCTTACGCCACAGCTGGCAGCACCTAGGAGCAGTTCATGATCATGCTGTGGGGTACGCCACCAGTTGGGCAGGTCAGAGCTGGGTGGTGCCAGGGCAAGGCGCTCCTCTAGGGAGGGATGAGGAAGGACGAGCTCACGTAGGCGGGACAACAGGCTTATTCGGTAGAGTGTTCGTGAGGCTCGCTCCTCGGTGATGGGTGCTAGAGAGTGGGACAAATCTGGAGATTCTGGCAGAAGAAAGGGGTAAAACAAAAAGGCAAGACTATTTATTACATGGGGTAGGAAAATGGCAAAACATATTATACTGTGTCATGACAAATTGCACTGAGACATAATTTATTAGGAAATAAATTTTACATTGTCAAATCTCCTAGCCCTATTCATTACAATTTAACAAATTTCTTTAAAACTTGTCTTTTTAAAAAATCTATAACTGCATTTTTATTCTATCCAAAGTAAATACAAACACACAAAAAAGCCCACATCAAAACAAAATAATAGATACCGTACCCTCTCCACGGGCAGGCTGCAAGTGACAGACCCTGCGACACATAGCCATAAAGCGATGGAAGTATCGGTTAAGACTCTCATCAGTTTTCTTGTCTAGTCTTGCAAATGTGCGGAAACGTGTCCAGTCCAGTCTGGCCTCTCTACCCTCTTGGGTTCCCACCTCAGTCTTTATGCGTTCCACACCAAATGTGGACACCACCCGATAAAAGTCGCACTCTTCTCTACGAGTCCACCTGAAACAGATTTATTCATTTGGCAGACGCTATTATGGACGTGCCACTGGCAAATGTGTCCCATATAAAAAAATTAATTTATATCATAAAGGATACATACCTTTGCTGTCGCTCTTGTCGTGCAAGCTCTTTGAGTTTGGTGGCCTGTTCACAGCGCCGGCGTCGTCGATCTCCTTTTTCTGCTGCCTCGATCTTGAGTTGTTCTCGTCTGTAGCTGCGCTGGTATGCTGTGATTAGCCGCCGTAGTCGAGCTGTGAGGGAGGAGCTTGTAGGCCAGTAACAGTTCCCCATAGATCCTGAGGATTGTGCCTCAACTGGCACAGCAGTGGAATATGTAGAGTGATCCTCCACAAAGAACTCATCCATGTTCCTGGGGTCAGTCTAGGGGGATGAAAAAAGCAGATAGAAATTATAGCAGATATGAGTTTTAGGTAGTAAAATGTAATCTCTGCGCAGATACTATCATGACCAGTCCAGTTAGGCAACCAGTCAGTTTCTATTCTAAAAACATATTTCAAAAGCTACTCATATGTGCTAAAATATATGCTTGATTCCCAAGACAGACGTGAGTACAAAACATATTTAAATTAATACATCTGACATAGAAGTTGCTAGACAGATTCCAAACCTGTCTTCTCTGTGTCATCATGGTTTTATATTTGGTAACATTATAAACATTTTTGACTAAATAACATTTTTTTATCTACAGGCTAACAAGTTCCTAAATATCATCTATCCCAGTTCATTCCCCTATTTCCAGTGTCACTGAGTCACTTTACATATACACTGTACTTCCATTGTTACTGTACTTAGTCAAGAAGTAGGATTTTATCCTAGCTTTAATAACATAAAAGACTGAACATTTCTTACATATTTCATAGCTGTGCTGTGAAATATGTTGAATGCTGAATTCACAAGTAAATTGGTCTATCACTGTTACTTTAAGGACCAGAGAATAGGACTGTCTAGGACACCATATTGTACCTTTTTACACTGTGATGTAAGATCTAAATCAGGCAAGAACTTTCTATACTAAATGTGTTGTCAAGCCTGTCCATTAAAATACCATAGTCAATTGTGTCAAATGCTGCACTTAAACCCAACCGCAATTTTTTGGGCTAAAATTTAAATTCTTTATTAATTCTAAATAATTTAAAATAAAGTTGGAACAGTTGGAAGAAATTACTATATATCAGACACCACATATACTACAGATTTTACATATTGTGATATTGTAATCCAGATAATCATAGTGCTCACCATGCTCCTAAGAGATGAAGAACAAAACTACCACCACAGAAAAAAGGAAACATATATGCACCTTTATTTTGTTACTCTTCATACAGCAGTCTTTAATAGCAAGTACGGTAATCTCATACTAGAACATCCTTAAGGTCTTGTGCTCACTGAAAAGGAAAAGGTCATGTAGCTGGAATGCAGATGCAGGATCAGATCTGATGGCCTATTTCAGTGTAATCAGGGATCTTACCTCTTCATACATTTCTTTGCTGTGTCTTATTACAGGCTTGAACTCTGGATCCTCTGAAAACTTGTCATAGGCACCTCTAAAAAAACAAAAACAAAACAAAAAAAACAGTGAAATCAGATCAAATCTTGTACACATCTGTTCATCACTGACAGAAGAAAAATTGTGGTAACATGCAGGTTACCCATCTCTCAAATCTGGATCTGCTGAGTGCTGTTCAGCCTTTATGTCCTGGTCATCAGGGCGACCACATCTCTCCAGGAAACACAAACAGGGATCAGCACGCATTGTAGTATACATCTCGTATCCTAACAAAGATAGAAAATGGAGAGGGGGTCATATCATAGGACAGCCTCTTAAAGACCACTAGTCATATGATTTACATGCTCCAATATACCACCAACAAGGAATTTTTTTTTTCGAACACACATAAAAACAAAAGAAGCTGCTCACCATGTTTGAACACTCCGATAAGCAAACAACGATCAGCCTCTGCATCCCACCAGCCTGATGGAACATCCTGCTGTTCCATCTCAGGCAGCCAAATGTCAATATCCCTGAACAACACATCAAGTCAAATATACATGTGTGTGTAAAGCTTGCGAATAAATGATAGAAAAAGAAATGTACTGCTGTCTCAGACCTGCTGTCAGCGCCTTCAAGTATAGAATTCACGTGTTCTCCAATAACTTCCTGTTTCAAGTAGTACAGCATACGTACTCGCAGCAATACCCTGGGAACAAGAATCATTATTACTAAGTGATGCTGCAAGATTAACGGTTATCTTGAAAAGGATTGACATTAAACAAAGCATAGATACTTGTTACACTGGTGTTTGAGGTGCTTGCGATAGCTGTCATCCAACAAAAGTGTATCTGGGTTATACTTGCGGATCCACTCTGCCTTTTGCACATCAAAAGAGCTCTGAGCCTTGACTCTTTTCCCTTTTCGTCCACGAGGCACAGGAATGGACAGACCTGTGAGAGGTAAAAACAGCATTAAAATATAGCCACAAGTGGCGATTTGCAGAGTCTAAGCACTTCTTGCAAATAGTGGACAGTTCTTGCCAAGATACATATAACAATAAAGAGGCCACAGACGAACATACATACTAAGTTTTGCAATGACAGCTCAATACTAGCTGGGTGAAATTCCTGCTGAAAGCTGACATATTAGCAGATCTAATGCCAGCATACTAAATATCAGCTCAATTGGACTTTTGGTTCCTGAGAAACAGCTATTAAGAATTAACTCCGTCCCCTAACGATCCACTGCTCAACCTCTGCAGATGTCCTCAGAACCTAGTACTAAACATGTCTTTCAAGTTTGGTCCAAATCTGTATAACCAATCCTGAAATACAGCTATTTAAGTAAACCAACTATGCCTCCTTAGAATTGATAGGTGTGTGGCGGCCATATTGTTTATAAATCTCAATATGTTTTTGATAATTGAGACTTAATTGAGAGATAATTGAGATTAAATTTACACTATCCTCAGTAGTTCAACATCAATTTTGAACTACTCAGGAGAGTGAACTACAAAATCAATTAATTGATTAATGATTAATTCACAAAAGCTTTCTCATATTATGCAAATTATCATTAACTTTTAGTGCATGAGCCTAAGACTATATATAGACTTCTATAGTGTCAGCAATAAAATCAAGCTAAAAAAGAAATTACTTTCAACATTATTTTCCAAGGCATATGCTTGTTTTTGTGTGCAAATATATGAACAGTGCCCCCCAGCAGCCATTTTAAGCGAGAGTGCATCAGTTACTAGAGGGTCACTAACTGAACCTACCATTCAAGTTTCAATGTTAACCTTGTCAAATGGCTACTGAAAATTGACTGGCCGATGGCAGCCATGTTTTTTAATTAATTGCGTCATCATCAAAAATCCCCTTACAGATTAGCACATATATGGACCATACCACGACCATAGCCGAAACTCTGCAAAACACCTCAGAAGAAGAAAAAGAAGGGGAAGAACAAACCACATATGCCACAATTACTGGCACCTCTTAGATATTTTTATACAGAAAATGTGGGCCTAGCCAAAGCAAGTTTCGATTTCCTGTTTTTCAGTGATTCTGAGAAACTCACAATTGGCCATCAAGAACTTCCTGTTTCACTGGTGTCTAAATATGATGTGATACAGGGGCCAAATTTCCTTGCAATGGAAAAGATTAGAGAATACATAAATAAAACGAGATAAAAGCGTGCTAACCTTTATAAATCAGACAATGGCTATAAAAATTAAAGCTGCAAGCAGCATTTCCAGGGGCCAAGCACCCAGACTCAGTGAGCCACACATTCACAGACATGCTACAATTGTTGCCTAAGCAATCACAGAAAAGCAGAGCCATAACTTTAGGCAAAGGGATTCAAGAGTGAATCCCTTCACTCATGATGTGTGTTTTGACCACGGCCAGTGGTGGAATTCTCTGACTGTAGGAGGAAAGGTCTAGATGAACACATGGGCAGCAGGGTGGCGTTGCTGCTGCAGCTGCGGTGTTGTCTGTTGCTACTTTGACCTTCGGTCGTGATTGCTACTGCTCTGACCTAAATTTTTTTTTTCTTCTTGTAATTTAAAAACATCTAAGGTATTTATGTTTTTGCTCAATAAATATGCTATTTGATATAAAACCCTGTCAGTCATGTGTTGTCTGTATAATAGCACATTGAATGGCTAGAATGGCAGTAGACAGTTGTTTAGATAGGTCTCAAGATGATGTGAGTCAAATTTGGTGAAGACTGGACAAGATTTAGAGGAGGAGTAGCAAAAATGGCACTTACATGGAAGCATTTTCGGCATGTTATGGTAACTTTTGAACAGTAAGTGGGGCTGTCATGAAATTTGTTGCATAGCCTCAGGACAAGGTCCTGAAGAGGTCTACCAAGATTTGTATCAGTGTGCAAAGTCATTGCTGAGATACAGCATCACTTCCTGTTTGGCAGCTTCACTGTCAGATTTGTTGGCACATTACAGGCAAACCATTTGGAATATCAACATCTACATTTGTGTCACTTATACAACTGAGCAGTTGAGGGTCAACGGCCCTCCTCAAGGGCCCAGCAGTGACAGCTTGGCAGTGCTGGGATTTGAAATCACGACCTCCCGATCAGTAATCCAACATCTAAACCATGGAACTACCACTGTAACACATTTGCGGCCTTCTCACGCGCCCTGAGAGCTCAACATGCCATCTCCGGCTATAGTTGCAAGGTATGTGCTGTTTAGCTTGTAGCCAATTTTATGAGACTATCGCCAGCTCATCTGTATTATGGACAAGCTCATCTGTAGCTCAAACTGCAATCACAAGGTGTTCTGCAGATAGTCCAAGAAATGCCCGATATGTGTACAAAGGTGATGAGAATAAAAGGGAAGGTGGAGAGCCAACAGCTCAAGTTAAATCCACTGGAGTAGATTTGTGGCTGCTGATAGTCTGTAATTACAATGCCCTTCAGAATTACTGGAACCTTTTCTGAAACTCAGCGAAAATTTACAAAGAATAACATGGTATAAATAGGTTGAGCTCAAATATACAGTTACGTTGTATATTTTATTTAAACCTCTTTTCAGGTAGTGTATTTTATACACGACACTGGTTTAAAATGATCAGCACGCCAATTAATATTCTGTAATGCCTTTTCTGGAGAGAATAGCAGCAGAGTCTTCCTGTAATGTCTAATGTGTTTGGAGACCTGTAGAGGGATCTTGGTCTACTCCTCCATGCAGAACTTTTTTAAGTTCCTTTATATTCTTGCGCATGTGGACTTCCCTCTTCAATTCAAAGCTCAGGTTTTCAGTAGGGTTCAAATCCAACAACTAAGACGGTCATCGTAAAGCACAGATTTTGTGTTTCTTTATCCACTTCTGTGTTGATTTGTTAAGTACGTTTGTCTTATCATCTTATCATCTAAGGCCAAGTCTGAATCTCCTAGCAAAGGCAACCAGGTTTCAGGCTGAAATATCCTGGTACTCAGCAGAATTCTTGATACCACCAATGATCAAATTGTACAGTTGGCATCAGGTGCTTTTCCTTGGAAAAGTGCCCATTTTTCACTGAACATGCTGAAGTTTGACGCTAGTCTCATCTAACTGCAACACATAATGACAACTGTAGTTCTAATTACAATTCAAACTCAAGTGCTGAATCAAGAATCAACTAAACTGTCAATTTGTGCACGTTAGGAGAGAAAATAGTAACTAACCCTAACCCTAGTAACAGCATTAATAGAACACTATACTTCATACTTATGATGTTTAGCTCTACGATTTTGCGTTTTTGGGTCTACCAAAGTGGGCCTAAAGACTTGTATGAATTTAAGTTTCTATGTGCATAAAATAAGCACTGTGCATTATTCATCATTACCAATCCCACAGCAGAAATGCAACACTTGTTTAAGACACAAGCATAAAGGCAAATGCATTTTACCATTCTGTACCTAAAACCCACAAGGAAATGCAAAATTGTTAAAGAGAACTTCAACCTATTGTGAAGGATGAAGTATTCAAACCTTTTACCCAAGAGGTCCACTTCTTCTTTCACCAAACACTGCTGTTGAAATTCAGCACTTCTACCCAAAATGCATACAGGCTGGAAGGTCTGATACGGTCTTCTAAATATTTATTTTTGGTGTTTTCATGTCACCCGTGCCTACCCCCTGCGATTCCAGTAGGGCGTACCCCACAGTGTGAACACCTCTGCTTTAAGGCTACAAAGGGCTAAATGTTTTAATATATCATGATATATTGAATAATTTTGTAAACGTCTTTGAAACTTTTTGAGGTGTTATCTTAAACTTTATGTTGTCATTAACGATAACATGGGGTAATCTAGATGTTCTCCAACTGCATCCCAAACCGCAGCAGCAAGACAATGCAGTCAACGCTGACTCTTTAGTTTGCATTAACAGATTCAACCAGTCTAAAGCCTGGATAAGTTTGGACATGTCCCTCTCATTATTAAGTTTACTTTTAATTTACCTTATTGACTGTTTGAGGCTTTAGGACATAATCAAACTTATACTTTTTTAAACTCATACCAGAGTGGTTGAGGAGTGTGTTTGGTTCCTGGCCATTCTCTGGAGGAGTGATGAGCTCCCATATGAAGCTTTTGATGTTTTCATCTCCACGGTAATGTAGCAGGCAGAAGACTAGGATGACCCTGCAGATGGTCTCCACGTCCTTTTCCCCAAGACGACGCTTACACCTAGCATGGGACAGGATATCATGCCAACGTCCCCAGCTGGACACAAAGGGGAAAAAAAAAGGCTGAACATTCCAAGGGGAAAAATTTAAAAAACAGAAACAAATTATAATATCAAGTCAAAAATAACTAATATCCCTGCTGCAGACCCTCCAACCACACACCAGCTGATAACAGTGTGCAACATGCATTACAACATTCCAGGTTAAAGGTTTCTGGATTGTATTGTATACTTTGTATTGCAGGTTTACCAATGGGCTACAAGAAATAACGGTGTTTTACAATGCCAATGAAACAGCCTCTTTCCCTAAAAGCAGTTTTTGGCTATGTTTATTTCTAGTGGTTGACTAGGTTTTAGGCCATTTGGCTTTCAAACCAAATGAAAGTTATTGAAACCTACCACAAACATGGTCTCTGCTGCTAAAAAGTACTGGAGGATCAAAAGATACGCTATGACAAACAGCCTTAAAATCGCTATTACATGCTATAGTGCTTTAGACACATCAGGCCATTTAAAAAAAAAAAAAAAAAACTTGTCAGGTACCCATAAATTAGCAGGTGTTTCTCCACTCTGAAACAGTCAGTGCGGCCATAGCCACCACCAGAGTGACGGTCAGCGCGGCGTGAGGCTCGGGCCTGCCGAGAGTTTTGGGGTGGATACTCCTCATCACTGTCTAAGTCTGAAAGATCACCACTTTCCCCACGAAGAGACGAGTACTGTCGTGTCTGCTTTCGTACACGTGGAGTATCAATCACAAGAGTATTCTACAAAGAAAGCAACAAATATAAATGAACAAAGAAATAGGATGTAAATTAGAGATAAGGCATAGTACTAGTTACATAATGTACTGACCTATTTCTTACTGTCATATTACAGATGGCATACTGACCATGCTACCTGTATATGCTCGCTAAACATCCTATTCCAAAGGCATGGCATTAATATGGAGTTGGCCCTCTGTTTGCTGCTATAACAGCCTCCACTCTTCTGGGAAGGCTTTCCACTAGATTTTGGAATGTTGCTTGGGGATTTGTGCCCATTCAGCTACAAGAGCATTAGTGCGATTGGGCGCTGATGTTGGGCAAGGAGACCTGGCATGCAATCGGCGTTCCAATTCATCCCAAAGGTGTTCAGTGGGTTTAAGGTAAGGGCTCTGTGCAGGCCACATGAGTGCTTCCAAATAAACCCTTAAGCTAGGCCCCTTAGTTCCAGTGAAAGGAAATTCTTAATGCTACAGGGTACAAAGTCATTCTAGACAATCATGTGCCTCCAACTCTGTGGGAAAAGTTTGAGAAAGGCCCACATATGGGGGTCATGGGCAGGCATCTACATACTTTTTGCTATATACTGTGTATAGTCCCCTCCAAAAGTATTAGAACAGCAAGGCCAATTCTGTTTTTTTTTTTTTTTTTTTTTTTGGCTATACACTGAACACATTTGGTTTGAGATCAAAAAAAGTCTTCTTTGAACAGTGGACTGTGGAATCTTCCCCCCTGCCCTGTGGACGCTGTTGGTGATGTCATTGACTGTTTTGGGGTTTTTCTTCACAGCTCTCACAGTTTCTGTCATCAACTTATGACAGAAACCTTATATTGGAAAAACATCTCAATTTCTTGATATGGCACTGATGGAAAAACATTTTATGGCTGATACACTCTGTAAAGAAATGAAATATTTAGCAATAAACAAATCCTTACCTTCCTGTTTATGGTGTCCAAGTCAATGTCCGCTTTCTGGGCCCACTTCTGCCAAAATTCTGGGTCGTCCAGAGCAATGTCAGTCCTATTTTCAGATGCCACAAAGCTGGCCTTAGAAAAGGTGGATCCCTTGCCCTCACTCTCAATGGTGATAGTGGTGGCTCTCCTCTGAAGGATCTGGTCAATGTCTTCTTCACAGAAACGGTTGCCCTCATCATTCTCATCCATAATAGCAGCATAAGCTCCTTTTCTTAGCAAATCTTCAATCTCCTTCTTGGTGAACTGGTGAACCTTTTTTTTTTTAAGATTCAGTCATTATTTTTGTGTATGTTTTGATGTGACGTATATAAAACAGAGAAAATACAAAATGCATGCAGAAATCCAACACTTACCCCATTGACATTATTATCTTTATTGCTGCTCATGCTTTGAAGCACAGCCCTATCCAGTCCCAACTTCAAACTAGCTTTGTCCAACATCTCCCGTTCATAGGAGTTTCTGGTGATGAGACGATAGACCTTTACTGCCTTGGACTGGCCAATACGATGGCAACGTGCCTGGGCCTGGGAAAAGAGCCACGAGAGATGGATAGATTTGTAGTGCTCTTGAACATTTATGCACACAATCATAGCCTTCCAAATAAAGCAGGTGAGGCAGCACTCTATGGTGCTTTCAGGCTATCTACACTGAATCTGAAAGCATTAATAGAAAAGAAACAGAAGTAAAAAATAAAATTTTAAGTTGTATAAATGTGGTATACGCAAACACACTGTAAACTTATAATGGTTCTGCGGAAATGAAAAATCAACGCTGTTAATATTAAACCCAGTATGGCCATTGCTTGAACTGAACAATGACACAGTCATTGATTCAAAGCACACTGGTCCTTCTTTTGCACAGCCTTGCTAAATTATGCAGATTTGAAATAAAAATTTGGAAGGACCATCCTGAATATATTGGAGATGACTGAAGCCTATGCTTTTTTTTCTTTTACACTTGAGGCCAAACGTTTACATACACCTTGAGTAAAGATGTTAAAACTAAAAATTTCACAACTACAAAATATAGTTTCCACTAGGAATTTCTGGTGCCAGTCATGGAGTCCAGGAACAATGCAGTTCACCATACAAATGAGTATAACTCCGGTCTTATGTTAATTACTACTGCTGCAAGAAAACACTTAAATTTTGTGCTATACAAAACTGACCGCATCAAGTAAAATTAATGTTATTTAATGTTTTTTATGTCAACAGGTCTATGAACACAACAAACAGCCGAGAACAAGAAAACTTTCCGCTAACGAAAAATTATTACTTTATGACACAGCTGCTAGTAACTTTTTATTTATCTTTGTTTTAACTACACTGAAATGTATTTAAAGAAGCACCCAAATGTTATCTTGCGACCCATATTCTCAAAAGTACGACTTTTCTGCTTCCGTGCAGTTGGACCAGGATCATACATCTCTGCCATCTCAACATGTTTCTCACTGTCTCGATTAGGCTGATCAGAAATGCTTACTTTTAGGAAGAAACTTTCAAGGGTCGACTATTTCGCCATTGTCTGTTCGACCACGCGATTGTACAGTGATTATTTCCTGATAGCATTTGTCTAACTTTATCAGTTAAAAATGGATGGTAAAGAGAATTAAGAACAAGTCTGGTCGGACGGTTTAAATCAAACCCTAAAAATTATTTCGCAATGATGCTCATAATTGAGATAAGTGGCACAAGCCCCTGTTATCTGAAGTGTGAGAGGTCCCACAAAGCCTCCCAAATTACTGTACGGGCGCAGGTCCTGTGGCGTCTTGGATGTTGTAGGTACCACGTGTCCACGGATAGGGGGTGTAATTTTATTAAAGTACTTAATAGAAACCGGAAGTATGCAAGATGGCTATACATCACCCCGCAAACCATCCAAAAGACTTTACCAGCCTTTGTTCGCTCTCTGTGTTCAATGGGCAAAAGGGATGGACCATAAAAGGGAGAAGGTCTCTCTCAGGCTTGATCGTCACGTGAGATATAGCTGCAAAGGGGTGGCCTAATTTTCTCTCATCTGAGATTGTAGTAAGAGAAATGCTCACCTCTTCCAGTGGTGTAAAATCAACCAGTGCTACCCAGTAACATTGCACATTTTAGTCTTTCTTTTGGTCCATGCAGATTTTAAGGATTTTAACTGCTTTCAACTTCGACCTCAGCGAGTTATGAAGCACACTGAACTTCAGTCAGGAAGTGAATCGTCAAGAAGTGAATCCACGGACGGATCAACGTACAAAATGCACCTGAAGACATACTAAATCATGCTGCATTGCCATTCATCAGCACCAAACACCACATGAGGACAATTCCTTCAAAGGGCACACGGGTGCTCATTCACGCAGACGCTTCAAGGGCTCGAGCCGCATTCTTCTCATGCTCGCGACGAACTAAAAACAACTCCAAGGAAGATTGTACATCTGCGCAGGAACAGATAGTGTTCACTATTGTTTCTTTCTAAGTTTTACTGTGTTAAGCAATTTGAAGTTGCAAACTGTTTTCTAAAATCAGCAATCCTGACGCTCTTAACTGAAGCTGTTGACCTGTGTCTGCACGATTTTATGCATTGTGCTGCTGCCACATGATTGGCTGATTGGACCAAATATGCACCAAATATGATGACATGCTAGGAGCAAGAATCATAAAAAAATTTCTTGCGATAATTGTAAGCCACTGTGTTAAGGAACCTTCAGAGAAAAAAAAAAAAGTATGTGTAACAGAAATTTTAAAGATATCCATGGTGGGAGAAGCATCAAACAACACTGAATAACTGTGAAACTGTAACATAACAAGCACGGCCAGCACAGGAACATAAAAAATTTACTTCTGGAGCATTTGTGATCCAAGACCCTGGGAATCAAACTGCAAACAAAATGGGCAAAAAAATTAAGCCTTGAAAACAATAAAGAAAATAAAATTACAATTTGATTCTTTGCATAATTATATGAAAAGAGGGAACAGTGCAAACTCTCACCTGAAGGTCATTCTGTGGGTTCCAGTCAGAGTCGAATATAACACAAGTGTCGGCAGCAGTCAGATTAATACCCAGTCCTCCAGCCCGGGTACACAGCAAAAAGACAAACCGGTCAGAGTCTGACTTACTGAAGCGATCGATGGCTGCCTGACGAAGGTTTCCTCTTACTCGACCATCAATGCGTTCATAGAGATATCTGGTAAAATTAAGTGAATAGCTGTGATGGACCATCCTGTAACCTATCCAATGAAATAAACCTTACTCACCATAGTATTGTGCTATTTCAATATGTCAAGTTTTTTTTTAAGCAGAGTTTACTTTGGGAGGCAACTACATTATTTGGCCAAAAGTATGTGCACCCAAAGGACCATTTGACCTTTTAAGTTGGAAGCACACAATTGTATAGAATGTCTCTGTGTGCTGTAGCATTACAGTTTCCCTTCACTGGAACTAAGAGACTCAAACCTGTTCCAGCATGACAATGCCCCTGTGCACAAAGCGAGCTCCATGAAGACATGGTGTGTGAAGGTTGGAGTGGAAGAACTCGAGTGTCCTGCACAGAGCCCTGACCTCAACCCCACTGAA
>CM040457.1:33018281-33030465 GCA_022758105.1 Pangasianodon gigas | reverse complement strand
TTTTAAATGCAAGACTATGCAATTAATACATCGAATAAATGCTGACTAAGTTTCACCTTGAATAAGATTTGGTTAACATGCTCTGTCCATGAAGTTTTTTTTTTTTTTTTTTTTAGGTCTCAGCTGAGTTACTTGGACTGTCCCACGGTATCAAGGGAAAAAGGCACCGACTCTAAAGGTAGGCCCAGGTGTACTCCCGTTAACTCCTACTTATGACAAACGGCCAAACAGAAGCTTCTAAAATTGATTACGTCAGTTTCTGGAATCTTCCAGGAATCTTCTGGAATCTGTCTTTAAAGTCCATGTGAAGTGCCTTGAAAAGCGCAGCTTTATTCGACGTGTTGACGTAATTTCCACTGAAACAGGAAGTCAGGCGGGGACATATCGAGTGGCTCCTCCCCCTCTTTAAATAGCCAATAGTGTTTAGCTTACCTCACAGCCCAGGCTAAGCTGTACTTCACAGCTAGTACCCTGGACGTGAACCCGAGCAATAACGATGCGTTGGATTGACTTTTGGAAGATAAAATGCACACGTTCGAACAGTCAAGAGGTGGAATGTCTTAAAACGATTATTTTTAAAAATTTGGGGACATGATACAAAACGAGTGAAAAATTTTAGTTTAAATTTTAGCTTACTAAACAAAAGTTTTGTAAGCGGTCCCCATTCACTGATGACTCCAAAAGTGACTTAGTATTGAGTCAGTATTGCGTGGGTTTGTAGGGCAGCACTGAAGTACAGAGCTTGTAATACTCAAGAGGACTAAAGTCATCAGGACTTTTTGGCTTTTAACACCTCCTGGGTTATCATCAGTGGATGGAGTAATAATGGAGTATTGGCTGCTGATTATCTGCTACTGAACTTGCCCTAAAACAAATGAAAACTAAATGCAATTAGAACATATGTAAAGAAAAAGTCCATCACTTGATGGTCTAATATTTCATATTTCTTGTTTGACAAACTCAGTTTGAACGCAAACAATGAGCACGTCACTGAGCGGCAACAATAGTTAATAACGTAACAGTTTATTGTTAGCGTCTACTCACTCACCAAATTCAGCATCTTGAGACTGTCAAGCAGTTTGCAGTTTCTGTTCTTCAGGCGATGTGCTTCATCAATGATCACACAACGCCAATAGATCTCCCTTAGTTCTGGGCAGTCCGACAGAATCATCTCAAAGGTGGTGATCAGAGCATCAAATTTATAAGCTCCTGGAATGAGGTGCCCCTTAAGAGAGGAAAAATATATAACGAATTAATTACCGTTCAAGGACAATAATGTATACCCTGAACAAACTGAAACCTCACTGTCGTTAAATTCCATAACCCAAGATATACAAATACAGCTAAATAGGCATTACAGCACTGATCGTATTTTGGGATATAAACCCCTGGTCAAAATAAAAATACTGATATTCACTTTCTGCTCTGGTTTTATATATAGGTAATATGTAAAGAATTTTTTTGTCAACACTTTCAACAAATTCAAAGAATATTAAACATAATTAATTGCCAAAAAATGGCAGACTATAAAAAGCATCATTTTTACATAAATGACAAACTCTTCATGCTGACATTAAATATTCAAGCCTTTGGCAATTAGTAGGGCTAGACATCTTCAATGTATTTAATAGTAACCGATTTCCAGGAATAGAAAATACTTGAGTAATTGTACTTACTATACTTAAATTTTTTTGGTGAATTCATACTTTACATAAGTGTTATTGAAACTGAATACTCTTACTCTATGGCTATATTTAACCAAGTTGGGATGTTTTATTTGCTATTTTTTTGCCCTGTTTTATTTCCAAGTTAGACTAGTATCGATTCCAGTAGCTAACACATTGGCCAGGCAGCAAGTCAAATTCAAGATAATGGTAATGGATCTTTCCAGGATATTTCACTTCTGATTTATTCATTCAAACTACATAGAATTATTCATGCATATCACCAACAAACTTACAAAAATTGTTTAGTTGCTTTAAAATGAAAATCATCTAACAGTTTTAGATTAATTTTCACATAAAAATCTGCTGAACTGTTTACATTTTAACTTTTTAATAGTGGAATATATTTAAAAGTAGCAACTTTCACTTCAGCACATTTTGCCTGAATACTTCCATTTTAATTAAGACAGATTTTGACACATTATCTATACTTTCACAATTTCTCAGAACTTTTTCCACCCCTGCCAATTTCTAAAGGTTTGCTTATTATATTGAACAAAATACAGTAAAGATTTATTCACACTACTGCAATCCAGTTATACAGTACATTTCAGTACCCTGTTCATTGTTTTTAATGTATGGAATAAAGCAAAACAATGAGGCATAGGAAGACCAGCACACATATTGTGATTGCTTAAATATTTCTAGGTATTAATAATATTTTTACAAACTAAAACCACAGAAAATGCTTTCTTTTTTGCAAACATCAAATCACACTGCCGTGTGTGTGTGTGTGCATGCACAAAGACCAACCTTATCATCTTTGCAGTACATCTCATACTGCTGGATCATCTGTCTGCTGGCCAGGCTGCCATGATAGACAATGGCGTTCATTTCTGTCCATGTGGAAAATTCTCTTTCCCAATTTGTGATGGTGGAGAGAGGGGCAATTATCAGAAAGGGTCCCTGGACTCCAGTAGCAAATACTTCTGACAGTAGGGCTATTGATTGGATGGTCTTGCCAAGACCCATCTCATCCGCCAGAATGCAATTCTGCCTAATAAGAGATGTTTTCGCAGGAAATAAGATCAGGAAAAGGCTGTTGCAAACAAATTAAGTGCATGTGTAACAAACTAAGAATTACGTTACATAGAAAAGGTCCTAAGTATAAACTGGTTAAGACTGATGCAGGAGAATCTATGCAGTAATGATGATCCACATGGGATAAGCAATCTGCATAAAATAGAGATGCGGGTGTCTTCACAATGCATGCCTGGTTGTAAGACCAAAATTTCCATGCACACTACATACTCACACACTCAACATACAGTGTTGTCTGAAAATCTGAGAGCACAATGAAAATCTGAGATTTTTTTTTTTTTTCCATTTAAAATTGGAAATATACCGGTGGTTTTAGAATTTTGAAATATTTAAAACAAATTATTTAATATTCAAGATTCTGCACTATTTCAAGGTCCCTGTTTAAATGTAAGCTCGTTTGTGAGATTGACCATGTTAACTGCTTTGGACAAAAGGTCAGATTTTCCTAATGCCTAATCTCTCATGGCACTTTAGAATTTGGTCTAAAATGGATCCCAGTTTTTGCACAAACTTGTGGAGTCCATGCTAGCTTGCGTGCACACTGTCATTAAAGCAAAAAGGGGACATAACTAATACTAAGAAACTCTGAAATATTTACATGAATTTCAAAGATTCTACTTTTCACTCAGGTTATTGTCAAAAACATAATATGTAATGAAAAGTGTATTAAATTAGAAAAGAATGCAATAAATAGGCATTTTAATTAGTGGTCACAGACCTTTTGATCACACTGTATGTTTAATGCAAACTTCTTACTTTGATCTTTATTGCAACTGCTTGTAGGACTCATGCCGCACAAGTTGCGATTGATTATTAGCAGGTTACATGCCCATAATATGTAGGCTATGTGTTAGGAACTCCAGAAAGGCCTCAAAAAGCATCCCTGCACTAAGAAGTCCTTTTAGTGTCATGTATACTTTTTATTATTCTGCATCTGAAACTTGGTCACAACTTGGTTTCACTTTGATACAGGCGGGAGGAGCCAGAAAACAAAAGTGTTTCCTTGCGTGTTTCCATACTGAAGAAAAAAAGCACAAAATTTCTCACACACGATATAGTCCAATTTTTACCAGCATGCCAGATCAGATGTATGGGGTATGTCTACAGGTTCTTTTTAAAGAAGCAAAGGACACTACAATCTCTCCAGACATGGGAACAAATGGTCCGTAAAAATTACTGACACGACTGATTCAGTCCTACATGGAGTAATGGCCAATGTAATTATTATCTCCGAGATAATTACATTACCGCACCTCCCCAGACCAAACAGGACTACAGACAAACAAATAATAGAAAACAAATTTCAGACTAATCACATTTGATTTATTGGTGTGTAAGAGTAAGCTTGATTTGACAGTGATATGAATGTAATTCGTATTGATTCAGTACCTGTTATACCAGTTGAAAAGTAGCCAGTTGACGCCCTCTAGCTGATATTCTCTGAGAGTGTTTCCACTACGGTATTCTCGTGATTGCTCCAGCTTCTTCCATGCACTTGCGGGTGGGCGAGGCTAACATGAAAATAGTTTTATGATAAATATTTACACAAAAATTTCTGTATAACATCACAAACATAACAATTCAGTTATCCATGCAGCATCTAGTGATGTACACCATTACAGAGGGTGACATTATAGAGGTGTGCAGAGAGGGCAATGTGCATGCCATCATATGCTCTGGCTCCATCCCAATGCGGTTTGGTGATTACAACAGGTTAGGGTCACTTAACTGTTAGATGCAGTGCTCCAAAAACAATGTGGGCAGACAGAAAGGCCTAACCGACCATATTCTAGGTGTCTTGAGGAGTCAAACAGATTCAGCCATACCGAGACTGTTTCTGTTCCCTGAGCTAAACAAAAATGTAGAAATTCTCATAATGTTTGTTCTAGTAAGCTAATTAACCTAAAATTAGATCATAGCAAAAACACAGTCAGTACAATTGATCTTTGAAATTAGGACTACTAAATATGAGATCTGACAACTAAGGTGCTTACTGTAAATGAGACAATAATTGATCAATGTTTACTTTGTTTAACAGAAACATGGATTAAACCAAAGCTTTAAATCTGACACAAAGCTAGCCCTCCGAAATACAACTATATACATGGCCCTTGTCTAACTGGCCAAGGAGGTGGCAACACATTTTTTTATTTTTTTAAACAATACTATAGGTAGTACATCGAAAACTGATATGAACATAACTCATTTGAAGTACTCGTTATTAACCTAAGAGAAGTTGCAGAATTCCTCTTGAATCTAGTAATTTCAGTAGAAAATGTAGTAATTGTTGGAGACATAAATATTCATTTTGATCATTCAAAGACCCTCTAAGAGCAACATCTATGTCTATTTTAGAGTTAATACTGACATCTGGGGTAAGTGTAGAGAACAGTCACACTACCCCTTTCTGCACTGATGCTTAGAGCCAACATTTCGCTTCATATTAGACAATGCAAAATTTTTAAAAAATAATTAGGAAGAAAAAGTTAGTACCCTGTATTAATGATCACACGCAAACTTTAAAACAAACCACTCAAAGATTACAACACATATGGAATAAAACTAAATGTAGTCTTCCAAACTGCATGTAAGGAGAGCCTTAACTACAGAAAGCTGCTTACTGCTGCCAGATCAGCATATCTCTCCTCTCTAACAGAAGACAACAAAAATATTCTTAGATTTTTATTTAATACACTGGCAAAGTGACTACTACTAAAGCACAAATACCAACAGTATATATTAGACTGGATGAATTGCTTTTCATGACAAAGTTGAAAATATTCAATTCTGAGTAAATTCCAGCAGGATTTACTGAGACAGCACTGGTTAAAGTAGTAAATAATCTTCTACTGGCCTATGTGATCAGGGTTGTCTCACTACGTATGTTACTTGATCTCAGAGTAGCTTTTGATACCGTTAATCAACCTAATGTTCTAGTCTGTCTAGAATAATACAGTGGGGTTAAGGGAACGTGCCTTTCCTGGCTCAGGTCTTATTTGACTGATCATAAATGTTAATTGTGGCTTTTCTGTGCATACAAAAGTGACGTTTTCCACTCTGTTCTGGGCCCACTGCTTCGATATCACAGTAGGTGCATAAATAAGCTCCAGTTATTAAAGAATGCAGCAGTCTGTGTCATAATTTTGATCACATGATCCTTATCCTACCCGAATGGCCTCACCCTACTGTAGCAACATTTTGGTCTATTATGATTCACCATTTCTATTATGATCAAAAGGTGCAGGTTCATTATCAGTACCTAGAATAATGAAGCCTATAGCAGGAGGCAGAGCTTGTTCCTACATCTATGGAGTATCTTTCCAATTAATGTTCAATACTCAGTTTCAATCAGTTTAATCACAGTTTCAAATCTGGGGCTTAAGAGTCATAAAAAAATTTTGGTATGCATAGACAATTTTGAATGTTTTGATTTCGTCCCCACTTCCTCCCCTAGCCCTCCTGACCTGCCTGATTCGTTCTGATGCTTGAAGCTTCCGCACTTACGACTCTCTGCTGCTGTGGGTGCTCCCACAAGGGTATCCTAAAGATTACAGTTCCCCAAAGAAGTTTATGCTTAAGTCTCCGCTTCTCTTCACTGGATAATCACCTGGACACTGCAGACTTGCAGCTAAGGACTGCTGCTGTAATCGTAAAGATATGCTCATTATGAACATGCTTTTAACACACTTACTATTGTTTGATAGCATAGTATTATTCTGAAAGAATAATAATTTATAATCCCTCTATCCAGTGTCACCCAGAAGACGATGGGTTCCCTTTTGAGTCTGGTTCCTTGCAAGGTTTCTTCCTCATGTTGTCTTAGGGAGTTTTTCCTTGCCACTGTTGCCTCTGGCTCGCTCAATAGGGATCTAAATATAAATCTACATCCTGATTTCTGTAAAGCTGCTTAGTGCCAATACCTATAGGTAAGAGCACTATACAAATAGTCTGAACTGAATTGAACTGCTTTAACTGGAGTGTAGTTGAACAAATTGGAGGGCAGCATTTCTCTGGAACTCACAGGTCTCTTGATTCTGGGTTGGCGACTCTGGATCCTTTTAAACTCCTCCACCTTCCCTTCATCTACATCTTCTTTCAGCTCCCACGTGGCATCCTCATAGGGCAGAGAGCACCACTTCACTAAGTAGTACACCACCGGCTATTACAGAACAACAGAACAGACAGACTTGCATAACAAATTCTGGCCATAACCAGAGCAATACAAAAATATTTTTTGCTGGTCCAAAAAAATGCTAACCTCTCCATTTTCTTTGTCCACACTATGGGATTCATCCAGGATGCGGTCCACCTCTACATAATCCGAATTGAAAGGCTCCTCATCCTAAGACAATGAGAGAGAATATAAAGAATGTAAAGCCTTCAGCTAAGAAAAAGAAAGAACTTTCTCTCTCAGTATTCAAAATGATTTATTGGCATGATAATGATACAATTGTAATGTCAAAGCTCATGTTTCTATTATAATAAAAATAATACATTTCAAACATTCTGTAAAAAATAAGTAAGTCTTTCTTGTGTGGTTTTTCTCTCACACTGCTAGCATGCTTTTTAAGCATGCCAGGATTGTTTGTCTCTGCTAGTCTCTATAGCCAACTTCAGCTTACTGTTAAAACACCAAGTGTTAACCACACAGTGAAAGCACAGTCACCCCGCTAAGGTAGTCTGCCATGGTACCTGCATTTTACTGCCAAATAGGAAAGAATTTTGCTCAGGGATTCTTGCCTGAAGGGAAAGGCAAAAACAAAACATCCCTGAGTGAAATCTGTACTTATTTTTTTCCGCAAAACCAATGAACAGCAATAATTTTAGCATTTAATAAATTAATTAATAAATTAATTTAATAAAATTTCCCTCCCCAGTTTTATGTGGTCCCAGTCTTGAGCTGCTCAAAAAGGGGAAAAAACGCAATCAAATAATATGGAGCTAATTGGCTAAAAACTTTTGTGTTGTACCAACTTTGACCGCAAAGTTGCCATTACCAAGCATTCCTCAGACTTTTAAGCATAAAAATCCAGAAAAAAATCTCCTAATGTTGTTGCAATGTGGGAACATGTTTGTAGCATGCAAAAGAAGAACTAACCCCACCAAAATGGTCAAACAATCCCATAATTTACTGCACAGGTTCCCAACCCTGGTCTTCGAGTACTACACCCATTGTTAATTAGCTGATTAGTTTATTGCTGCTCTAATCTATGAATTTTCCTCTGGGATTAATAAAGTGATTGATCTATGTGTCTATCACCTATTTGTCTAGTTGTATCAATTAGGTTGGAAGCAAAAAAAAAATGTGCAGGACAGGGGGTCCTCCAGGACCAGATTTGAGAAATTGAGATGTACCACAATGCAACATCAACTCCCAAGCCCTATAGCAGTGCTGAACCAAAGGGGCACTACAGAATGGAAGTAAAGACATTTGGAGCATTGTTTTACAGTTTCTGGCATGACTTACCTGGTTTATTCTTACAAAAATTAATTTCAGTTTTTAAAAAAGACAAAAGCTTTCAGGATGTAAATACTCTTTAAAACATAGACTTCATATAGGCACATGCCAGTCATGGCCCTGGGATTACATTGGAGACTCCTTACCAGTGCGACTGCATTCAGCTCGAGTTGCGTGCAGGACTGTTGGAACAGCAGCTGGCCAATGCTCCCGAATGGTAGTTTACATACATAACTTTGGGCAAATTCCAAAGTTAGGGATGTGACATTTATAATCACACTGGCTAAAACAATGTCTCATACCGGAGATATGCTTAGGATCAGTGAGTCATTTTGTGTTAAGGATGTGATATGGCTGAACCTGTACTCCATATATTTGATGTCTAAATGATACAAAATTAAATACAGCGAATCACGTGGACGGCCCGGGTGCGAGTGCTTCGCTTATCTGGGGAAGAGATGGCTCCAGGATAAACTATGGAAAAAAAGGCAAGCTGGCGGAGGCAGTGTGATGCTCTGGGCAATGTTCTGCTGGGAAAACTCGGGTCCTGGCATTCATGTGGATGTCACTTTGACAAGTACCACCTGCCTAAACATTGCTGCAGACCAAGTACACCCCTTCATGGCAACGGTAATCCCTAATGGCAGTGGCCTCGTTCAGCAGGATAATGCGTCCTGCCGAGTACAAACTTACCATCAGTGTAGGACGGGACTGCATCAAACCTGATGTCTATTTGAGAGGCGATTATTTCAGCCATGTTTACTGCCATTACCGCTGCACAAAGTTCCAAAGCTACTGCTTTTTCTAAAGCATCTGGGAAAAAAAACAGGGTTCTGTGAACTTCTGGTGATGATAAAAAAGAGTATGATCTTGGAATCTGTAGTTGTTGCAATTCTTGTAGAGAATCTCTCCATGTTTGCCACAACTGCTCCTTTTCAGGGGGTGATGGAACAACCCAATCAGAGGAGTCTACAGTGATTTGTTTATTTGTTGTATGTCCACAGTGAAGGTGCTGAAGAAGAACTCCGATGAGGCTGTAATGAAGATCTGGTTCAGATAGGAGTATTTGGTTCAATGACAGACCTTTATGCTGAGCGCTTCAAAGTCAAAGAAAACTCGGATCTGAGACAGCTACTTTGGATGGCACGCTTCAAAACAAGCTAAGTACCAGCACCAATGGTTCCAATGGTGGGGCTCTTTCTGCATGACCATTCTGGAATATTTTATCCATGAGATAAAATCCATTCATAGAACTGAACCTTCATTTCAGGCTTCTTCCTGAAGGTTCGTCACAGTGAGTTGAGGCATTCTACTGCCTGTGATCGGTTGTTGGGGAGACATGGCCGAGGCGCTCTAAATGGCAAAGGCGCCACCCAGCTTTTATGTTTGTCTTTGTAGAATCCCTGATTCATAATATCCAGAACAGCATGTCCTCAACTGAAAGATCTATTTTGTCATCATTCTTCATTCTCTTGAACACAATATAGTCATCAACAACACGGTCCATGTTGGAGAGTGTTTGCAACCGGAACTGGCCGTTACAGTATCTCTCCTTTATAGTACAGTGGTGCGGACGTGGATCAAAGCAGAGCTGCCATTTTCTGGGGTGTTAGTGTAATGAGTGCTGACCATGGCTGGTTTCTGTACTTCTCGAAGGCATAAATCTCCCACAATCACCCAACCCAGATTTAGTTTCTGTGGCACATTCACTTGTCCCTGGACTTTATGGACTCTGATGATATCTCTGCCCAGTAGAAGCATCATGGGCACTAGTGGGTCAAGCTTTGGGATCTGTTTAGCCAGGCGTTTCAAATGGAAGTAGTTAAGTGCCACTTCCGTTGTGGGAATTTCCAAATGATTGTTCGGCATCATTGCATTTGATCGGCATTTACAAGGAGAGAGCTATGCTGCCATCGATTGATTCAATCTGAATGTCACATGCTCGTCTGCCCTCTGTTTCTAATGTTCCAGCACATTTCTTGAAGGAGTATGGAGAGCTGTACCCTGTAACACTGAAGAGGTCAAAAAACTCTGACCATACCAGAGACCTTTTACTCTGGTCATCTAATACCTCTAATACTTTGACAAGGCACATTTTTGAGCATGAGCCTCCTGAAATGACCTTTCCACAGTTCTTGGTACAAGGAAAAGACACTACACTTTCTGCAGGGCTGTAAACTTCCTCCCCGCCATGCTCTGGAGCTGAAGATTCTGACTTAGAGCACCATGGAGCAGGTCCTGGGTGAAGTGCTGAAACATGAGTGTCACTTCCACATTCTACACACTTAATGTCATTGTCACAGTTCTTTGCTATGTGTGCCAAGGATCTATAGCACTTGTAACAAATTCCATGCAGCTTTAGGAATGCCTTCCTATGTTGAACAGACCTCTCCCCGAACCCACAGCATTTGGGTAAAGGGTGAGGTTTGTTGTGTTGCCGGCACTGCTTTGCTCTTGGGGTTTGGCTACCAGAATAAATCTACTAGTTTGGTACTAGAATAAATCTCTGACTTGTGAACAGCAATAAGTTCTCCAATGATCTTGTTTGCGCGCCTTCTTGTTCTGCCCAAAAGGTTCATCTTGGACTGCCACCTGACTAAACCTCAGGTCATTGCGCATTTTTGCGTGACGACACACACATTCTACAGACTGAATAGAGGGTAAGACACCCTATGCTCATCTTTTTATTTAGAACCGAATGTGAGCCATTATTGTTGCAGATCAAATGCAACTTCTGCACCACTAGGTTGATACCCCAGGGTGTGTCTAGGTAGGCAAGACCCAGCAGATCACCATCAACCTTTGCTGCCGTGGAGTTCCAGAAGCTGCTTTCCCTTAACCCCTAGTTGTTCTTGTTTGGAATCTTTGGAACATTCTCTATACTTTTAAACAAGAACTTCTCATAGCCTTTGTTGAGTCAGTCCCAAATACAAGTCTTTGTTGTTGATCATTCATATGCACAGCCTTTATCCTTTTGACATGATCTGTTGATTCACTGCCTAACCATTTGAGAAGCAAATCCATCTCCTCACTAGCTAAAACATTAAGATCTCTGAGAGAGTTTATAAATGATGCTCTCCATGCTCTGTAATGCTCAGGATGATCGTTGAACTGCATTGTTGAACTCTACTGTGCCCAGTAGAGAGACGCTCATATCTCGCGATGAATCTCACAAGTCTGACCTGATTTGACTTTCCCCTGACTGAAGTTGGTATGATTCTGTGTGCCCATGAGCAGTGCTGTAATGTTGATGTGAATCACTAATCATCCGTCTATAAGTGGTGCCACCAACACAAACACTGCAAGGATCCTGCACTGTCTGGATTGTTATTTAACCTGAGTGAATGGACATCCCTCCGTCTCGCCTGGATGGAGAAGTGTTTGTGTCTTGTAACATACTTGGAAACAGCTTGTTGCCTTCAAGATTGAGTGCTCTTGTGGGACATTTGAAATCCTACTGAAGAGGGCTACACTCTTTATACTCATTCTCCTGCTTGTCGGTTTGACGAGGCAGTAGTCGGACCATACTGGGGTACTGAACTTGCAAGATGAGCACCATCAAGGAAAGGACCCTCAAGCATGGGCATGGTTACGCTACTCTTGCGTACAGCATGCGCTTTCGGATCATAATAGGGTAGTTCTACTCTGGTGAGGACATCCTCATTTTCTCGCTCTGCTACAGTTTCTAAAACAAGTTCTCTGGCCAATGCGGCTGCCGCTCTCTCTCGAGTTGTAATGTATCCATATGATACTTCTATGCATGCCTTTCCTACTTTCATAGAAGCTTCTAGTTGGGCTTGCTGCACGATAAACACATTATCCGCATCTAACTTGCTAAAGTTTGGAAATATGTGAACACCTTGTTTATAATACAGATCAGATAAAGTTATCACAATGGTTAAAAAAAAAAAAAAAAAAAAAAACAGTGACTAACTCAGCGATATTCTTCTTTGGTCTTACG
>CM040457.1:32995954-33008672 GCA_022758105.1 Pangasianodon gigas | reverse complement strand
CACACGCACCTATCCGTCTCCCCCCATCCACACACACACACCTATCCGCCCCCCCATCCACACACACACACACACGCACTTAAAATTGAGGTTTTAATAATTGTGACTTATTTAAAGGTTGGTCATTTTAATCACGTATAAAGGGGATATTCTATGAGACTGAGTTAATGAGACTGATTATTTTATGAGACTGATTAATTAAATTTACAGTGAAGTGCCTATATTGCTGGTATGTACCTCGCAGTTCCAGTGCTTCCTGTATAAACAGTACCATTTGCCCTGTAGTTCCATTGTGCCCCGTGTGAGGAATAGTAATTGGCTTTTGTGACAGAAACTTTGCAGTTTAAAAAGCGTAAAGCTCCTGTTTATATAAGAAATGCCCATATCGCCAGCAGGCAGTGTTAAATTACCCACAGCATTTGCAGAGTTAGAGCCTGGGCCTGATACTGTTTGCTGCTAAGCTAATCTACACTTAGCTTAAGAAGAGATAGAGTATAACAAACTATTATCTTAATAATAGTATTATTATTTAACAATAATTATTAATTAATCACAATTAACTGATTAGTATGTATTAATCAATAATAACTCATTGAGTTTAGGATCCAGAGCAGATCCTCCACTCACACAGCCTAAAGCTTAGCAGAGGCATTAGGATATTAAAGTTATTATAGTGATCACACAATCACCACACATCACGTGTTGTTAATGCAAACGTAGGATCCAGAGGGGATCCCCGGCCCGTCTAGCCCAAAGCTTTGTGGAGGCATTAGAATACTGGGGCTATTCAATGCTTTATTTGACCTTTATAATTAGCACTAGTTCCCCTACTCGCCCAGCCTGAGCTTTACAGAGGTGTTAGAATTTTACTGCTTTGACTAGCTGTAATTAATTGGGTTTATTACGTAGTCGTATACAACAGCGTGTTGTCACACCATGTGTTCATATCAGGTGCGCAGTCGTACTGCCTACCTCGCCTTGAGCAATACAGCTGTTGCCACGTGTGTGGAGGATCGGGAGCAGATCCCACACATGTACGGTTAAAAGCTGTGCGGAGGCTCCAGGATATCAGCCGTATTCTGGGCTTTAGGTGACTGTTATATTTAGCTGTAGTTAATTATACAGCTGTATACCACAGTGTGTTGCCATAACCTGTGTATCGCTTGAGTCTGTGTGAGGTCATACTGCCCACCGTCTATTGTGCTGTATTGTCCAAGTGTACAAATACGCCCAAAAATGAGCTTAAGTTCCTGCCATACCATGAAGGAACAATCCCAGAGACAACACCACATCCCTCTCTTGCTGACATCAGCAAACTTATTTGTCTTCCTGAAGACAGAAAGAGTCTTCATCAGTACTCAAAGATAAGACTGCAAAGATAAAAATAAATAATGTAGTGTCCTTCATCCAACATGGACCTCAAAACTTTACCATTTAGGATGGTACTGGCAGAATATTTCTGCTCAACTCAATATTCTGCATGAAAAACATCTGACCCAATCGTAACAGAAATGGAAAAACAATAGTTATGGCGCAGTAGAAAAAGTCTAAGAAAATCTGGTCATGAGGACCCTGTCTTCTTCATTGTCTTCACTGCAGAGTGTCTACCGCTTTATTTCTGACACGTGTGTGACCAAAGACTGCAAAGAACATCCAAGCAGTGACAAAGATGGTCTAAAAACACTTGCTACTAAAAGGCACTCAGGACCAACTAAGAAGTTCACATTGCAATTCAAACTCACTACGCGTGAACACCTAGAACCTCCAACTCTATCGGGGGAGATATAACAGAAGTGTAGGAAGTTTTAGCCACATATAACCTAACAGCTCTTAAGCATGTAGCTACCTTTTCCCACACTCCCTGATACACTGCACACACACACACACATACACACACACATACACACACATATACACACATATACAGGAGCACTTACTTGGGCTTTGTTTTCCCTTTACTCTTACAGCCTCCACCTCCTCCAGCCACCGCAGATCCAGTACTCTTCACCTTAACCTTCTTTTCTCCGACTGCAGCTTTCACAGTGGCTGCACCCAGTGCAGGGCTCTTCTTCTTGCTCCCTCCCGCACTTTTCTTCTTGGCCCCAGTAGGACTTGCAACACCATCCTGGTCAATAGAAGTCTGTCTAGCAGGAAATTCATCCTGACTGAGCACCCGTGGGATGTTTCGCTCGCCACGGGCCTTAGCCCGAGCAATGGCCTCAGCCACAATTCGATTGGCTTTCTCCTGCTTACACAGAGTCTCCACTTTCCGCAAGGGCTCAGTGGCCTTGACGATACGTAAACCCTGCGAGGCAGTTGTGGAGCTGGCAGAAGATCCAGCTGAGGTATTGATGACCTTCACCACCGAAACAGCACCACCAGAACAAGAAGCTGAGCTTGTCTTGGGAAACACGAGTCATTGAGAAAAGAAAAGCAATAATGTAAATTTAAATTATCTTCTCTGTGCCAAAAATAAATTACAAAATGCTTTAACTTCTAATATTTCTTGCCTGAAAATAATTATACCAGGATTTTAATTTAAGCACATATCTGCAACTGCATTTCCCTTATGAGTGTGCACAGTTTGCGCCAATTCAAGTTCAATTTCAAATCATGTATTATTTTGTGCAAAGAAAGGCACACTGACTGCCAAAATTAATCACAAACGCAAAGTCCGTTTATTTCATTTTCAGTGTCTGAATAGGTCTGGTCCTGCCATACTGAAAAAATTATAGCAATCTGTCGTTTTTTTTGTCGTACTCTTTCATCTTCATGCTACACCTCAGACAAACTTGCAATCAAATTTGCCTTTTCACTGTCAACACGCTGCACCTGTCACATGTTTTGTAGGAAGTGATGCCTTCCTCAAAGGGAAAAACAATCAATTGTCCTGCGTTTATCCCCGAGATGCATCCCAGGCCTTCCCATCAAAATAAGCCATGTTTGCCATGATGCAACGAGTGGATTTGTTTTAAATGCACGATGGGCTTTAATTAACTAATAAATACCTTAACTAATTTTAAAAAGCAGTCAGCTAATCATCTTTTCCACAGTTAAAGCAAAAACTGAGTCAGGACATCACAATTTATTGCACTTAACTGCTAATAAATAGCAGCTAAGTACACATTAAACAGCACTTCAATTAACAGCCATACACACGCTACAAATGACAACTCTAGCTTCAATGCTTTTCAGACACTGTTAATGACAAAAACAAATAAATCAGGACAATATATGTGAAAAATAAATCTGTGGATCATATTACACTAGTTAAGGCCATACCAATTCTTCAGATGCACTTGTGTCTCAACTAATATAGCTACATTTGGAAGTGAAAGCTAACAGTACGCCAGTTCGTGTCAGTCTCAGAGCCCTCTTTATAACCGTACATTCTTATATCCTTACAGTCTTCCTCGGACGGAGGATACTGCGTCTACAGCAGCAGCTGGGAGGTTTTTCCAGGCTGATAATGAGCCAGGAGTTCGGCCCTCAGTAGTGTTGATCTCTTATCGACTGGCATGTGGACAGGTTTAAAACTAGCTGAGCAGGAACGAATAGTGATGTGCACACTGGCAACAAACGTGCTCTTTCGCCACAGTGCTGGGATTTTATTTAAATTTTAATTCGATTTAAAACGATAAAAAAATTACTGTGGGAGGAATCCCTATGGGTGCAGCCAGGAGTGGGACTGAAAACTAACTAACTAAATAAATAAAATAAACCAGCCCCTGCACACCTCACACCTGACTGTTTTTCAGTCATCACTTCCTACCAAACATGTGATGTCCCTTCAATACAAAGTGATAATTGTATACGCTCATCAGGGAAATGAAACTGCCAACACTTTTGATTTGTCCAGAAAACAAATTATTGTACTTGATCCTCTGAAGTCCAGTCTAAAGTGTCTGTCGTACCTGTTGCTGCAGCAGGAGTTTAACGGGCACTGCCAGTCTTTGTCCTCCCTGGCCTTGAGAAACCTGGACTACTTGGTGGCAGCCACTAGCGTTCGCGGTACCAGAAACTAGCTGAAACTGAATAAGAACAGGTTCATGATTTAGTGTTCATCTCTAACTAGCTTACAACTTCCTGCTAATCCTACAGCATGCACACAGTACAAACACACGCCAAAAATAAAGAAAAAAACAGTAAGAAACAGCTCTTGACTCACCTTGGCTCCCTGCTGGTTGGGCTGCTGCTGTACTTGAAGCTGGATAGTGAGCACCTTTGGTTGTGCCCCGGTCTGGCCTGCTCTAGCCTGGGTAAGAGCTGCCAGCTGGCCACCCTGAAGGACTAATTTCCCCGGGAGAGAGCCCAATACAAGCCTGGGCTGCTGACCCTGTTGTCCAGCTCCTGCTGATGGATTGCCACCAACTGTCACTGCGCCGGCCTGGTTCGTCCCACCCTGAGAAGGCGGCTGCAGCACCAGTGTGATTCTCTTAGGCTCAGCCTGAGTGGTGGGAAGAAATAATAATAATAATAATAATAATAACAATAGCTGAAAAAATTAGCTAAAATTAACCACTAGCTGTTATCATGATATCTCAAGCTAAACCACTTCACACAGGTATCAGGCTGATTATTCACCAGCTTCACACCAAAACAGAGACCAATTAAACACCTTAATTTTTCACCAGAAAAGGTACAACTCCATCAGTCCATAACCCTTTTTCTTTTCATAGTGTAACATTCTGTCCTACTCTCACTCCTGTTCGTTTACATGCCCATGCTCTCTCCCTCTCTCCTGACTGGCTGCGTTACTGTGTCCTTACTATTACAGTCGAGGTGACACTCAGCAGCTCAGCAACATCATACCAAGTGTTTAAGTATTAATGATTTAATAATTTTTTTATAGACGATGTAATAAAATGATAGGATGTAAGCTTTTGGAATTACCGCCCTCACTGGTAGAAAAATGCTACTGCAAGCAACTTTCAGATCACTTCATAAAATGGATTGTGCTTCATCCTTCTCCACTATGCAGATTCATTTGGAAAAGTGAGAGGCAAGTAACACATTCAGTGAGAATTCAGGCTGCATTACAAACCGCATGCAGTGCAGTACTGCTGGGAGTGTGTGGTTCAGGAACGCAAAACCTGGATTTAATCCTTTATCGTGATCCACTGGTGTTCCATGAAAAATTCACCAAAGAATAGATGAAAAAAATGAAAAGATTAAAGATGCTCTAAAAATCTCAGTTTAAACATTCATTCTGTTCATTTCGTAAACCGGTGTCTTTAATAAACACGATTCTCTTCTATGATTAAACTCTCGCACTGAAGAGCGAGTTCTTCCCCTGCGTTTCATATTTGTTTCACACACAGTGATATGAGCACAATGTCATTTTCTGGAAATATATCCATTATATAATAATCATATAATCGACATAAACACATTATAGAGTACGAGGCTTTATAACGGCTGTAGTTCAATATATTGGCCAGTTTAATCCCACAGTTCCACACAACTGACTCCCTCTTTCTTCTAATGGACTCTCAGTAAAGACAATGTAAGTGATGTAAACCACAGCAACTGGTTAAAAATAAAGACTAAATCACCTGTCATTCCATGATTGACAGAATTTGGATTTACACAGCAGTTAAACTGAAGTTCTTTCTTTACAAAAGCCTCTCATACTGCTGAACACTGACGAGTGATAAAAAACCTTCAGAAACGCTTTCAGTGAGAATTCACATCAGTGGACACGGCGATGTGTTTGACACGTGAACGATACTTTACAGAAATATAACTTTTGACTTAAAATATGAAAGATGATCAAATCAAGGTGAAAATGAAGAACAGACGCCACCTGAAGCATCTTTAACAGGAATGTACAAATCAGTGGGAGCCAGTTAGGGAGCTAGCCGACACGCTAGACCACGAGTGAGGATCTATTTCCATTGGAGCAACAATAAACATCTGGCAATGCTGTGTCCAAAATGTCACTTACTCAATATTAATTGCTTGATTATAGGGCATAATGGGAATCGGGGCATAAAGGCATCGGGTAATTGCTTTTATGCCTCGAGTCTGTATGAGACCTGACACAGGTTTTTTTGAAGTCTGAAGACTTTTAGTCTGAGGCGTGATGCCATTTGTCATATGGCGGAGAACTGACACTGAGATCTGAGGACGTCCAAATACGTACACCGTACGCAGGTGGCCATGAAGAGGCCATGCTTTCCCACAGCAATCGTGGAAACCTCGGCCTCTGTCGAGAGAGACAAAGTCTCAGCTGGGAGAAGACAAGCAGAGCTATTCACGAGAGCAGGTGAAGTGTGTTATAGCAGACCGTCTTTGTTTCCCTGAGCAGCGACACTCTGCCACTTGACTGCTGGTTTTTTTTTTTATTTTTGTTTTGAATTTACTAGTTTATATTTTGGAAATTTTATGCTTTTTTTTTTTAAATAGTTATTTTTGCCTCCTAAAATCCATGTCATAGGAGAGAGAAACAGCACCATCTGCATGCATATATTACATATGGGACGGGGCCGAGACGGGGCCGAGACGGAGGTGAGACAGGGCCGAGACGGGGCCGAGACGGGGCCGAGACGGGGCCGAGACGGGGCCGAGACGGGGCCAGGACGGGGCCAGGACAGGGCTGAGACAGGGCTGAGACAGGACAGGGACCGTGCCGAGACGGGGCTCTGGTGCAAAGGCAAAATGAGATGAGTAGGTTTCAGACTTTTAAAATCAGTGAAACTGCACATCGTGTAGCTGAGAATTTCATGCTAGTGCCATTTGTTATTACATTTTGGGCCATTTGGAGACTTTTGGTTCCATTGTGAAGATGTTCTTTTGTGCCATTCTTTAGAAATGTTTGCTTTTTACTTTGTCATTTTAGAGGCTTTGTGCCAACAGGAAATGTTTCTACCTGTGTTTGGAAAATCTTACACAGAATTAATAGCTGGATTTATCTACTTCAAATTTTGGCTGCTTATGTACAAGCAGTTGGTGGATCTCTGTAAGCTGGAATTAGACTGATATCAGCATTTACTTATATATAAACATTCGGGTGAAAAGAAAAATGTTTTTTGGGGGGTTATTTGTTTTCTTTTTTTAAACTTTTCTCTACATCTACATTTTCCCTAGTGGGCTAGATAAAAGAAGATAAAAGAAGAAATACTTGTGATAAACCACAAATTCTTAAAGTCTTGAGTGTCTACTTTCAGATGAGCCATTAACTATTACTGTGGACGGTGATGTCAAGTTCAGGTGGCCTTAAAAATCTTCTGGCAAACCATCTGGTGCCTCAGGAAGACGGGACTAGACTGCACATGAGCTCTAATATGCAAGTATGAGGAAGTGTTGCCCTCTACTGGAGATAGCGTTAAACAGTGAAAGAAATCTCCTAACCTGGTGGAGAGTAGGCAGTCCTCGCCAACAGCTCATACCCGTGACTTAAGGTTACTATTGCAGGTAGAAACCTGTGTGTCTTGTCTTCACTCCCACTCGTGGTGTTCATGGACAGGATATCTAGACAGGCTGGAGACGAGTCTTTGACGTAATAACTAGCAGGACAACTGTAGACATAGTAATTACTTGCCAGTAGAAGATCAGGATTTGCATTTTGGCATTTTTACAGCACAAATATTCAACAGACAAAGTGAGCGAGGCGTTTCGTTCCTCAAGTTACATATTAAGACAAATACATCAGTTGCCTTTGTTGTTTTTCACTAACGTTTAAAAATCTCTATTTTCTCCTGTTTCTCATTTATAGCCAAATATTAAATGTCCTACCACGTCTTAACCCTCAAAAAAAATAAACATTCACAACACTAAAAGTTTTCTCATGACAAATTACTCACGGCTCAGAATAGGACCTGGGACATGACCGGAAAGCTAAGACAAGACTAACTTATGAGGGTATCATGCGGTAAAAAGTGTCCTGATGTTCTCCAGGTTAGAGCTGCCTGCTGAAAACACATGTATAGACATTTTAGACTTTTTACACACACCTTTGACCTGAAGACTTGTAGTGACATGTGACAGTGTTCCTGTTTCAAACAAGTTGCCTGGAAGATTTTTGCCTGTTTCTGCGTTTAAGCAACTTTTTCCACATTCTCCACCATCAGTAATTTCTACACTATCGTCACTATCAGTTCCTGTATTTTATCTTTCCTTTTGCCGCCACTTTTTTCAAATAATTTTTTTTCGTTTAAAGACATCGGATGTGAAATCCTCAGCAGGAAACATGACAATGGGTAGTGTGATGCATGGCCAGCCTTGAGCTTGTTGTCGAGTGTGTGTTGAGTGCAGGCTGGTGAGTGTTCACTAGCTATCATTCTGACAGAAAACTGTAGAATCAGAGGAACATCCAGAAGCTAGTGAGAACCTGCAAGCACAAGAGCAGCATAGTTTCGGTATGTGAAACCTGGATGCTTAAGGCAAAGATGGCGAAACCCCCCCAACTTCGACTTTAGAGATCTCACAGCGAGGCAAATGTGAGGACTTGTAGGAATAGCTGCAACGTCAAAGCTAACGCTAAGGCTCACCCACAGGAGCGCCACTCCTCTCCCGTTCACGTGTCAAACAGGTTTGCGCTCCTCACGGAAGCACCTGCTAAAACTGAAAGTGCTCAATAAGCAACTATTAAGCACAGGAAATTGAGAGTTTGCTGTAATGACAGCGCACAAATCTAAACATAAGCCTGACATTTAGGAGTGTAGCAATACGCTGTGACGCTACACATCGCGACGCAGAAAGGGGATGTGCATCACGGAAATGTGCGACATCAGCATTATAATCATGCATCTAATCTAACAGCGCTGTTTGTACACCAGAAGTCCCAGTCTGCACAACATATGGAGTTAAAATATACAGACAGCACACTGGTCACATGATCGCATTGTTTGGTGGAGAGTCTGCGCCATTACCACGGGAATTTGTAAAGCGACCGATAGCTCTGGATCGCGATGACCAACACACGCCACGTTTTAAAATGACACCAGCTGCACTCCTGTGATCCACGGTGCCCAAGAATAAGGCCACGGAAGTCTGGCTTTTAGCCTCAGGCGTTTCCACGGAGCCATTTGGTTTCAATGAATCATCTGAGTGATCCCAGGTCACAGATTTTGTTTATTCAAACAATCAAATATTTTGGAGAATTTATAAATGTCTGTGTGAAAATCCGAGGAGATCAGCAGTTTATGAAAAACCAGCCCATCTGGTGCCAACGACCAGGCCATGGTTAAAGTCACAGAGATTTTATATATATATATATATATATATATATATGAACTCTTCGTCACGTTCCTCAAACCATTCCTGAACAATTTTTGCAGCGGATTCCCGGATTCCCAGATTCCCGGATTGCGAATGTGGCATGCGCACCTAAGCGATTGTACACTGAAGTGCTTAGGCGTCTACGGGAAAGCATCAGGAAAAAATGTCCGGAGAAGTGACACACCCAGAACTGGATCTCGCACCACAACAACGCGCCTGCACACACTGCACTGTCAACCGAGGACTTTTAACCAGAAACAATGGGATTATCGCTTCACAGCCACTGCATCTGCCACATCTCGCTCCACGAGTCTGCTTTTTTTCCCCAAAATGAAAAATGAGATTGAAGGGAAAAAAATCACCACCATAGGAGAAATCAAGGGGAAAAAACACAGGCTCTAGACATGATGACAAAAGATGACTACAGGAAATGTTTCCAGGAATGGGAGAAAGGGATTAAAGGTGAAACGCTGTAAGTTTTATAACATAATGGGTTTTTTTATTTATTTATTTATGTTTCCTTTTTTTTTTTTTTTTTTAAACAATTCTGGGAATTTTTGGGTCCCCCCCAGATGTTATCTTAGAAAACAAATTTTCAAATTAATCCAGTACAAACAGATTATGCATTTATACCAATGACTGTATGTGTATATACATACACACACACACACACACACACACACACACACACACGAGTGGACAACGTGATGCCTGCAGTACGTTACCTATATGAATGGAGAAGTGTGCTCTTATGCTCCATTCATTAAGGCGCTGGCGTTCAGTTAAAAAGGAGTGACCATCACCTCAGTAACCGCTCCCTTTCACTCATCACCAATTAACTTCTACACATCATGCATTTATTGTAAGGAAAAATATTGGGGGACATACCAAGGACAAATGAACTTCTTTAAAGAAAAGAGCACTACTCCTGAACATCTGTGGAGATGTAAATTAAATGAGACGTTTTGTCCTCATGCTCTCACCGTCCTTTAAGCACCTACCATATGCCTTTTACTCAGATGTGACTTCCATCTAGTCATTTAGCCCCTACATTAAAGGCTTGACTGACTGAGTGTTTATGAAATGGCTGTCCTTCCAGCAGGTACTCCCATCTCTGCAGAGCTCAGAGGTGTTAAACACTTCACCTGGCTTGCTAAGCCCATGGCTAATGTACCTATCTAGCATCATCTTTGTCTGTTTTGACGTGCATTCCTGTTTGGACTTCTTTCTCGACAGAGTAAATGAGGACCATGTCTTTGGTGAAAGGCCACCGCAACTGAGAAGTAAACTTGGTGGTATTCTTCTCAAGTCCAAGTTCCTTCCCATTTACAGTGTGACGTCAAATCAACATGGCTGCTACCTTTACATATAAAACGCCGGCTATACAGTTCTCTGTTTGAGAAAGAAAATATACATCGCTCATCTGAGACAGCTGCCTAACTTACTGCTAACAAAATACAAACATGGGGTCGTCAGTTTTCTCACTTCGTCTGTCGATTGTGCTGATTACCATCATTATAATTTCGACCGGCGAATTACCGCTTAGGACATTCAAACCTGTACCAATTCCACATCTCTGAAGTGATATTTAACCCTTTCTGTGCTACGAGCTCAGTCCTCGGTGAAGTGCTGCCTGTTTATCTTGGCTTTTTTTTTTTTTTTTTTTTTAAATTCTAAGTGCACAGTGTTTGGGAGAAGCGTGACCCTAACCCTAACCCGCAGGAGGAATTTATCAGGTTTAGAAGGCTGTATTTTTCCTTTCATATTGGTTCAAACTTTAAATATTTATTTATTTATAAATTTATATATATATATATATATACACATACATATATATAAAACACATGTACAATCTTGATTAGAACATTGTATTGTAAAACATTGTGTGTATTTCTTCTCCTGTGCTAGAGCATCGTAGAGCAGCAGAGACTGAACAGTGATTCGGAAGCTCTATTCGAGTGGCCAGTGAGCTCTTCGTCACCTCCCTGAACGAGGCCCTTCCAGCCTTTTTACGGAGTTTGGCCAGGTCAGGAAGACTCCTTTTGGTTCCAAATTTCTTTCATTTCACAATGATGGAGATCACTATGCTCCAGGGAAGAGTCAAAGCTTTAGAAATGGCTCTATCTACCGTTGCCCAGATCATATCTTGCCCACTGATCAGAGCGTCCCTCAGACTTCATGGCCTGGGTTTTGGTCTAATATGCACTTTTTTTCAGTTTTTGCTTTTTAATAAATTTGCTCAAGTTTCTTTTGGCTAAAGTTTCTCACTGGGTTATTGTAGACTGATGGCAAAAGGTACATTTACTCCATTTTAAATTAAATCTATAACAAAGTGTGCAAATGAAGGGGCCTGAATACTTTATGAACCCACTGTATATGTGAATGAATAGCATCCACAGGGCAGCCAGGTCACTGCATAACTTCACTACAAACAACCTTTCAATCATAATGCAATTTCAATCGATATTAACAATAGTTGGCAATTTCGTTATCGATGGTGTTATGAAGCATATACTGTAGCGTGTGCTATGTCACTTCCGCTAAAGCGTGGAAACTCTTTACACTGCACTCTGCTGTTAGTCTCATGACATAACTTGTGTTTTCATGTGAGTAATATTTAGTTTTTTAATCATTTGTTCATGGGAATGTGACACACAGTGGCAGCACAATGTACTGGGCTGAATCATGCTTATTAACCACTGCGTATTTTCTCTCCTACCTTATGCAGGTTTCTAGCTACATCACACATTTATGGTCACATTAACCTAAATTTAATCTAAAACAGTATCTACTGTGCTAGTTTGGCCAAATAAATAAATAAATAGATCTGTAGACCGCATGACACCTTGATAGTTTGAAAATAAGTGAACATGTCCTCAGATGAATGATGAAAGCAAGCGCATTACGCAGTGCTGTGCAGTGAGCAGCGAAGCTACCCGAGTCAGCTAACGTGCAAACCACAAGCGTTGAGAAATACTACACTGTTCAAAGAGAAAAAAATAAAAATAAAAAACTTCCAATACCCAGCATGCATACATGTGCACACACTTTGGGGAATGTGGTTCAGAATAAACCAATCACATTCAAACTCATGTTAAATACTAATTAGTGAACACCTGCCATCAATTACAGTGACTGATTAACCCCAAATAAAGTACAGCTGCTCCTGTAGGATTTTCCTGACATCATCTCAGTAACATCCAAATGGAAAAGCCATGTGTTATGGTCTGATGAGACCAAAGTCTCTTTCCTACCATAATACCAAAAGATATGTTTCGCACAAAAAAAACAGAACATCACCAAAAGAACACCATCCCCACGGTGAAGCATGGTGGCGGCAGCATCAGGCTGCGTTTCTTCAGCTGGAGCTGGGGCTTTAATCAGGGGGGAGGGAATCATAAATAGCTTCAAATATCAGTCAGTTCTGGTGAAAAACCTTAAAGCTTCTGATAAACACTAAAGATGAAGAGGAATTTCACCTTTCAGCACGACAGCG
>CM040457.1:32971285-32989393 GCA_022758105.1 Pangasianodon gigas | reverse complement strand
TTATTGTACATCTTTTATTTTTCATTTTTCCCTAAAATGATTCTTATTGTTTTTCACTTTAATTTATAAATTATAATTTCACTATAAAGGTAGAAAAGGCTCTGACATGATTTATCTTTGTTTCATTTTTTTTACACAAAAAAACCTGCCATTTTAACAGGGGTGTGTAAACTTTTTATATCCATCGTGTCTTGTGTGTTCCAGTTGTGCTCCAGCTGTGAACTGCTGCTGCTCCTCCACTCGGATGGAGCTGAGTGAGGGAGAATGACATTCCCTTGTTTTCCCGTGGTGGAGGGGCAACACTTACTCAGCACCTCATCTATCCTGAGCAGGAGCGTGGAAGTTGGGAGTTGTAGTTCTGAGTGGCCATATTTGTAGGCCCCGGTGCAGCATGGGAGTTGGAGTTGTCTATTAAAGTCTGTGATTTCCAGATATAACAAATGACTCTATTAAACCCTATTTAAAATTGAAGGAATAACACATGACAGACCATGATGCTATACAAAAATTATTACAATGTCATTTATTAATGAGCAACATGTCGCACATTTTAGTGGTTTATAGTTAATGCTGTGGAATGTCCAAGAGACAGATTAGTTCCTGTTCTCACTTATGCTAAATCTCTCTCTCTCTCTCTCTCTCACACACACACACACACACACACACACACACAGTGCCACCTGTCATTTTACCCAAGACAACTGAGGAAACGGAAAGTGGTACTGAGACCGAGACTCCTTCCATAAATGTTAAATAAACGTCTCCTAACTAAAAATTTCATATCACCGATTGTAAGAATTACTTTGATAAACAACCCATTTTTAAATCTGTTTATTATTAATCTTAGATTATGTGGCACATCCACTGTGTGTGAACTGTTACTATAGAAACAATAACATATTAGAACGCACACATTAATGTTAATGTTCGTGTTACAGCCGAAGTTGTGCTGTTATACACAAATAATGCACACCTTCTGACCAATCAGATTCAAGCATTCAACCATGCTATGCTATAAAGTTTATATCAGTAATGGGTTTGCTACTAGAGGAGGAGGACTTGTTGGCTGAAATTGTTCATTTTGTGACTGATCACTCCGGCTGTATGGAGACGACCTGGGATGCAGTTCTACTGAAAGTTAGCACTAAAGGCACTGATACCAGGTGTTATGTTGTTAGTGTTAGAGTAATTGTTAAGTAATCAGTTAGGAATGGAAACACTTTATACCTGTAATGTTCATTTATTCATAATTACATATTTACTTGCTGCCTTTTCATTACTTCCGACAAACAACAGACCATGTGGGACCATCTCCAGCAGTCTTTAGGCTATCCGTTTGGGACCATCCCCATTAGCAGAGAGTGAGTCATAAGTGCAGAAAGCTCCAGCTAAGAAGCATCAGGATGGGTCGGGCAGGTCCTGAAGGTGAAGGGAGTCAGGATCAGGTATCAGCATCCTGTCAGGCAGAAGGAGAGAGAAAGAGAAAGCAGAGGCTTTAAAAGGGTACACGTTGTGAGAAAGTGCAAGCAGGGACTCTGGCAGGTCAGCCTACGACAGTATAACTAAAAAGGAGAGTCCAGTTGTTTTTCATACCACTACATGGCCAGAGCTGCCCCTTTTCCTAAGAGAAACACTTCTCTTGAGTGATGACATTTCTACCTCTATGTCATTTGATCCCCTACAAACCTACACTTAGAGATTGAGACCATGTCTGAGTCCCAAACACAAATGAGAAGAACACACATTAGCTGGTGGGGTTTGTAGGAGAAAGCTCTTTCCCTGCTGGACTGTTCATTATCGTAGGTACTGATCATTTTGATAGAAGAGACATGGCAGATCAAGGTGGTGTGTGTGGGGAGATATGTAATGTGGGGAGAGACCATTCAGTTCTTTATGGTTCATTAGTAGTATTTTATTATGAATATCCGTTCAACCAATCAAGAAGCACCAGGGAGGGACTTCTACAGGTCGTGCATGGACCAGAGAAATGCCAGGTTAACTACTGATAAGTGTAGGAAACTTTCTGTTTGTAAGATTAAACTCAATTAAAAGAATATAAAATGTTTTAGCTATCAACGGTCAAGAACAAATGTATGGAGGACTTTTGGAAAGTAAATAATTTAACGTGTGCGTTCGCTGATCAATTAGACAGCATTGAATTACTCGCTGCCCTGCAGTGTCCCTCTGAGCGGCGATAGGCCCGGGCCTCAAGACTTTTAGAAACGGCTCAGACGCAGCACAGCCCATGCTGTGAAATGTGTTTAAGCAAGAAGTTTGCAAAAGCATTTTTAAAGTTATTTTCATCCATGTAGCTTGTAATAGCATTAGATTACTGCCTTAAACGTTTTTAAAGAATAGCTAGAGAATGTTTCTTCATCTTTTAAAGAAACATTATAGACTCTGTCTAAAGTTATTGACTCTTTAATAAAGATAATAAAGAAGTTTAGGAACAATATGATAATACCAGATTTCAGGTGAAAATATGCATAGAGAATCTAATATGTACAAATTTTATATAAAATAATAGTGTGGAGTTTCATACAATTTTAAAATGATTTTTATGTTGTCTGTGTTAATAAATGTTATATTTAGTGGACCTTTAGACTGACAGTTCTCATATAATTATTATAACAATTATTTCAGAATCTGTTTTAACAGATTTTTCCACATTTTGCTTCTGATACATTAAAGAGAAAGGGAGAAGAAGAGAGAGAGAAATAGAGAGAGATTTGCAGTGAGTGGGCTGTACTAAAGGGAGGGTCTTTGGTAGATGGGATAAATAAGGCAGGAGTCATATGCTTCATAGCTTTTCCAGTCTCTTCTCGCTTTATCCTGCACTGCAGAGGAGAAATGGCTGCATCACACAGGTGACTTACTCTCTTTCAATCAGTAAGCAATAACTTTGAAACATTCTATACTTCATGACTCGTAGAGATATTGATATGATGCCTAGTGGACAGTCGTGGTTATTTGATAGTGAAAAAGGGAATAAAATGTAATTTGGTGGTTTAAGTTAAAGGTGGAGGTCCTTATATGTCTGTATAAATGTAGAGAAGCAATTATTAATGAAAAGGGAGAAATGTGTTAAAGCATATATTTTTGATCATTTAATATATTGTTCAAATATTTGTATTAGTTTGTTGAAATTGTGAGTTAGTAAAGTATAAACAATCAGATAATCAGTTGAAAAAGTATCCAAATAGTGGTAGCTATTTATTGACACTTGATTACATTACGGCAGCAAGATTTTATTTTTTCGCGTATTAAAAATGCCTATAAGTAGCATGCTTAGAAACTGGAAAGATACCGTTCACGTAATATGCTGGAGGAATGGGAATAGGGTTGGATGCTCTGTGTCGGTGGGTGCATGTTATGGAACATCAGGAGGGAGAGGAAGCGTGTGAAAGACAGATGGTCACTCAGTGGAGATGTTCCTTTTTCTCCTCCTGGCACGTACTCCCTCTTGGATTCTGTTCTCCTATGTTGACAGCAATCCAATATGTTACCTGACGATGAACAATTTTTCTTCTCCCTCTTATAAGATTACTTGTTGGTTGACAAAGCAACTTTTCTGCCGACCTCTTTCTAATCTCCATCTTCTAATTTTCTCTTTCCCTTCCCACAGATCCTTTGATGATGGCTCTCAAATGTAATTTCAATTAAAAAAACCTCCATATGCTTTTCCCACAGATATTATAGCAATCTATCAAGAAAATCACAGTAGTTGCTTTTTTTAAAAAAAAAAAAAAACATTGTTTGAAGAGGGAGAAAAGAGGAAGAGAGAAGCCTCTTAGCCCTTTTAATTTAAAAATTATTTCACCTAGAACATTACGTGGATTACCAGCATCATTTAAGAGCATGCATACAGTGTTAGTTTGTCTATCCAGCGGAGTGCCCACTCTTCTGGGGTTAATTCTGCTGTGGTATCCCTTGGTGGTTACAAGTCAGAATGACACTGAGCCTATTGTACTGGAAGGTAAATGTTTAGTGGTCTGCGACTCAACACCTTCTTCAGAACCTGCAAATAATGCATTGGGCATGTCCGTACGCTCTGGCACTGGCCGAGTGGCCTTCTCTGCCACTCGCCAAACCAACCACGAGCCCACAGATATGAGCAATCGTACCATGATCATCTACTTTGATCAGGTAAACATAGAAATAATCAGCAGCTATAAAGTTAACTGGCCAATCTTTTTGTACTATATCTGCATGACTGGCTGGTTTTCTCTGCAGATCTTGGTGAATGTGGGAGGTCATTTTGACCAGGAGAGCAGTGTCTTCTTAGCCCCAAGGAGAGGAGTGTACAGCTTTAACTTCCATGTAGTGAAAGCTTACAACAGACAAACCATACAGGTATATCTTACTATGCAATTAATGCTTTACCATAGAAACAGATAGTTATTATAAAGAATCAGAAATCATTTCCCTTTGTTTATCTGTTGTAGGTGAGCTTGATGCTTAATGGATGGCCAATGATTTCTGCCTTTGCTGGTGACCAGGATGTAACCAGAGAGGCAGCCACTAATGCTGGATTGGTGATCATGGAGAGGGGTGACAAGGCCTACCTGAAACTGGAGCGGGGCAATTTGATGGGGGGCTGGAAATATTCCACTTTCTCAGGCTTTCTGGTCTTCCCCCTGTAAAATAATACACATATCAAACCATGTGTACAAAAGGGTTGGCCAGAAAACTGATTTAAAGTAACAGGGCTGAAAAAAAATGTCATTCTGTCCAAGCAAGCAAGACTAATCTAACAGTAGAATAATAAAATATCAGATGATTTATAAGGAAACATATACAATCTGATCTTATTTTTCAGCAGAGGTTAATTAACATTATATATATAAAATCCTTTAAGCAAGATCATTAAATATAAATAAGAAACAGGACTATTTATTTACTTCATTTAAATGTGTTTTCTTGTACAGGACTGTGCAAAACTCTTAGGTACCCTTTTTTTTAGTAAAAATTTTGTTATAGATGTTCATATGACTTCTACATTATCAATTCAGCACAAAAACATTTTATATTTCCAAACATTACTTTTGCAAGAAAAAAATTAAATGTTACAGGAAAATGTTCAGATAAAAACATAATGAAGGCTGCTGGGTTTCGCTGCAGAAATAAGAAGCGAGTCGACAGTCAAAGTCTCCAGAAGAACTGTGGCTGCTTCTGCAAGATGCTCAGTAACACTTCCAGCTCATTTCCTTATAAAACTGCACACACTGCACCTGAGAATACTGATAAAAAAAAATAAGATAAAGGATTGTCATACTAAATATAGACTTTGCTTAGTTTATAACTGTTTACTGCTCTTTATAGTACTTTGTTTATGTAGGAAGATTTAATTGAATTCTTTTTAAAGGCCTTTTTGCTTTACAGCATTTCTTTGCATGTGCCTTCGCACAGTGACAGACTGAGAAACCCTTTATATGGTCAAAATTTGACTTTTCTTATTTTTTTAATTTTATTATTATTTTTTTTACTATATACAGTACTGTGCAAAAGTCCTAGGCACCATTTTTAACACAAATTTTGTATTAGATATATATTGAAGACTTCTGCATCATTGGATCAGTACAAACAACATGCACTTTACAACATGCACCTGAATCTCTTGACAGTTCTGTAGCAAAGCCATGTCCTGTCCCGCTGTAAACTGTTCTAACTGACCCTCAGCAGGCAGCTAAAATTAGCTACAGTTTATAATAATTTATTATTGACTGTATGACTAACACTCAATGTAGTTTGGTCAGGTTAGCCACTCCTCTTTAAATGCACTGCAGCAACAGAGCGAGCGGAGCGTAAAAGAGTGCACTTCACCACCACCACCTGCAGGTGGCAGAGTTTGATGAAAGTCACGGTGAACAATGACTTTTTTTTTCCCTAAAAATATGTTGTGCTGTGTGTAAATGTTGACTACTGTTTACCAGTATGTTTTCATTTAAAAATACATTAGCTACATATACTTACTTACGTACGTTTGCTCTCAAATAGTAGCTCAGTCAGTCAAGACTCAAAGCTTTAATCTTTTCCTGACAAAAAAAGGTCAAATGCAATTATACAAATGCAGTTATGTACATATTAATTAACAATGCCCTATTTACCACTTTGAGTTAGTGTTCAGCATCTTGCACCATCTTAAGTTGTACTCCAGGTAATAGCTCTCAGTGTGCAGACTACCGGCCTGACGCAGGGGATTGTTTACACACAGTAAACCAGGCGAGCAGCAGACCCACTCTCCAGCCTGCTGTATTTACCGCTCTCTGACTCCAAGGTCTCTACTGCACGGCCCCGGCTCCAATTCTGACCTACTGCGCAAACTCAGTCAAGATGGCAACTTTCAATCTGACCAAAAAGGCTTCAAAACCACATGATGGGACTAAATGGCTTCATATTATCCACTCATATGTACAGCCGTTGGGTAAAACCTGAAAATACAGAAACAAGTGTGACAGTCAAAGTCTCCAGAGGAACTGTGACAGATTCTCCAAGAAGCTTAGAAAAACTTACCAGCAAAAAAGATGCTTACCAAAAACTTTCCGAAAACTTACCGAAAACTTAAATATGAAGTTTACCTGAGTCTACTGATACATGTTTAAAGCAAAGTGAAATATTCAGCAAAACAGATATTCACTCTGTTTAGTTTAGTGCTGTTTAATGTAGAGAATGTTTAGTTTCATTGTTTTTGAAGGCATCTTTGCTTTACTCTATTTCTTTACATGTGCCTAAGACCTTTGCACAGAACTGTTTTCTGAACACTGCAGGTCTTCCTGAACTGAACTCTGTTTCCTTTTTGCATGCATCTCAACCAGAAGTAAAGTCATAGCATTTGAAAATCTTGTTACCACCAAAAGTGAAAATGCAAAAATTGCATTTAAAGATTCCTTCCAAATTCCACTGAACGTTGCCCCACCTACCTCTACATTTAAACCCAAAATCTGCTTACAGAAAAACTAAATTATTGCCCAATTATTTATCACTTTGTTTATCAGCAGTTTATCAGTTTATCAGTCTAGTTTACATGCACATCCTGATATTAATCAGAATTTGGCGATATTGTAATTAGTCTCTTCACTCAACTGATCTCTGTTTGCGCTAACATCTGTGGGGAAATAATCACTGATTAAATCAATCAGTTCTGTTCTGCTGACTAAATTTCTATCTTATTGTCTTTTTATTTTTGTCATTTACAACGGTGGAAAAAGTACAGAGACTGTACACTGTACTTCAGTAAAGGTATGGGATCTGTGTAAAAAAAAGCTAGCTTATTTAACAAGCCAATTTATAAAACTCGACTAATTAACTAATCTAAACAAAATTATAAAACGTAACTAGGTGGCTAATTTATCAAGTTAATATACAAAACATAACTAGCTGGCTAAATTAACTAGCTAAATTACATTAATTTACATAAATTATTAACTAGATAATTTACAAAACTTATACATAACATATTTGGATTTGATTGCAAATTTTAAAGATATAATTTATATTTAACATTTTGTTTTTATGTGTTAGGCAAATGAGAACCAGTAAAGAGTAAAAGAAATGTTTCTTTTGGAAATTTACTTGAGTAGGACTACAAGTATTCAATTTCAATAATATTTAAGCAAAGTACAAATCTTCCACAATAGGATTGAGGTAAAGTACAAAGTCCAGTTACTGTGCAGCTATCATTAAACACATATGATGTGATGAAACACATATATTAAATGTCATATGTACAGCGTGTATAAGCTCTTTTCTCTTTACAGACATTTCGGCAGCCGTATCATCACACACTGAATCCATTAGGGTCATGTCTGCTTCACTGTGGCATGTTACGATCCAAAACATGATTAAATCGAGAGAAACGCACGCTAAGCTAGCCGGGTTTTAGAGATGTTGAAGCAGACTGACTCAATTTACCTCTGCTTTTGTTAAACTAGCTAAGCCAAGGCAAGGTTATAAAGTGACATAAATAAAAACATTATCACATTATTTTGGTAAAATATATGTATGTTTTCGTAAAGTAGAGATGTCAAAGTATATTATAGGCAGGAAAAAAACTGATTTTTCATGATTTTTTTTTTTGTTTTTGCTCTTTTTTGTTTTCTAAAACACCTACCATATACTCCTTTCACTACAAAAGCTTAGCACTGTCACCTTCTGCTCTCTTTCCTCTACATGGGTTTTATTTTATTCTGCATTGACCTGCTTTCAGAGACATGTGTATGTACAACAAAGTAATTAAAAGAATCCTTCTTAAACAATATTTAGATTTTTTATTTTAACAAGAGGTCTTAAGAAATATCTCCTCCATCCAGCAATCCAACCACACTGGAAAAATAAGGTGCAACTGGTCAGCGGTACACAGATGGAGATTTTGGCAAGCGAGCCCCTGAGCCTTTGTCGGACTCCTATGGACATAACTGGGGCTGTCACAACTTGTATTTTATGCTGAACTGGTTCAAAGAATCTCTCTCTCTCACTCTCTCTCTCTCTCTCACCCCTACCACACACACACACACACACACACACACACACACACACACACACAAACCAAAGAACAGGCTCTAGGATTTGGGGCAGGGGGCCCTCTGGTGGCGTGGCAGTGAATTGGATGTGACACACACACACACACACACACACACACACACACTTACTTCCATTTACATTTACAGCATTTAGCAGAAGCTCTTCTCCAAAGTGAGTTACAGAAAAGCTTTGTAGTCTCCATCAAAAATGTATCTTCATGCTAGTATAAATACACTGAATTGTTTATCACTGTTATTATTGATATTTTATTCATCAATCTTGGTGGAATTCAATATTTTAGCAAATCAAAATGATCAAATATCTCACAGCAATATCGTATTGTTTGTAACTCGAACAGTTTTCTGTGAACAGTGCAAACTGTGTGAAAATCCCCTTTCTAGCCTCAGACACAGAGCTAAACACACTTACTGAAGCAAAGAATCTATATATATCTCAGTGTTTATTGGACAGTGTGCTCACTGTTTGTCCCACGTGCACGCACAGCTCGTCCTTATGCTAAACCTCGCAGCATGAGTGGAACCTCGTAACCATCTGACTGACATCTCAAACTTCAACATATCAGAGCCAGGTGGCATCACTTGGAGCCTGCTATAGGTGTAATTTGTAAATATTGTAAATAAACTGTAAGTATAATGTTTGATTATTTGCATTAATTTCTGAAATTTGTTGTTAATAAGTCTAGATCTCTGCAACTCCTTCAGCTAGCAGCTTGGCTGCTGTTTGGATGAAATGGCAGATGATGCTAAAGTTATCCTGATTATAGAAAAACCTTTTGATTCTCATAGAGACTGAAAATGAAATTAAAAATTAAAGAGGACAGGCTAACACCCAAGATTGTAATTTATAAGTCAGGGAGCAATAAAGGCTCTTTTAGCGGTCTTGGTACAATAAAATCAACTGGCCGTGTTTATTATCAGAGTTAGATTCCAAATCCTTAAATCCCTCCGAGTCTAATCTAAATGAATGAGCGATAACGTGTTAGAATGAGCGCATTAATATGATTAATATTAATTATATTCATGTTACATATGTGGCAATATAGTGTATGTAAACAGTGCTTATAGATCTACAAATAGATATATTACAGCTGTATTTTTTTTTTATTTACATGTCAGATTATTCCTACACAGGTGTTTCAAAATAATGAATTATGTTCTATTCAATTTTACTTGTATAGTGAATTTAATGGTATAAATTGTGACAAAGCAGCTTCACAGAAATTCAGATGTAGATCTTGATCCCTAATATGAAAGCCAGAGGTGATAGTGGCAGGAAAAGACCTGAGCAAGATAATGAAGGAACCTTGGGAGGAACCAGACTCAAGAGAGAATCCATCCTGTTCTGGGTGACACCGGATAGTAGGATTTCAATCATTACGATAAACATTCATAAGCCCTATCCAGGTGAGATTAAATTTACCTGGGGTCCTGGGGTATTTTCCTACTTTACAAGTGCTACTCCGTGATTTTTTGTCCATCAAGATCAGCCATGTCAGAGTTTTTCTCCGTCTTCCCCTGAGAAGTCCTGTCTGGATTCACATGCCCATGATTTTCTATGCAGATGTCGACTCACGTTGGAAAAAAAGATTTTTAACTGCTCCTACTTGCCGTATTTACTCTCGTAGTGTGTGTATCAGGCACTCAAACATATACTGGGTCTGGGTGGTAAAGCCTCAACTACACTTTACCCAGGAAAGCACATTCAGGAGGAGAAAAAAAAGGATTAAGGAAAGCGAGATCCCGCAGGCTGATTAAAGGAGCTATAATGGCCGCTGCATTGCTACACTGGCATGCACATCCACATATGCACAATATCATAAATCTTTTGTTTTCTAGAAATAACGACTCATTCCTTGAATATATAATGTTAAATGCTGATAAATTAATACTGTAAATGATTTAATTGTTTATATTCAAACTGCTAATCATTTACAGCTAATAATTTATTAGCATTTAACATTAGATACAGTATATAAGGAACTGTCCATGTGATGCAAACCCTGATTCACTTCTCCTGTGGTAATTTTATTGCTGTCCGGATGCAAGAGTTTCATCACTGAGGAGACGAATAAAAAATTATTACAGACATTCCTCTGATAAACTAATCCAATCCGAATAGGGCTCTAGAGAGAAGAGGCAAACGGTGGTACATGTGTTAAAGAGATATGGAATGTAGGAGTGCTGGAATGAGCAGGGGACAGTTTTAGGAGATTTGGAGATTTATAGGAGTTATTAGGGAGTCCAAGTGAGATTATCCATTATAGCAGGAAGGTGAGTCTGCATTCGAGGCGAAGTCACAACTTGGAATTCCCTTAGGGTTAAAAATCCACTGAAAAATTCCGCCTCAATTTGAAATTTCAACTCATCAGCTTGGGGTCTTAGTCTTCTCAACTACCGGTTCCTTCCCTGTTCATAGAGTGACGTCAGATCAACACGGCCGCTCACACTGTGTTTATAGCAGTATTAACTGTATATCTATTAATATACAGACACAGTAATTGGTTAAAACTGTAACATTGACCATAACAATTGCTGTTTTGAAAAGCTCAACAGTAGAGTTATCACTGATGTGACCTGGCTAGCTTGTTGCTAATGCTACTCACTATTGTCCGCTTTTGTTGCTGTTCTGCAATTTCAGCTGAAAAATGTTGCATGAATGTTTGAAGCTCACTAAAGTAGAAGAGAACCAATAGCCACTCAGGCCTGTCGCTGTAAGAGTGTAGTTAAAGAAGCTTTTTATGAGCTTTGTGTGTTCTGACAGAGCAAACAAAACACATGCATTTGTGGCGGCGACCACGTTTTTATTCTTCACTTCACAATTGAAAATCGACATTATTACAACTTGCAAATTACAACTTACACGGCACCAGAATGCTGAGTTTCCATCTGTTAAAATATCAGGTTTCAGAGCTCAGTGTGCTTTGTTTAACACTCCAGCAGGAAAGGCTTGTTTACTGTGCACACAGGGTGACATTGCTTTTCTGACTAGCTGTGGGGCTACAAGCATGTGTAATTACCGGTTTATTCAGTTTGATGTCATTTTTTACGAGTTTTTGAATTCATGTGTGTGTTTTCAAAAGATCACCTCACTTCCTGTTTTACACCTACACTGTCAAACTGGTTTGCATGCTATGTGTGATGGGTTTTAAATATCAAAAATCCATCTGATAACTTCTGTGCAGCTTGGTCTGAGGATGATCTCAGCCAGAAGGGGGGAGGATTGGACAAAAATTGAAGGCTGTGAAAAGTTTTAAATGGTTTTCAAGAAATTCCAAACTGTTCATAAAATACAAAGGTGACCACGAAATTTTTACAACAACTGACCAACTGAAGGAATCAGGAAAAACAAAAGAATCACAATTCTAAACCAAACACTTCCTTAGTAATGGGAAAAAAACATGTTTTTTTTCCTTATTACAGTGCCACCTCGCAGTCATATGAGGTCATTCAAGACAAAACCTAATAGCGTATCTCAAAACATCATTCTTGAGGTATCTGCCAAGTTTTGTGCGAAAATGTCAAAGCACTGCAGAGATATAGCCAAACTTCCTGTTTTGCTTAATGGTGGAAATGTATGAATGGTGGACTGGAAATATTTGTATTGACATGATGGTTCAGCTGAAAAGTTAGAGATGTTTATACTGCTGTGTTTTAAAAGTGCTTTTGCCATTAAAGCCAACTAGAATTTAATTTCAATGAAATACCAGTTACAATGATCCAAAACACTATAGCCACACAGCCAGCCTAATGTGAAAATAAATCACGCATTTCAAGCACATTTTCCAATCACTACAGATGCAACATAAACACAGCAGGGTTGCCTCGCCTTTCAACAACATTTTAACATTAGCCTATAGGCAATAACAGGAACTGAGGAAGTGTGCAGACTTACCCTATGAAGCAGAAGGAGACAGCGCGGTTTGTTGTGATTAACTCTTAACGTTTGCCACCTTTTCAGTTCAAACACAACACTCTTTTATTCAAATGAAACATTTTCTATAGGCTATGACTTTAAATTGCAGAAGACACCAACAAACCACATGAATTATTTTAGCTAATATTTCTTTATAATATATTAAGAGAACTATTATAATTGTCTGTTGGCTTTTTCTTTGGTTGTGGGGACATTTAAAAATAATTTTATTAAAGTGAGGATTTTAACAGAGGAAATAGGCATTCATACACAAAACTACAGAACGGGGTCTGGCATGTCAGCCGGTGATTGGGTGGTAGTGACGGATCTGAGGAAGAAACACTGGCATGAACTGAGGTGTCTGGGATGACTTCAGGTGCTTCTGACTACTCCCACTGCGGGTCGTGTAGCTGAAAGGGACACCTGGATACACACGTCTCACTACAGCAAGGTCCATATTCTTTGTGAAGATGTTGTGCAGACTGTTCTCAGTGAAACGGCTGAAGTGACCTACCTAGGGACCTGAAGACACATAATGCAGCTGCATCCATTTGAATTGCACGGTCTCATCATTGCTTCCGTCTCATCGTGTCAAACACACAGGCCAAGAGAAATAGGGCTTTTGCTGGTTTGATGCTTTGTGGCTCAAGCTTGGGAATGATCTAGAAGAAAATGTGGAAAGTGTCTCACCCATATTCAAGTAACAAAATAATTCCTCGTGTTCCATATCCATAGAGTGCCAAGATCACAAAGTGTCTTAGTATACTTCTGAATTATCTAACAGACAGTGGTTATCATATCCCAAGGCTATTAATTCATCACGGTGCTAAAGTGCCTGGAACTGAACTGTCAACACTATTTACATCTGGATCTAACCTCAGGAAGCTTATACACTTTGTGTGTAAGCACACATGGAAATTACCAGATAATAGTACAGACCAAAGGTTTTTCTGTTCTCCCTCCATGTAAGAAGCTGCACTACTGCATTTGAAGGTCAATATCAGTCAGCTACTGAGTGTGGGAATTCATCAGATGAAAGAATTTATCTGCAGGCTGGTTAATGATACTAACATGTGTACAATGTGTTCTCATAAAAACAGGCGATCCTAGTAATTATATTGTCATGGATGACAAAAAGCGGAGAGTGTGGTGGTTGCGTTCAAAGTGTGACTTACATATGAAATTTGTATCATGCCTCCCTACTGAAGTTAGTACTGTGTGGTTCACTAGAGTGCTCTTTCCTTCATTAAAATGTTATGCTCTTTTCTTAACTTTGGCAAAGTATTCTGTGCACAGTGTAACAGAGCAAGTCTGTCTTTTGGATAAACTACTGTATGTATCTTAGGAGAACTGTGTATTGTTTAGAAAATGTTGGGAGATCAGTCTGTAGCAGCATGTGTCATGAAAGCAGCAAGCCATGGAGACATGAAGCAGCTGAGATATTAGCAGGTCAGGAGGTTTTAAAGAGACGCTGCTCCTGAACTCACTCAGAGCTCCTCTGATGATTCTTAGTTGAATCATTAGACATGTCTCTCTAAAGCGCTTTGAAAAAAAAAATATTATTTTGCTTATTTAATAAGTCTTCTCTTTTGATGAGATCCACTGGATTTCTGGAAAACAGCCAAAAAGGGAAAAATGAAGTTATGACCAAAATTTATATGCCAGTAATATACTTTGAAATGTTTATTTTAAGGAAACACACATACTGTATTTTCCCAAAACTATGGTATGTGGCAATGTTTTGACTCCGGTTATTTTCTAACCTCGCCTTTGCGTATGCCTGCGAAGATCACATTAGGCAAGGAGCCAGATGTTTTAACAAACACAATGGTAGAAACAGTCTGCCTAAAGATGTCTAAAACCTTTTATAAGGTATGTGGATAGTTACACGCTGCAGGCCACAGTGCACCTGCTCTGTCACCACCATCATCAAAACAGAGAAGAGCACTTACAGTGGACAAAACCTTAATAAGACATTAACATTTTTATTATTATTAACTATATGTGCAAAGAGAACATATTTCAGTTCTGGAAAATATAAGGTTACAGATGTAACCCTGTACTATGAACATGGAATAACCACTAGGGACAGTGTTTCAACACCTTTCCTGCGAATGTGCACGCATGGTGAGAACCTTTGACACGAAGTTGCGTGCAGTGGCACCTGGTGGTTTCTAAAATAGAGGAAACACAGGTGTCTGTTATTGAAGTGTAAGTATATCTATATCAGAGTTTCGGCTGGGAATTACTGGTGCTGGTCATGGTGTCCAGGAATGATGCAGTTTACCAGACAAATGAGTATAATTCTGGTCATATGCTAATTAATAGTGCTGTGAACAAGAATTAATACTGGGCTATACACCATCAAGTAAAATTAATGTTTAATTAACATTTTTTGCATAGTCAACATTTAAATAAACATAAATAAAATAATCAACAGGGCTATTTGCTGGTAGGTCTCAGTATCAGCTGCCTTGAGTTCTGCAAGGAAGAGGAAATTTGAGCTTTGGAATTGAGTAAAGTAATATCTGACTGGGGAAAGTAAGAGGAGTCTGAAGAGGAAATTTTTATTTATTGCCTTGAAGAGAGTGTATATGACTGTGATAGGAATTTTTAATTCTGTCATTGAATAATATCTGGATTTTCTGTGTGTCAGCAGAAAGTTCTGTCGATAAGACCAAGCAGAGTGTCCTTCCCTCAAACAAATCCCTGTGACCAGCCGTGTTAGCTTTATTTAGCCAAGATGTGTACTCTGATACTGAGATACTTTGTACTTTGTTAGCTGTCTAATTTTCTCAGATAAAAATGGATATTAAAGAGAATTGGGAACATAAGACCTGTCTAATTTTTTGAACATGACTACCGTAGCTGTGATTTGCTAGAAAACACTCACTTTAACGGGCCTTTTACAGTCCCGTCTGAAAGTATTGGAACACAAGGCCAGCTCTGTTGTTTTTGCTTTACACTGAAGACATTTGGGTTTGAGATCAAAAGATGAATATGAGACGATAGATCAGAATTTCAGCTTTCATTTCCTGATATTTACATCTAGATCTCAAATATTAACAACTGGTCTCTGACTTTTGGACCCGACTATATGATTGGACAACACGGCACCATTTCCTCCCATTGTGTGATTTTGAAGCCTTGTTTGGGCGAAATGGGAGTCGCCATCTTGCGAAAATTGGAGCTAATGTCTGTGCAGTAGTGACCCTGGAGCTGGTCAGACAGTGGGTCTGCCTCTCGCCCACCTATATCGGTGATGGACACTGTACTTACCACTTTGAGATGAACAGTATAGTGTTACTGATTACTATATAAAATGCTAAATTGAAGTTGTATAACTTTTGCAAGTATATTTATTTTACTGTAGTCAGCTGATGCCCATCTGTGGTTCCCAGAGAGCTAAGGCACTGACAAAAAAGCATGAGTCCTGCATTCCCATGATTATTTTTCTTTTTGGAGTTGAGCTGTGAATAGCAAGATCGAATTCCTCGATCCAGCACTAAGACAGTTATTCCATAGACGAGCTTCTCAGAAATACAGTGCTGAAGAAGAAGAATAAAGCATGCTATGAATAATGGGGTTGTTAATTCCACGACTCACCACTAAGTGTGCTATTACAAGGGCAATCCACTTGGCAATTCAGATGAAGAATAATACAGTGGAGTCTGCAATTTCGCAATTCATCAGCAAAGCGCTATTCTGAGGGCAACCCACTCTGCAATTCAGAGCTAAAGAAGAATAAAACAGTGAGGTCCCCATTCTGTGACTCGCCACTAAGAGCGCTATTCCAAGGGCGACTATTCGGTAGTTCAGAACTGAAGAACAGCAGTGCACTATATACAGTGTGCAATTCCACAACTCACCACTAAGTGCGCTATTCTGAGGGCTAGCGCAGAAGAAGAAAGCCACAAAGGTGCTACTACAGTAGATTGCTGTGACTTGATAAATCTCTGAGTGAGCCAGACAATGAACTCGGAAAACCCTCAGCAGAGAAGGAGGAGGCATTTTTGACTTTGTTTCCCAAATCTGTTGGTCCCTGGTGACTCTTATTTTGGTGTGTAATTTTATTTAATAATGTGTCATGACTATATATTGATGGTAAAAAAGCTTAAACGTTCTGAACCAAAACAGTCTGTCTTCATGATTCTCCCACTTTTTATTCTATACATTGGAGTTTATTTTATATTTATTTTATACATTGGAGTTCTATATCAGTTTTGTTCTCTTCTTCCTCTCTTTTGACCCAAATTCCATGCTTGTGTGTTTTGTTAACCTCAGCAAAGCCACTCTGTACTGTTCTAGCTGTTATTAGTGCAGCAGTGGCTGAGCTAAGCATTTTTCCATCCTGACGTAACCTTCCACGTGCAAAGCAGCTGAGCTGGCTCAACTTTCCCCACATAATCTTGCTGGCCAGCCTATCCTCACTGTGCAGGATTCCACTTTTTTCCTGGAACCTGGAAAGCTTTGGTTTTCTTTAAGTAAGTGACAAGTCTGCCCTCTTTCAATACACTGGATCACATTACAGCTTGTGAATCACAGCTGTTTTCATGCTTGCACCGTTGAGCTTGGTGAGAAGACTGAGAAGACTTTCTGCTATAAAGTTCTTTCAGTTAATTAAATTTTTCAATTAAACAGTGCTTTACTGGCATAAATGTTATAAATTGCATTATTGCCAAGTGCAAGTAGATTAGAACAATAGTTATACATTTACAGAGTCCACATTTATGTGCACATAAACAACCAACAAACAGGTAAGTAGCTGAAAAAATGACAAAGAATGAATACCTGGGATGTGTGCAGGACAGTGGATGCCTCACTGTGCCTCAGGCTATGACATTCTGCCACATATTTCAGCAAAGGCACAAATTTGGTAATTTTGGTCATTTTGCCTCTGTACACCACCACAATGGACGTGAAATGAAGCAATCAAGATGGGATTGAAGTTTAGATTTTCAGCTTTAATTCAAGGAGTTTAACAAAAAATATTACACTAACTGTTTAGGAATTACAGACTTTTTTCGTAGTCCCTCCATTTTCACAGGCTCAAAAATAATTGGACATTTTTATTTCATGGCAAATTAAGGAGATAAAAGGTCTGGAGTTGATTCCAAGTGTTGCATTTGCATTCTCTCTTTGGTGACGAAAAACCCCTTCACAACATCTAGCCAAGTCAAGAATACTCTGGAGAAGGTAGGCGTATCACTGTCAAAATCTACAATCAAGAGACGCCTTCATTAGACTTTGCCAGAAAACATCTAAAAAAGCCTCCCATGTTCTGGAACAAAATTCTTTGGATAGGTGAAGCAAAAATGAACTTGTACCAGAATGATGGGAAGAGAAAAGTACGGTGAAAGAAAGGAACAGCTCATGATCCAAAACGTACCACTTCATCTGTCAAACATGGTGGAGGCAGTGTTATGGCATGGGCATGTATGGCTGCCAATGGAACAGGCTCACTGGTGTTTATTGATGATGTGACTGCTGACAGAAGTAGCAGGATGAATTCTGAGGTGTATAGGGCTATACTCTCTGCTCACATTCAGCCAAATGCTACAAAACTGATAGGACGCCGCTTCACAGTGCAGGTGGATAATGACCCTAAACATACTGCGAAAGCAACTCAAGACTTTTTGAAGGCAAAGAAATGGA
>CM040457.1:32953461-32966950 GCA_022758105.1 Pangasianodon gigas | reverse complement strand
AAAAAAAAAAAATATGATCATAAAAACAAATTGCAGCCCATTTATTAGAATATACAGAAACTTCTAAAATTTGAGTGGTTTTATTTAGGCAGTAAACAATGTTTTGTGTCTGACAAAAACATTACATTACAATTAACATGTCTGTGTAATACATCTATGATAAACATTTTATGATTATGATAAACATTTTATGATCGCTGATTAATCAGTTTATCATAATCACAATTTATCCATATTTTATTTTTCAATGTCAGAAAATAATACTGGTTTAAAAATAGTTTCAAGCAAATTCCCACAGAAACCGCAGTGTGGAGTTTTCGGTTGGGCGCAAGTCTGCGTGTGTGTGTGTGTGTGTGTGTGTGTGTATATAACATGAATGATAGGTTAATACGTTATCGTTTCTACAGTAACGGCTCATTCACAGGGTTCAGTATGGTGGAAGCTCTCTGCAGTTTTTCCAGTATGCTACTCATTGTGCTGTCTAAGCTAGCTCGTGGTACTGATATTACAGGGATGGCACAAACAAGGCAGCTAACGCTATTTAAATTTCATAATTTATTGACCGTATGACCTCAGAATATCTTAACATTAGCCAGTCAGTCTTCCTTAAATGAACTGAACAGACAAAACGAGCCGAGGATCCAACAGCATCCTTCATTCCCATGGTTAGAGCTAGATGAAATCACAGAGAGCAGTGATTTTTTTCTTTAAAAATGTGTTGTGTTGAGTGTAAATGTTGACTGCTGTTTAACAGTATATTTTAGTTGCTATCTTACATTCACTACTTATATTACTTTGATGATGGATACTGTTAGTTAGCAAGCAAATGCTAGCTCAGTCAGTCATGATTCAAAGCTCTGAAATATTTTCGTTTAGCATTTGACATTTATTACTAACGCTGTACTTGCCACTTCGAGTTAGCTGATGCACCATTTTAAGTTGCACTTTGGGTAATTTATTGAGGACGTGCGCGTGTGTACGCGGACCCACTGGCTGTCCGGCCATATCTACTGCTCATGCTCTGGCTCCAAGGTTTCTGCTGTGCAGACTCTGGCTCCAATTATTGCAAGATGGTCACTTTGAGTTTCGACGCAAAAACGGCTTCAAAAACACACAATGGGAGAAAATGGTGCCATATTGTCCAATTATATATAGTCACTGGATATCGATCATCTATAAAACTGGGACACACTCTGGAGCGATGCTGCAAGTCAAAATGGGAGGGATTTTCTTTAACTAATGATGAGAACAATTATTTAAAAACACGTGCAATGAATTAAAAAGTTGTAAAACTTGTACAAAGTAAATTAAATCATGATTTTTTTGAAGGGCCAGCAGAGATATTCTGCCCTGAGCACAGCAGCAGCTCAGAAAAGCAGGTTTCTTTTGTTTGTAAAAATATGAGTTTATCTTGGAGCTCAGTGAGGCGGAGTTTAGGTTGGCAGTGTTATTATCATTACTATCACACACACATGTCCCGCGAGCAGGCTTGTCAGGTTCCGTGTACATCATCCGCATATTGCAGATATACTGTGTACTGCAATTCAGAAATGCGCACCACTGTTACATTAATTCCTCTGACAAAGACAGAAAAAAAGAATTAGTCTACCTTTTTCTGTGCCTAAAGTTTTTGGCTAGTTTTTTTTTTTTTTTTTAAACTGAGTTGTTGTGAGGTTTATGAGTTGTAGTTAGGCTGGGAATTTTGCTGAAACTGACGACACTCCCCTTGAGCTCCTGCAAGCTTTTCTTTAGAGCTCATCAACAAAGTAAGAACCGCACGCTTGCATGACATTTTTTGTAAAGAATTGATACCTACTGTGAAACCTTTTGGCAAGCTTTCTTTATATACAAACTGTATTCATTCAAATCCAGCTAGAGGTTAGTGTGGGACTTTTTTTTTTAAATCCTGTATTATTTTTGTTTGTACCTGCTCGCAATATTTTCTAATGAACTTTCTGATCAAAATATAAACAAATTAGTCAAATAAATGTAACATTTAAATGTAACGAATAAATGTAAACCATAGCGGCGCCAAACAGGATAACACACAAAGCATGAATCACTGAATGCTGTAAAAGCGTCTCACATCGCTGCACCAGAACCCAGTATGTTCATTATCGTGGACTTTTTCTGTCCTGTGAACTTTGACCTCCCGTTTCTGCATAAAGGTAAGAATCGCCTGCACCGTGACATTTTTGTTGGGTCGCGCATAATCCCAGTCCTAACGCACGCCTCTAAACCCAACCCTATTTTTGCGCCGCTCTGCACCATGTTCCCGCCTGCACCGACACATTTCTCACAAAGATACAACAAATATACAATGCCTCGATCTTATGGCTTTGGTTTCGCATATGCACCATGATCATGAAAATAGGAGTCCTCTGTTTCTTAACAGACAAATGTATAAACACGTAATGTCTTTAAGGTCAGGTTAACCTTGGAATTAATAATCTGGAATGTTTTAAGACATGCTATTATGGATTATGTTTTTAAAACATAAAATAATGTTAAATTACTCTATTGTACTGTACATTTGCTTTTGGTCATTAGGAATTTGTAGAGCACTTTTACTGAAAATGATTCTAAACAAAACGATTGAAATGATTTTTCCACTACAAAATAACTCATTTATAAGTAATGAAAATAATTAATTAGGGATTTCAAATCTAGTAATTTATATCAGATTGTTTTTTCTTGTGTCCATAGCATTACAATTAAACAATTTATTTAATAGATCGTTTTGAGAATGAACAACCTGACCCCACACTGCATATATCCGAGCATGGCTGTTAGAGAGCACAAGGTGCCGTGCGTTGCATGCAAAGAAAATTTCATAAGCATGAAGCAGTGACACATGCAGAGAGGTTTCGTATGTGAGAACATCTCTAAGCATTGACACATGCACTCTTCATTTTCCCTCAGTCGTAAGAGGGATGTGTCCACTTACAGGAACGGTCACACACAGTTACAATGATTAGTGTAAAATCACTTTTATTCTGGAAACACAGAACTTGTTCTGATTCATAGAAGAATTCCCAAGATGGCAGAGACTTGGAATAAGTTAATATATTAACTTATTATATAGCGCAAACACAAGTTTAAAAAAAAAAAAAAAAAAGCCTGACTTGTGGACTTTCCCCCTGATGAAGTGGAACTTCACTTTTTAGACTTTTTATAATTTCTAATGGTTTGTCTCAGTGCTCTGTGGTTGCGGAAACATCCCTGCACATTCGCTTCACTCTTAATAATACCTTTCTGTGCATGTAATTCAGGGCAACTTGGACTGTCTTAACGACCATGCACTGCTCTGTGCTCTCAGGCCAGCCATACTTGCACTCTACCATAGGTCTACATAAGGTTTTAAGTGGGAAGGTTCTTGTGGCCAGAGACAAGATGGTCTAAGGTCTATATAAGTTTTTATATGCAGAAAAATATCCCAACTGCTTTTTATTATTCATATTTTGCAAAACTAAGGTTAACAACTTCGAAGTATGGAAATAATATAATATATACCATACTTCCTGTACCTGTACCTTTATCTTCATCCTCCTCTCCTCTTCGCCTCTCTACACCTTGTCTAGTAGGGAACGCTGACAGTAGAGAAGATGACGTGGAGTGCCATACTTGCGGAAAAAGATCAAGGCTGCCAGAGTGCAAATTAAACACACCAGCAGCATAAGCGGCACCGCGACTGCTGCCATTCCACTTCCATCACCAGGAGCGTTGTCCACCTCAATGACGATGACTTCCGTCTTGTCCAATTTTTCTTCTTCATCTTTATTCTCTTTGTCCTGGTTACGGTCATCGGTACCACCGCCTGTTCGACCTCCACCTGTCTTAGTGTCCTCATCTGGACAGCCAACCCAATCACTTAGGGCAAACTTGGGGTAACCAGGCTCCACTCTCATCAGCTGGTTGTTGAACTTCCAGTATTTATTGGCTTTGTAGAAATACGTGAAACCTGAAAGTCAGAGATTACATCTTTAATATTCTGTAAAGATGTTTATCCGGTTTATGCTTTCCAAGGCAGAGCCACGTACACTGTGTTGATGTTGCTTGAAACTCTCATGCGTGTTTCTAAGAGTATTGTTATGTCTTTCCCTTTGCCCAGAACTGAGGTATTATAGGAGATGTGTTATTTATATCTAATTATAATATACTACACAAAACCAAGTGTTTGAGTAACTAGTTTACTTATTTATAAACACGAAATAACTAGTTAAATTAGCCCTATAAGAACAACAATCCCGCTTTTAAAACAAACTATGTTGCTTTTTATACACTTACTGAGGTACTGAATCAAAAAAAAAGGATTCTTACTTTGGTCTCGGCTCATGAAAGCTGCTTTGATGTCATCAGGGACGCCCTGCCATTTGCTACTGGGTTTAGGGTAGTCCGGGTCCACTGATTGCCGCTCTTCATTATATCGATAATATCTGAGGGAAGAAAAGACGCCAACAGTGTCCTTTGTGATCATCAAGAAATGCTTTCTTAAAAACCAAAAAACAGTCACCTACTTATTTCCTCTGAAGAAGTAGGTGTTGCCTGTAGGTGTGTAGAAAAGGGCAGCATCAATTCTGTCCTGAGGGAGGCCTCTGCCCATCGCTCTCAGTGTCTTTGGGTAGCCTGGCTCCAGATTTGCTTCACTGAATACCCAATGTCGGTTACCTGAGGAAGAAGTAATTATATACTTATTTTAAAAAAAAATCAACTGAAACTTTAAGCCTGTTAACCTTGTGCAACAGGTTTTAGAATAAAGTCACAAAAAGAAACCAGCTTTTACCTTTGAAAAAGACAAATTTGCCATCCTCTCTCTCGTAGGCAGCATCAATTGACGTAGGTAGACCTCTCCAGACATGTCCGATTGGCATTGGATAATTTTCCATAACCCGGTGATTGCGAAGACGCCACAACCATTTATTCTACCACCCAGGATCAAAGAGCTTTAGATATTAACATTAAAACAGTTTTTTATTCATTGTGTATAAGCACACAGATTATTTCAAATACCTTGAAGATAAACATTTCTCCTCTCAGAATAGCAATGGTGTCAAAGTGACCTTCACAGATATCAGGGCCAAAGTGAGGTACTTCTGGCTTGCGTGGAGTGTCAGAGGGATGAGGGATACGGTAAGGGGTGCGGGGGCTAACCGAAGGTTGAGGATGGCCACTAGGGTTGGGTCCTACAGGGTAGAGATGCAGTAAAAATGCTAATATGTTTACTGGATTGTCTTTTGTTGCCCATGTCATGACAAAGCAAATTCAACTGTTTCTCTAACTTACCATAAAGCTGCTGAATGCCACGATGATCATCCTCTGGAAGCTCAAAGTTTTCTGTGTCCATCCATTGGTAGAAAGGTGCCATGATGGCAGAGGGGTCATTTGAGTGCTCCATACCCAATGCATGACCCAGCTCATGCACAGCCACCAGGAAAACATCATTACCTGAAGGAGAGGAAATTCACAAGGCTGGAGATACATCATTTTCTTTTCCGATACCGATATTGAACCTTGAGTATCAGTCGATACCGATACCCATCCGATATCGCTTTCTTTATAAACTACTAAGCTTTAAAATATTTTTTACATGAAGCAATTCACAGTTAAACTCTTTCACAGAAAATCACTTACACCATAAATATAATAAAGTATGAAGTATAAATATAATAAAACAACCTATGAAAACTTCCAGAAATACATTTCTTTTCCAAATCCCGTTCCAATCTTTGCCATTTGTTACAGGATCTGATATCCAGTACGTTTTCTCTTATAGTCGATTCACCATTTTTTCTGGTATCGGCTCAATACAATAGAAGAAGAAGAAGCAGCAGCCTTTATTTGCCACATACAGTACGTTACAGCACAGTGAATTTCTTTTCTTCGCATATCCCGGCTTGTTAGGAAGTTGGGGTCAGAGCACAGGGTCAGCCATGATACAGCGCCCCTAAAGCAGAGAGGGTTAAGGGCCTTGCTCAACCTGGTTACGGTGGTTAAAATCACAATCCAGCATTACCCAAGTTATTATACACTATATGGCCAAATGTGGACATCCCTCCTAATTATTGAGTTCAGGTGTTTCAGCCACACCCATTTCTAACAGGTACATAAAATCAAGCACAAAGCCATGCAATCTCCATAGAAAACACTGGCAGTAGAATGGGTCGTACTCAAGTGCTGAGAGACTTTAAAAGCGGCACTGTCACAGGATGATGCCTTCGCTGTTGTTGCTCCTAGACGTTTCCATTTCACAACAACAGCCACAGAGCGGTACAACATGGAAGCTCAGAGAGGGGCTGCCGAGTGGTGTAAAGCACGCCGTCATTGGACTCTGGAGCAGTGGAAACGTGTTCTCTGGAGTGATGAATCACACTTCACTGTCTGGCAGTCTGATGGATGAATCTGGGTTTGGGAAAACGCTACCTACTAGAACGCATAGTGCCAACAGGCAAGTATGGTGGAGGAGGGATAATGATCTGGGGCTGTTTTTCAGGGTTTAGGCTAGACCCCTTAGTTCCAGTGAAGGTTCATGTTAATGCTAATGCTACAGCATACAAAGGCAGTGGAGACAATTGTAAGCTTCCAACTTTGTGGTAACAGTTTGGGGAACGCCTTTTCCTGTTCTAGCACGACTGTGTCCCGTGCACAAAGCGAGGTCTGTAAAGACATGGTTTGTGATGAATTTTGTGTGGAGGAACTGCAGTGGTAGAGCCCTGAATTCAACCCCAATAAACACCTTTGGGATAAATTGGAACTTCAGTTGCAAGCCAGGCCTCCTCATCCTACACCAGTGCCTGACCTCACTAATGCTCTTTTGGCTGAATGGGCACAAATTCCCACATTCAAACTCCACAAACCTGTAGAAAGCCTTTCCAGATGTGGAGGCTGCTCTAGCCACACCGGGGGGGGGGATCCATATTAATGAGGATGGTTTTTGAACGGGATGTCCAACAAGCTCATATACAGTCATGGGATAAAGAAAGTACACCCTCCTTCAATTCTGTTTTTATTGATCAGAGCCTACATAACAATTGTGCGGTCCTCAACAACAACTATAAACAAACTGTGTGACCACAGCAAAAAGAAAAACAGATGTCAATATGTAGTCATTTTTTCCCCAAAAAGTAAACCAACATTCAGAAACCAGGTGGGAAAAAATAAGTAGACCCTTCCTATTTAAATAGTCATTAAGAGATTAATTAGCAGCCAGGTGTTACTCAAGAATTGCACAAGATTAGTACATCAGTGTGATTACCTCTATAAAAGCAAAACTAAGATCAATAAAAAGATCAGATGCCCCCATATTTCTGGCCATATAGTGTATTTATTATTGAGTCCTTGTAGTTAAGTAGTCTCTTTGACTGGTCTTTTAAATGAAATGCATTTAGTTCAAGCTCCAATAAATAAAAAATTTATTTAAATAGGAGCTGCTTAATGCAACAGTCTGCCACTGAAGGGGTCTGTGCAAACAGCATTTGCGCCGTAAGAATTTGGCCCCATCTCAAAACTAATTGACGAACCTTGATATGGTGTTTACACAATCCTGGGGAAAAGCAAGGACCTATGTTTATTTCCCTGCTTCTCCTGTCAACCCTTCACCTCACTTACCCCACAAGTCTCGGTTTCCAATTGTCCAGGGCTCTGCAGCGTCAAAGTGCGTGTCTCCTCCTATGCCATTTCCAGGAAAGTAGGCATGTGCTAAGAACCCACCCTCGCCATCAAATGGACTGGCATCATCATGAAAACCCTCAGCAAAGAAGATCATAATATCCGCAAAGTCAGTAGTCTTGTGCCTAATGTAACTGTAAGGGATCTCTCGAAATCGTAAAGGGGTGACACTCTCCCACACTTTGAAAGCTTTTCTGATCGCCTCATAGGTCTCATACTCCCCAATCTTAGGCGTGTAGTTCTGTATGCTGAAAAAGAACAGAAAACAGAGGAGATGAAAGAGCAGATTTGGAAAGACAATCAGGTAAATTAAGCCATATGGTAAAAAAAAGAAAATGTAGAGATATGGTAAGAAGTAGGAAAAGAGCAAGGAGAAGAGAAATTGATGAGAATCTGAGCCAAACCTGACCCAAAGTAGAATAGATTATGCTGTATGGCACAGAGTACGTCCATAAATGTGGAAAAAGTGTGTCATGCACCTTAAACCAGGATCTTTAAACACTCTCTTCATTTTCTTTGTTACTTGTGGATATCTGCAGTATAATTCCTACCAGAATGTGATCTCCTTCTTTTCCCATTTCAGTCCCTGGATAGCATATCTTTTCTTTCTCAAGTTGCTCTTAAGCTCTGCTCCGAACTTATCTGGAACACCACAGCGAGGCCTCCTCATTGCCCTGGCAAACATTTCAATATATGAGATCATACACCACACTACAGACTTAAATTCAGTTATTCTGGGCAAATTATTTTTTATTTTCAGGTAAAACAGCAGAGCATGGATGTAATGGTAGATTTCTCCACCTGGTACAGCAACCACAGGGCTGAAGGACCCCAAATCATTTCACATTTTTGTAAAATTATACTTTTTAATCAAACTAAATGACTCATTAGGCAGTTTTGAAGCCGACTCACTTCAGTGTGTTAGGGTCCAATTTTCCCGTGACAGTCAGGCCATAGAACCTTTGCATTGCAGTGATAGCAGAGGAAATGGTTTGAGGTGAACGGGGTGCTTGTATATGGAGATCACCTGGAGGAAGGTACCCATACTGTTGGAGCCATGCCTAGAGGACACATACACATGGCAAAGGCAAGAAAAGCAGATCAATATTCCACAAATTAAAGTTAAATGCAATGAACTCCATGTGTTGAGTTTTAAATGTTTAAACACCATAACATCTATCATTTAAAAAAAAAAAAAAAAAAAAAAAAAAAAAAAAAAAAAAAAAAAAAAAAAAAAAAAAAAAAAAAAAAAAGGATGAGTATGAGTGTGGCCAATCTGCGACGCAAACGTCTGGGTTCGTAGAAAACACAACCTGCTAGAAACTCACTGCTCCTGTGGTCATATTATTGCTGTCTGGACGTGAGATTTTTAATCACTGAGGAGACGTGTAAAATGTATTACTGATGTCCCCCTGATAAAGAAATCCATTCTGAAGAGAGTTTAGGGTTTCTTTTGAGAAAGTGTAAGTTATTTCACTATCTTTAGACCTCTTTTGCTCTGTATATGGAGAGTCAATTGGTCTATACATCCAATAAACAGAAAAACTGATTTATTGCTTATTTGATTAACTACCACACCAGCATACCAGACCAAAATTATATGTCTTCTAATGGAAGGAGAGGAAGCGTTCTCCACGTGCATGCACACCAACACACAGTCTCAAAATGACCGTTCCCTTGTGCATTCAGCTGCAGGACTATTTGTTTCCTCATTGTTGTCACATCATACAGTTTTATGAGTTAACCACTGAATCCACCTTGGCATAACATGTTACAGTTTATAATAATAATGTGTTAAAAAAATTAAAGGCCTATGGATTGTACAAGCTCAAGCCCTGAGGTCCATATAGCACTGGGCAGAAACAATATGGTACTGAGGAGATGACCCTTCCCACACTGACTTCTGCTTAACAAATGAATCTATCAATCAGGTGCTGATTGCTGTATGTGGAAATTCCTTCTCTCTCAGCCCTTTGCTGAAGGTGTTTTCAGCTCTGAATTCTTCACAGCACCTGTCATCAACTGACCTCTGTACAACCAGCAAACAGTCAAAATACACAGTGCAATGAGAGAAGGTAAAAAAAACCCATCAACTGGAGTGAGAAGATGGACAGTGTTGAGAAAAGAGAAAGGTTTTAAGCTGGGCCTTGAAGGTGGAGAACAAAGCTGAAGAGACTGAGGTAAAGTATTCGAGTTTGGGTTCCATGATCCTGAAACATCTGCCCCAACAGTGACGATGGGATGAACAGTGGGATGACGAAGTCCAGTACCAGCAGACCTGAGAGTGCAGGCAGGAGAGCACAGGTGAAGAAGCTCACCTGAGATAAGCCATGTAGGGTTTTATATGCAAGTAGAAGAACTTTAAACTGGATGCGCAGTGTAACTGAGAGGACCGGTGAGATATGAGCAGATTTTTTTTAGAATAAGAGAAAATACTAGCTGCAGTATATTGAATGTATTGTAGAGGACGCACTTTTTTTTCTTTTTTTTTTTTTCAGGAATTCCAATAAAGAGTGTTACAATATATGAGGCTATGAAAGCATGGACCAGAGCTTCTGCATGTGTGGTGTTAAGCACGGGGTGAAGATGTGCAGTGTTTGAGACGGATGAAAGAGCTTTTGACCAATGGCCTAATGTGGGGTTTAAAAGAGAGAGATGGATCAAAGATTACCCCCGAATTACAAACTGCTGAGGAAGGTTTAACAGTCACCCCATCAATATCAAGTGAAAAGGTAGACAATGTTGATGCAGTGGATTTTGGGCCAATGAGTAGAACTTCAGTATTACTGGGATTTAGTTTTAGAAAGTTAGGATGCATCCAATGTTTGATATCAGGAATACAGTATATTAGGATAGCAGGGGCAGGGTGGAGGTAGTTTTGGTGTTAACATAAATCCGAGTTATCATCAGTGTAACAGTAAAAATGAAGACAATGGCGGCAAATAATCTGACCAAGGGGAAACATGTAAATAATGAAGAGAAGAAGATCCCTGGGGAACGACATTAGAAAAAAGTGAAAAAGGAGGATTTAGAGGCCCCTCCGAAAGTATTGGAACAATATTTTCAGAGCTATTAATTGTTTAAACAATCAATCAATCTAACAGGGCACATCTGGGCAACAAGAAATACCTGTCAGTCACACGTTCCAATATTTTTGATCAGTTGAAAAATGGGTGGGATCAAACAAAAGGTGCCATGTTCTGAGTTTAACACATCTACATGTAAATATCAGGAAATGAAAGCTAAAATTCTGATCCATCATCTCATTCATCTCAAACCCAAATGGCTTCAGTGTATCGCAAAAACAAAACTATTGGCCCTGCTGTTCCAATACTTCCGGAGGGGACTGTAGCTGCCATATTGAGCGCCACCCCAGTCATTTACATTAATAGCTTCTAGCAGACGTCCTTAAACAGAGAGGCTTACAGAAGGGCTAGTAGCGTCTAGTTCAATAGCATGAAGTCAGTTCATTCCACCACCTGGATGCCAGGACAGAGAAGAATTTTGGTGCATGTCTTCCATGTACCTTGAGGGATGGTGGGCCCAGTGGAGCCATGCTAGAGTCTTAAGATTCTGAGGCCATCACGGGCACAGACTCGTCCAAACTGGACAGCTGAAGGCTGGAGAAAGACCAGGTGATATTTTTCTAATCTGCTGCTATAGCTCATCCACCTCAAGGTGTGATGTTTTGTGCATGCTGAGATGCTTTTCTGATCACCAGTTATAAAGACTGATCATTTGAGTTACTGTATCCTTCCTGGCAGCTCAAACCAGTGTGGTCATTTTCCTCTGACTCTCATAACAAGGCTTTTCCACCCACAGAACTGTTGCTTACTCAGTGTTTTTTGTTTTTCTCTAGAGACTGTTGTGTGTGAAAATCCCAGAAGATCAGCAGTTTCTGAAAAACTCAAACCAGCCCATCTGGCACCAACATCCATGTTAAAATCACATCCATGCCACAGTTAAAGTCACACAGATCACACTTTTTCTTCATTGTGATGTTTGATGTGAACATTAACTGAAGCTTTTGACCTGTATCTGCAGGATTTTATGCTCTGTGCTGCTGCCATGTGATTGGCTGATTAGAGAACTGCATAAATGAGCAGGTATACAGGTGTTCCTAATAAAGTGGATGGTGAGTGTATATTAAAAAATGATATATTTTAAAAAAATTATTAACTTGTATGTTAATTGTGTGCATTTTTCTTCTTTTTGTGTTTTTGTCTTCATTTGATATCCTTGTGTGTTTACACTGCTTCTGTATAAATAAATATATTCCTGCTTATTTATAATGATTTTGCAAATTGTATTCATGGGTAAATATTTGCGATAAAATAGTAGAGCTTTTCTTTTTATATTGTTTCACAACTCTGTCTGAAAATATTTTGTTATGACTTCACTCATTTTAGAGGTTATCTGTGGAATTAGATACGCTGTAGATAGCTACTGGCCTTGGGGTTGTGGTTAGTTATCAGGAGGAAGACCAGAGTGTGTTACAGCCTACACCAATCACCTGCCAATCACCGTCCAATCACCGGCCAATCACCTGACAATCACCTGCCAATCATCTGCCAAAGATCATATCCTCACACTCGGCTTACAGCCTCACTGCTCTTATTCTTGTCATGCAATGTTAATGTGAAGAAAACAAATCAGAAATTTTGACTCTTTCGAAACCCTTCTCATGCTTCCCATCACATGATGAGATCTGGTGAGTCATTAGACCCACATGCAGCCCTTTCGGTCCCCTCAGACCCCTCGGTCCCCTCAGACCCCTCGGTCCCCTCACACAGGAGCCTGGATCCAGCCCTGTCCTCACATGCAGCCCTTCACCGCTCCTCCAGCAGCTGTTCTCAATCATTCCACAGTTTTATCAGCTTCAGTAACGGGATTACAGAGCGGCTAAGTGACGAATTAAGTAAAAGCAGCCAAATAACACAGTATTTTCATGTAAGTGATCTCTCCATGGCAGTGTATTGGTGCAGTGCTGAGCGGCAGTGCTCCTCCTTACCTCCGGGTTGAGGCGCGGCTCTGGGGCCGGGGGCTGCGGGGCCGGGGGCTGCGGGGCCGGGGGCTGCGGGGCCTGAGCGCTCAGCCGCGGGGGCAGCAGCAGCAGCAGCAGCAGCTCCGGCAGCGCAGCAGCACAAAGCCACATTCTGCCGAGAATCTCTAACTAATCCACAGACTCCGCTTTACTTTACTTTGCTTTGCTTTGTTTCTAACTGTTAAACATCGCCTCGCGAAAAAACAAACAAACCCCACAGGAGCACTGATCAGAAATATTCCTTAAAACTCCAAACACGCAGCTTTAACTAGGACCAGGCTGAAGGAAGTTGGGGTTTAGGGCTAAATGTAATAATTTCTCTCTCAAAATATGAAGAGGCAAAAAGAAAGCCGATGGCAGTGAAGACTGGATCTCAGATCTGACTGATTTCCTCCAGAAGCTTTTCTCCAGCCGGTTAATGCTGTAATGCTGCTGGTCTCGGTTTCCTCCCAGCTGTTGACGTGGATGAGTCCAAACTGCTCCAAGTGCTCAGCTTTCCCAGACTAGCCCAAAGCCCAGAGCCCTCCTCTTCCTCCTCCTCCTCTTCCTCCTCCTCCTCCTCCATCCCTCTGTCTTTAACTCTGCTCTTCCTCCTCCTCCATCCCTCCTCCTCCTCCTCCTCCTCCATCCCTCAGTCTTTAACTCTGCTCTTCCTCCTCCTCTATCCCTCCTCCTCCTCCTCCTCCATCCCTCTGTCTTTAACTCTGCTCTTCCTCCTCCTCTATCCCTCCTCCTCCTCCATCCCTCTGTCTTTAACTCTGCTCTTCCTCCTCCTCTTCC
>CM040457.1:32942717-32953361 GCA_022758105.1 Pangasianodon gigas | reverse complement strand
TCCTCTTCCTCCTCCTCCTCCTCTTCCTCCATCCCTCTGTCTTTAACTCTGCTCTTCCTCCTCCTCCATCCCTCTGTCTTTAACTCTGCTCTCCTTTTCCTCTTCCTCTTCCTCCTCCTCTATCCCTCCTCCTTTTCCTCCATCCCTCTGTCTTTAACTCTGCTCTCCTTTTCCTCTTCCTCTTCCTCCTCCTCTATCCCTCCTCCTTTTCCTCCATCCCCCTGTCTTTAACTCTGCTCTTCCTCCTCCTCTTCCTCTTCCTCCATCTCTCTAACTCTGCTCTCCTCCTCCTCCTGTAAAGAGCATGATGTTTTCATGAACTGTGTGAGAAATATGTTCATGTAATTATTATGTAATTCTCACTACACTGAGGAACCTTCAGTGTTTATGGCACACAGTGTAAACACACCCAGTCCCCCTTCAGGTCTGCATTTCTTTCTAGATATTACAAAAAAAATTTAATTTATTTTTCTTCTTTTTACACTTAAACCCTTAGCAGTTAAGGCTGGAAAGTGATGAGACATGATGCATTTCACTGATTATTGCATGTCCAGTGCAGTGGGTTTCAGTACTCACAACTTCATGGCTTTTTAAATAGTATCCTTCTGTTTCTCATTTCTTTTAGTATAATCTACATAAAACATTAAAACACTCAAACCTAAAACTTCTTTCAGTTTGTTCTTAGTGCAGTGCACACTTACTCCCAAGTTTCACATAACTATTATCGTGTGTGTGTGTGTGTGTGTGTGTGTGTGTCAGCTCATTTATGAATATTGCTGATAATTTTATCAGTATAGAGCTTTTAACAATGCACACTGCCTCAATGCAGCTTTACAGAAATATATAAATTCTGGATATAAATTTTAAATTGAACCCGAATGAGGAAGCGTTTGATCTGCTCAGGACTGGTTTATTACGATTTAGAGTTTTTTTAAATATATTTTTTCTCTTCTCATCGCTGCTCCACACTCCAGGCCAGTAGGGGGGGAAATGCACCGAACCATAAAACCCCAAGAAGAAGAAGAAGAAGCAGCGGAAGCGGAAGCGGAAGTGCTGGGCTCATGTTTATGTTTTTGTTTAGTTGTTTTTTTGTGGAGATAAATCTTAAAAAAACTGAGAGAGACAGTGAAACCTCAGCTGTGCGACAGTGTGAATAATCGTGTGGTGAATTAGGATCTGCTGTAAAACATTCTGGACGTGAAAACTGTTTTTTTTTACATTTTTTTAAATTTTATTTTTAAAAGAGGTGATGATGGTCAGAAACAGATCACCTTCCTGACAGAGAAACAGAGGGACTGTGTGTGTGTGTGTGTGTGTGTGTGTGTGTGTGTGTGTGTGTGTGTGTGTTCTGCATCTCTTGCATGTAAGTTTTTTCATTTGATTTTATTTTTTAAAAGCAGCTGCGTTCCGCATGTAAAGCTCTGATTATAGAGTAAATATTAAAACCCAGTCAAGCTAAATAACTTTCTCATGCATATGGAAGCAAAAAGGTGACAAATTTTAAAATACAAAAAAAAAAAATTATATATATTTTTAATAATGAAAATGAAAGACAACTGAATTCATAGTATTGAAATATTTTAGGTTGAACTCACATCTGTATGTATTTATTTATTTATTTAGAATTAACTTCCTTGAAATTCAAATTAGTTTTTTCCCCAGTGTTTAGAGATGCACATTTTAAAATTCAGGTTAAAAAAAAAAAAAAAATAATAATAATAAATTTATATATATATATATATATATATATATATATATATATATATATATATATATATATATATATATATATTTTATATAATTTTATTTATTTATATTTGGATTGGTCATGCGATGGGCATAAAACCGTCATTCACGTTAGATGTTCATGCGGGATGCAGGCTGCGTACTGACCTCAGTAAACGTCAGTGTGTGTCAGCCGTTTTTAAATTGTGAAAGCATTTTTGATATTTCAGGTGGTGTTGCCATGGCAATGCAATCAATTGACGGGTCATGCCACGCAAAAAGGAAGTGTGGCCTAATTCCACTGTGTGATGTGGCCCAAAATTTACACGCATGTTGAAGGATGAGTCAAAATTTAGTGCAACATTTAAAGCAACAAAAAGCAGAACAGGAAACCAAAAGAAAAAAAACTTGTCATTTAAAATTTTTGTTATTATCACTTAAATATGAAGCTAACATTTATCACCTAATTGTTTACAGCTACCTAAAGACTGTTCTGTAGCCTTGAAAGGGCCATACTGGCCTAAACAAGCTCATGAAACCACTGAGCCGCATATTTCACATTCCTGCTTACCATCATCACATATTTTTACAATTAGGTAAAGACGGATTTTACCGATATCCAATAACGAGAATGTGGCAAGCAGAAACGTGAAATATGCGGCTCAATGGGTTCATGGGGTCTGACTTGTATTTAGAGTGGTATTACCTTTAAATAATTATCTATGTGACATATCTTCTGACTTATCTTATTAATTAAAATAATAACGAATAGGCAGAAAGAACTGAACATACCTTGGAAGCTGTACTGGTGACATTAGCTGTGAAGCTCCTCTGAGCTCTCGTCTTCTCTTAGCCTTCTGTCTTCCATTTCTTCACTCACTCCATGCAGCATTTCTTCTACCTCTTTACCTCCTTCTAGCTCTCTTTTGTCCTTTTCTGTATCTGGTTCTTGCTCTCTTTCTTCTACCTCTTCATCACTTGAAGTCGTATCTAGCTGTCTGTAGAATCCCCAAAATCAGAAATCTCTCTCGTCAGTGAAAGCACAAAGAAACACAGATAAGTAGACTGGCGGTAATGAGACACAGGTGAGAATCATCATGCGTTACCTGGCGGTTCGACCCGCCTCCTCTCCGTCTGCAGCTGATGCTCGACCACGCCCCGCTGCCACACTCTCTATCTGAGCTAGCCTGATAAACATACCCTCCACTTGCTTCATTGCCTAAGTGAAAACAAATCAATGTGTTACATCAGTATTATGAGATTTTCTTCATAGAATATTTTAGCTAAATTTATCAAATAACAAATGTGGATTGCTGCACTAGCTAGCTAGTTGATTCACCCCACAGCTTCCACAAACCTAGTTTAGTTATTAGCTACTGGCAGATAGATGCTAGCTAGCAAAGAAAACTCCGGGGTGGCAGTTTACCCCATGCCACCCCGGCTGAGAATGATAAGAGGTGTGCATATGAGAGATTTCAAATGTGTTAATTAAATCTGTATCTTAAGATGTGCACTAATATAATGTATGCAAAACAGCAAGCCAGGGATAAAACAATCAATCAGCAGCATGGGAGCTCAAATCCAAGTGAAAAGCACAGACCGAACTGCAGTGGTGACTGCGTGGCCTTTAGATGTTGTCAGGGACACACCGCCATTCACGCTACAGGTATAATGTGCTCAGGACCACCTGTGCAAGGCATTTAGCGTGATCCGATCACCAAGACACATTCAACCCTGTCGAGATAATTGCTTAGCACGGTCACTGATTACCTGATGAGGATGTTAATACCAGGTCTGAAAGGGGTCAGTGATTGGAGACTACTGATGACATTTACATTAACTGATTGAATATTTGATAGATCAGTTTTTAAATGGTGCACTTTTGTTTATCTTAGAAAATGGCCTGGTTTCATCATGCTTTGCAAGAAGCAAGCCTACCACAGTCACCTTCCACGAAGAGTCATACGACGAATAATCGCGCATGCCTCGAGCCAAACCCCAGATCAGCTACGCCGGTAGCTTTATCCGAGGGCCAAGGTTGGCCTCAGCTCCTCCAGTCCTCCATCACGTCCTACCCTTCTGCTTCACAAGAAATGGTCTTCTCGAGAGTGGGAGAGCACCAGCATACCTCGTCCCTCACTCAGAGTGACGGTCCAGTGCCTCTGTCATACGTGACTCTCCAGGAACAGCGCTGTGTGCTCAGCTGGTTTCTTGGCTGGGGTCCTTCTCAAAGAGAATGTTTTCTTCAAGACCTGATTTCAAAGGCAGTACCAGGAAAGGTTTGCAGCTTATTGGAGCACCTTAATAAACTTCAGGTGATTTTAAGATTAATCCGTCAAAAGTGTCATATCACACCAATACCGGTCTTGTTCACTGATATTTCTCCTTTATTCATGTTAAAACTTCAGGTGTGTCATTTTAAATGGTCATGTCATGTCACATGTTTTTGATAGGAACTAAAGAATCTCTATAAATATAGAAAGTATTTTAAATTATTAAAAAAAAAAACAATAACTGGTGCTGGCTTCAAGATCTGTGACTGGTCAACATTTCTCCAACTGTTTTGATACAGGTGTAGAACATCAGTGAGCTCATGATTTGATTTCATTTAAAGGCTACAGTGCAATTATAAAATGATGTGTTGTGCATGCTGAGATGCTTTTCTGCTCACCACAGTTGTAAAGACTGCTTATGTGAGTTACTATAGTCTTCCTGTTAGCTCAGGCCAGTCTGGTCATTCTCCTCTGATCTCTCATCAGCAAGGTGTTTCAGCCCGCAGACCCTCTGCTCACAGGATGTTTTTTTGTTTTTTGCACCATTCTGTGTAAACTCTAGAGATCAGCCCATCTGGTACCAACAACCATGCAATGGTTAAAGTCACAGAGATCACACTATTTCTTCATTCTGATGTTTGAGGTGGACAGTAACTGAAGCTCATGTCCTGTCTCTGCATGATTTTATGCATTGTGCTGCTGCCATTTGATTGGCTGATTAGATAACTGCACAAATGAGCAGGTGTACAGGTGTTCCTAATAAAGTGGATGGTGAGTAAGTTTCCATTTTAGCGAGAGTTTCAATCCATTCTGACTCCGTTAGCTGTGTGTCAGACGAGCCACATTTGTTGTACATGCTATCTCTTTTTCTCACTTCCACAAGTGCAGCCAGTAGTTGCATAACATAAGTGTTTGAATGATAAGGATACTGATGGATAACCAGAAAAAACAAGTATATTCTGTTTATTAAGTGTCCCGCAATTGCATGCCACATTTTATAGATCTGTTGTTGCAAATAGCCTAAATTCATTGACAAGACAAACATTCCGTTTGATGAAGATATTTTGTGCATTGATGTGGCATCTTTTAACTGTAAAGCATCTATGAATGGATTATTTGTCCTTTTTGTCCCTTGAGCCACCCTGAAAAATGCAAATATGCAATTTGGCATGATGTCAACTGCACGTTCCAAATTCTGTTTCTCTCTCTGCACTTAAGGTGAAGGACCGGCCTCCCAACATTTTTGAGTGTCAGCTGAGGCTGTGGACACAGTGGTTTGATACGTGGACTGAAGAGGAAAGGAATGCCTTCTTGGCCACCCTGGAAGAGAAGGATCCGATGTTTGTAGCTCAGTTCTACAAAGTGCTAGCTAGTACTGCAGGAAGGGACTGATGGCCTCTGTATAAATAAATTGTTGGGTTTTTTTTCCTGCCATCATCTATCACAGTGCATTCAACCCTGCCCTTCCTCTTAGATAAGGAATTCCTCAGTAAACGTTCCTCAGATTAATATCAGTATGCAGGGTGATCACCTGAAGGAGACAGCAGAATGCCGTTCTTTGCTATTTCCTTATTCTGTAATGTCGTTCAGGTGATCACCCTGCCTACTGATCATAGTTCTGAAGAACTTTTACTGAGGAATTCTTTATGTAAGGGGAAGAGCAGGGTTGAATGTGCTGTTATAAATGACAGCATGAATGAATATTGAGGCATGATGTCAAAAATATGATTAAAGTGAAAGTGTTGCTGATTTCATACATGAAAACAGAAAATCTAAATGGTCACATGTCGAGTGTATGATCGCCACATTGCCTGCTTGGTCTATATCTGCTTAATGCCAGGAATTATATGTTAATTTACATTTAATTAGGATACTGATTTACACACTCCTCATAACAAACAGTATTTTGCTATTTTTTAAATTGTAATATGATACTGTAAAATTGGTTTTCAATTATTTTGAGTTTACTGTGCACACCTCTATATCAGCTAATCACTTTTTATGTTCATTTATGAAGATGCTGATAATTAAATTAATAAAAGGCTGAAAAATGTACTGTTTGATGTCAAACAGGGCTGCTGGAGATTTTTGCAGTTCATCTCTGCAGTTCAGTTGCAATTTTCTTGTGGCCAAGAACTGGAAAGTTGTGTAAACAGACACTTTGTGCGTGTAATGTACACTATATCACCAAAAATATGTAGACACATGACCATCATCACACCCATCTGTGGTTCTTCCCCAAACTGTTGCCACAAAGTTTGAAGCTCACAATTGTCTAGAATGTCTTTGTATCCTGTAGCGTAAAGATTTCCTCTTTACTGGAACTAAGGGACTCAAACATGTTCCAGCATGACAACGCCCCTGTGCACAAGGTCCCTAAAGACATGTTTTGCCGAGGTTGGTGTGGACGAACTCCAGTGGCCTGGATAGAGCCCAATTCGTTTTTTTTTTGTTTTTTTTTTATAACTATGTATGTGCGTTATGTCCTCAGGCCACACTGTTTTTTTTTCATTAGTTACACTAGTTTGGGGCTGTAGTGATGAATGTAAACCCCTTTAAAATAAAATGAACTGGTGATAATAGATGTACACCATGTTACAGCTAAATAAACTATTCTAAATAAACTTGTGTCTCCAGTACGTCAGTGAAATCAGTAAGACTACAATCTCTCTTTAAAGGTGCAACAATCCATTCATTCATTCAATTATTCTTCAGTAACCGCTTTATTCTGGTCAGGGTCACGGTGGATCTGGAGCCAATCCTGGTTACGCTGGGCACAAGGCAGGAGAATTCACCCCAGATGGGATGCCAGTCCATCACAGAGCACCATGCACACACACATTCACACCCTGGGGCAGTTCAGTGTAGCTGATATGCCTCCCTGCATGTATTCGGATGGGGAGGATCCTGTGATCTCCCTGGACAACTCTCTGATCTCACCTTCTGTCACTGCCTGCAACCTTGAGGTAACCATGGACAATCAGCTGTTCTTTTCCTCTCACATTGCTAATCTGACACGCTCGGGCCGATTTCTCCTTTATAACATCAGGAGGATTCGTCCATTTCTATCCACACAGGCCACTCAGGTGCTTGATCGGTTCCTTGTAATATCGAGACAATTCTTTCCCGTCTCACACGTTGGTTCAAGGATAAGCAAGAAACAAAACACTTATTTCTCAAAATCAATAATAAAATTTATTACAAAGGAAAACCTAAGCAATAAAGAAGGTCGGTCTTGAGAATGAACACTGAAGAGCTGACGATAGTGAATGTTTTTAAAAGTCTGGACAAATTTGCTTCCTGTAATTGGCTAATTCTAATTTGTCTTACTCACTCTAACTCTCTTTACCGCCACTAGATGTCTCCCCATCCCTTTACATCATCCATTTGCATTTTATGTTATCTAAAGCAGACAAGGCCACTGAGACCACACCAGATCAGACTGACTTTTACTTCTCCTCATCTTAAGCAGTCCTCTGCATAGCCTGGAAGAAACTAAATTGATTAGACAGACTTACTGGAGCCTGCCTAGGTGATGGAATGTGTTTATTCCCCTCTTCTTCTGATAGTGATGTGCACCACTCTGCTCTAAGCCCTAGGAATTAAGACAAAAAATATAAAATGCATTATATGCAGTATAAAATAGGTAATATGAAAATATAAAATGTATTTTCTGATTATTTTCCACAATTTGGTGTCAGAAGTGGGTCTTGTGTTCAAAGCTCTAAAATATCTCTACATCCTGGTCTTTAGCATTCTGTTGAACCTTTCACACACCGATGCTTTTTGCTCCGTACCCATAGCAAAGTGAACAATGTTCTGTTTTTTCATTACAGTTTAAAAATTTTTGTTAAAAAAACTTCCCTTGGTCAGTTTGTAGTTTTTTGGGAACTCTACCTTCCTTTAGAATGGAATCAAAAGCTTTAGTCACCTCAGTTCTGGTCTTGTTTTGTAACACACGTACATACGTTCTTTCAGCATCATTAACTCTTTTACCCATTTTCTCAACATCAGCTCTTTGCAAACTCTCAACACCACCCTACGGCCCTGGGTCCGACGGTTTATAATGTACTGAATATTATTCATCAATCGTTCAGTCTCATGTTGTTCATGAACATTTCTAGTCGATAAACAACTTCTATATCTTAAAGGAAGATGATTAATAAAAATACTTTGGTTGTTGTCTCTCAGTTCTACATTTTTTTGGAGAGCAGAGGTAAACTCAGTCTTCAGGCCTTCCTCGCAGTCAGAATAGACGTGGCGTGTTTTGAAGTTTCTCATGTATGTAGCTGGTCAGAGGGTTCCAGAGATGAGTGAAAGGTCCAGTAGTCCACAACAGCTTCATACACTTGGTCACCACAAATTTCTTGTGTTTCCTCTTTGACCTCAGATTTGATGCGAGGCTCATCTCGCCAATCGCAGATGATGGCTTCAGCGATACCTTGAATTTTTTCCAGGGACGGAGTGTGTAGGATACCGTGCAATTTCAGAGCTCTAGCCAGCGTGTATTTCAACCACAGTTTAAACAGCTTTTTCACCAATCTGTAGGTGTTCATGTGCAGATAGCACACGTCAAGATGGAACAAAAGTGTGTGCTGGAGTTGACTCAGGTGATCAATCACACAGCCGTGGCAGATGATAATTCTGTCCAGCGGTTCTCCGCGCGGATGATGGCTGGCACGGTGGTGGTTATGCACCCGTCAGTTTCATCATTCACTGATAGATTTTTTTTCCTAGGGTTTCACCAAAGTTTTTGCCGTCTTCAAAACCCGAACTGGTCACATCATTATCCATGGTAGCAACCGAGTTGTGAAAAATGGGCCTGAATTCATGAGCCGTACAGTTTGCTGATGCTCAGAAGGCTTTAACTCAATATATAGGTGAACTCATTTATACCTCATACGGCAGGAGTCTCGGGAGAAAGTGGGGTTTCTGCTCTGCCTTGAAAGAGTAGCAAAATGATGACCTCAGAAGAGCTCATGTAGTCTTACTTTTATTTCTGCTTTTTTCTCTGTTTTTTCCTCAATTTTTGTATCAGACTCTGCACTGTACTACTGCGCCATGCAGCCCACAGTAACACAAAACTCAAACACACTGTACAAAAAGTGAAGCTGGATTTTCTCTCAGGAGGGGGAGCTGTTTACCTGCTTCATTCAAATACACTTTCCTTTCTTACTTCCCACACTTTCATATTTATTTGCCTTTGAAAAAACTCAATAAAGAAAATTCCCTATATGTAGTAAAGATGTAACACTTTCCCTGTGAAGATGTAAAATAAACTTAAGATGAATTTAAATAAATTGAAATACTAATTTATAGTTGAACAATATGTCTTCCATCCTCAGTAGAAAATGTCAAAATTTCACCATGTGAATGGTTTTGCCAGCGCATCACACACACATAACTGCACTATATAAAAACTTTGAAACACTTGTGTTATGTTGAAGGCAGTTGAATTTTACTGATGAATTTTACATGAATGTTACATATCCTTTCCTGGGGGATTCTCTTTCTCTCTCACTGTTCACATCGTCCTCTTCTCATTGGCTGCAGCTCAATGATTCACTCTGTAGTAACCGCTTTGTCCTGATCAGGGTCATGGTGGATCAGGAGCCTATCCTGGAAACACTGGGTGTGAGGCTGAAATACACTCTGGATCAGACACTCTGGATCAGACACTCTGGATCGGACCCTGCACACACACACATTCAGACACACTTTGTTTATCTACTGGCATATTTTTGGGAGATGGAAAAAAACCAGGGAACCAGGAATCCACATGGACATGGGTCCAAAGACCCACAGGTTTTTCTCCTCAGTGAACACAAGATGGCGCAGTCACTTATCTTATTGTGGACAAAGTACTAGCGCACCACACAGCCCTGCTCACATCCTCCAGAGATGTTGAGTTCTTTGATGATGAATACTACTTTTCACAATAAAACCTCTGTGATAGAGGCTATAGCTGTTCTTCTATCATACCTACTGCATATATATTATCCTATCCAGTAAACTCTCTTCTTCTCATGCTACCTTGAGTACAGGAATGTTTTATTTTTCATATTTCAATAACTACCTGTAACCATGTGTTGTTATGGCTAAGCATTAGAGGCTTAGCTACCTTGAATTAACAAGTAAAGAATATTGAGTTAATACCAGATCTTTATCTTAAATAAAAAATCTTCTCTCCTACTGCTGCACATGGCTAGCTATCATTTATCCTTCTGGTTAATGAACACTCCAGCAGCAGTGCTAACAAGTTGTGAGCGAAGCTAGTTAAAGTAGTAACTAGCCTCTATACAGAATACTTAGCTGGCACAAGCACATTTAAAGCTCTAGTCAAGTTTCACTTCTTTTCACAAATATGTCAGATCTCCAGTGGTGCTGGTTCTGATAGCAATTAGTAGCATTATTAGTGGTTATGGTTCTAGTTTAGTGCAGTTTAAATCAAACCCCCAACCCCGGAGGTGTGAGGCAACAGTGCTAAGCTCATGGTCATTCATGCAATTATTCAATCAGCCAATCATGTGGCAGCAGTGAAATCCATCCAATCATGCAGATACAGATCAAAAGTTTCAGTTAATCTTTACATCATGGGGAAAAATGGGGAAAAACATGATCAGTTTTTCATAATTAGGAAAAAAAA
>CM040457.1:32118719-32129796 GCA_022758105.1 Pangasianodon gigas | reverse complement strand
AGCACAGTGAATCTACTGCTTATGTTGTAAAGTGAAAAGCAGCTCTGACACCTTCATCATTTCATACCAACAGCAAAACCCAAACCGACTGTGAGAGTGAATCCTCAGAGCTCCGTCTACACTGGAGACACCATCACTCTGAGCTGTGAGCTGCAGCAGTCGACTGGATGGGAGTTTCTCTGGTACAAAAATAATCAGCACTTACAGCTTCTGAACAGTGAACAAGCACACACACTTAAAGTGACAGTCATTAACGCAGGAGAAACAATGTACCAGTGTCGTGCACGCAGGAGAAACTACAACTACTACTACTACTACTACTACTACTACTACACAGAGCTCAGTGATTCTGTCAAGATTACAGCGAGAGGTATGTCATGATTTTGTCCCCCTGTTCACCACAGGTTTGTTAGAAGGGGTAAGAAAAATATTGCTTAACTATTGTAATTCCTTGTTATTCCAGAATGTTCAAAATAATCTTGAAATACATATGCTTTAAAAGTATTTGTCATTTGTGGCTGGTGAGATCCAATGCAAAATTTTAAAAAGATGTTATTTAACAAAGAAAAATGAAAGAAGATATAAAGCTGTAACTTTAAGTTTTCGAACATGGGAAAGTATTCAGGACAGAGGGGTTTATGCTTTGCGGTTTCCCTGTAACATGACAAGATATGTTTTTTTTCTTTATTCATTAAAAGAGTCAAAAAATGCGAGGCTGGTGAGGAAATTACTGTTTATGGCTGTTATAATGTAAGTGAGAACGAGAACTAACTTGTTTTGCAGATATTCCACAACAATAAATGTAACTATAAATGGAAGAAAAGTACAATGTGTCATTCATTAATAAATAAAAAAAATCATTGGCAAATTGTTGTGGTTTAAAAGGAATAAAACACATGAGGACATGCTGTTATAGGAAAACAATCTGTACATTACACCACCACATCACTCAGTATTTTTCTATAAAAGTGTGAGACAGTGTTTATTACTTACTTTAACTTTGTTAAAAGAAGGAAAAAATGCACAGTATACAGTACGTCTGAAACCAGAACCACAAGTCTCCAATGTGTGAGAAATGTAAGAAACTATCTTTGTAGCAGCCCTTCAGCGTCGAACAAATGAGGCAGAGAGTTTTGATGGGTGCCTTCGATTTATTTTACTCAGATGCAATAAACTTCACTACTGAAGTATTCGTTGTCTCAATTCTTTGTTGCAAATTCTCTCCATGCATCACTACCATTGATTGACTTCATAGCACCATAACACCGTAAAACTACAAAGACAACAAATAAAGAAACAAACAAACAAAAAAAATATATACAACCAACATTAACAATAACAAATATCCACCAATTAACTAAACATTTAACATTCAAATTAATCAACAATACTCTACCAAAGAAGTACGTGAAAACAAACCTCGTTCTGCTTGCCGAAGGGATACTAAAGCTGAAAGCTGAAATCATTCTCCCGAACTGTACCTGTTAGCTCATGAACAAACGTGGATTACTCTTGCTCTACTTCATTTCAATTATATCCTATACATTTATTACTCCCTCTAGTGGTAACGCCAAGCAAAGCGAGTTAAAGGGGAAGGTCATTACACTCCCACCAAATCATATTATGATAAACACAGAAAACAAATCATACATGATTTCAAACTTCAGTGACCCTTTCCCAACCCAAGACACATAAAATAATAATAATAATAATAATTTTAACCTGGTATTAAACCTAATTGTCTGATGCAAGAACTGTATCATTGAATCACTCACTCTCAAGTAGAACCACTAATTTTTTAATTGGTCGCTCAATGATTGAAGGTTTAGAGTGATACCCTAACTTTGTCTTTAGTTTCCGTTCTCCTGTTTGAACTTTAACTCGTCGGACTAAGCCATCGCTCCCTTGAATGACCTCAACAACTCTACCTAACTGCCACTGGTTCCTTGGCAGCATGTCATCTTTGATGATGACTATGTCATTAACTTTAAGATTACGTCGAGGTACATGACACTTCTGTCGTGTGGATATATTCATGAGATATTCTCTTTTCCAACGACTCCAGAACTGTTCAATTAAGTACTGGACTCTGCGCCACTTTTTTGTAGCATACATGTCTTCCTTTAGAAATTTCCCAGGAGGAGGAAGAGCAATCTTGGACTTCATTAGGATAAGATGGTTTGGTGTTAAAGGTTCCAGTGACTTGGGGTCATTTATTCCATCTAAAGTTAATGGTCGACTGTTAATGATAGCCATCGCTTCATAAAACAATGTCCTAAGAGAAGAGTCATCGAGTCTACCTGGGCACTGAGAAAGCATAAAATTCAGCACATTTCTCACATTCTCCTGATTTAGCGTTCCCAGACACCACCAGAGTGACTAGCTGAAGCAGCGTTAAAGATGAACTCAAATTGATTTTCTGTAAGAAATGCCTCCAGTGTCTTGACATCACATTCTTTAAGAGCTTCTCAGAGTTCGTTTCTAGCTCCTACAAAATTTGTGCCACAATCACAATAAAGTTGACGAACAGCTCCACAGAGGCTTATGAAACATCTCAGAGCATTAATAAACATGTCTGTTGACAGATCGTCCAACATTTTGATATGGACAGCTCGAGATGAAAGGCAAGTGAAAAGAAGGCCATACCTTTTATACGCCCTTTGACCCCTTTTTATAATGAATGGGCCAAAGCAATCCATGCCAGTATAGCAGAAAGGGGCAGAGACTTCAATTCGTTCTTTAGGAAGCTCTGCCATTTGTTGCTCCTCCACTGGCCGTCTGAACTTCCTACATTGTACACATCTGTAAATCAATTTAGCTACTGACTTACCGCCGCCGATAACCCAGAATCCATTTGCTCTGAGTTCCATGAGTGTTTGATACCTCCCTTGATGGCAAATTTTAGCGTGATAGTGCGTTAAAATAAGGTTAGTGATGTGGCTGTCTTTTGGCAAAATCACTGGATGCTTGACCTCTTCACTAAGAGATGACTGTTTCAACCTTCCTCCAACATGAAGAAGACCTCCTTTCAAAATAGGATCGAGATGAAAAAGGGCACTTGATTTCTGAAGCGCCTTCCCTCCTTGAATTGCTCTTATCTCCTGGGAAAAGGCCTGTTGTTGAACGAGCTTATTCAGAACCTCAAATGCTCTTTCATACTCTTCCACAGTTACAGTGTCATTAAGACATTTCTGTCCTGAGGCTAGCCTTTTTATTCTAGCAATCATATTGATGAGAGTTCTCAAAGAAGAGAAGTGACTAAATCGTTCAAGATAGTCAGAACTAACGTCACCCTTAGTCACAAATGTTTGTACTAGCTTGACTTCAGGATCTCCCACAAGTAGATCATTTGAGGCTTTAGGGGTTGGACACACTTCTCGTTCCCACAAAAACGTAGGTCCTGATATCCAATTTGTTGAAGATATGTCTGAGACAAGAAGACCTCTGGAAACATGATCAGCAGGATTTTCAGATGTGTTAACATAATACCACTGGCTTGTGTTTGTGATTTCCCCGATTAACTGGACGCAATTTGCAACAAACACATGAAACCTTCTTGCTTCATTGTTAACATATGCTAGTACAACTTGCGAGTCAGTCCAAAAGTACTCTTGATCGATCTTCATTTCCAGTTCAGCCTTTAACATAACACTCATTCTAGCAGAAACTACAGCAGCAGACAATTCCAATCTCGGAATGCTTTTGATCTTTGTGGGTGCGACTCGAGCCTTAGCCATTACAAGACTACAATGTACTTCGTCTTTGTCGTTCTTGAACCTCAGATAGGAACATGCACCATACCCTAGGTTGCTTGTATCCGAGAAATGGTGCAGTTCTGTCCAGACAATGGTGTCATGATGGCAGATGATAGCATCTTGAGATGCTGAAATCTTTCAGACCCTGAAAACTACTTTTCCACTCCTCCTACCGTAGGAATAAGTCGTCAGGGAGAAGATCATCCCATCCAATATTTCTACGACACAGCTTCTGTAAAATACACTTTCCTTTCAAAAGGAAAGGAGCAACAAACCCAAAGAAGCAACAATTGACAAAATACCTCGACGTGTTGAAGGCTGATCTTTCAGTTTGATGTCAAAACTGAATGTATCATCTTTCGTAGACCACTGAATGCCAAGAACATATCCTGTTACTTCAGGACTCAGGTTAATCGGTTTGGTAGTTACTGCACACTCTGAAAAATCCACACAGTGTAGAACTTCTTTCACATTTGAGTTAAACTTATGAAGGCGTAACCCTCCATGCTTGCACAATGTTTGTGCTTCGACAATTAACTCCTTTGCTTCCTGAATTGATGGAACTGAAATCAAACCGTCATCAACATAAAAATTCTTCTTTACGAAAGATGAAGCTATGGGATACTCAGACTTGTACTTCTCTGCTAGATATTTAAGACCAAAGTTGGCGCACCCAGGTGATGAAGCAGCACCAAAAAGGTATACCGTCATTCTTTATTCTTGGGGTTCTCCTTCCAAGTCTCCCTTCTCCCACCATAAGAATCTCAAGTAGTTTCTTTCGTCAGGAGGAACATGGAATTGATGGAACATCTTTTCGATATCACATGTCACAGCAACAGCTTCCTTCCTGAACCTGCAAAGTACTCCCACCAGAAATTGGTCAAATCTGGACCAGTGAGAAGAGTGTCATTAAGAGAAATGCCACTTGCCTCTTGAAAGGAAGGGGCAATTGAAAATGTCCATCTTCTTTATGTTTGATGTTATCACTAAGAAGGCATATAAAGCAGACGTCTTCCTGGGACACATATTAGTCCTCATAGCTCTTCTCGTTAAAGTCTAACTCTAATGCTTTTAAAACATCATTAGCTGCTGGAACTGACAGCTCCTTCACGGAGACTCGATGAACGAAACTTTGACTTCCTTGTCTATCCAGGTGCGGATTACAAAGGCCTATGATGCTCCAACCCAGCTCTGTTTTCTGTGCAAAAGGCTCATTTTCATTGCCGATAATGACCTCTAAGGGAGCCAATGCTGAAGGACAATCGTATCCAATCAACAATCCTATGTCACTCAACAACTCTGGAGTGGTGTAAACTCATTGGCTATGTGCTTAAGGTGAGGCCATTGTAACGCAGTCTTTCTGGTTGGAATATGACCTTTGTCTACAGGAATAAAGTCACATGTATAGACTTGATGTACTTGGATACATTTCCCACCTTGGAGCCCTCAAACTCGCAAGCCACTAACCTTATTACTTGCAGTGACTGTATCTATAGTCGTCATAGTACTGAGTCTCAGCTTCACTGCTCGACTGCTTACTTGGAGCTCATCAAGAAAATCCTTCAGAATAAAAGTTGTGTCACGCTGTGTATCAAGTAAAGCATATGTAAGAATCTCGTTTTGTGGCTCTTCCATTGTTGAAATAAAGACAGGAACAATACTAGAGGTAGCAGAAGCCCGTTGCGTTACTGCATGAGACATAACCCTTTGAACTTCTTGACTTGTATGCACTTCTGTAGAAGTAACATCCATTCTTGATACCTTCACAGGTCCTTTGTCTTTATCTTCGTGCAAGCAAGTTGGATGACGCAAGCCACATGTGCCACAAATATGCCGTCGTTTGCAGTCTTTTGAAATGTGCCCCTTTCTCAGACATCCAAAACAGATGTGATTCTCATGAATAAAAGACCTTTTGCCCTCCATGCAAAGATAGGGCATTTAGCGATATTATGTGCTTCACTCTTACAAACAGAACATGGTGATGTTATCTTATATTCTGGCCTTGTTGAATCTTTAACTTGGGCCTTTATGTTGAAAGCTTTGGCTCTTTTAGGAAATCTCTCATCTGAAACCTTAGAACTCATTAGAAGTGGAGAAGTGAAAGGATTACAAGCTATCTTAGGCTCCTTCTGCAAGAATTCTGCAAATCGCTTAAAGCTTGGATAATCACCAGTCATGTCCAACTCTTCAACCACAATTTTGTTCCATTTGCGCATGATCCACTCTGGTAATTTCTTGAGTAATTTATAATTTTCCTCACAATCATTCAGAATAGCCAAACCTTTGACATGTGGAATAGCTTCAACACAGCCTTCTAAGAAATCAGTGAATTCTCGCAAGGAAAGTGGATCATTTGCTCCCACCTTAGGCCATCTCATAAGTTTTTCTCGAAAGGCTCGGTGAACAATAAAGGAATTTCCATACCTCTCCTCAAGGACCCTCCAGGCGCCCTGATATGCATCTTCAGATTTCCTATAAAAGAACCCTTCCACAGCCTTGCGAGCTTCTCCAGCAAGATAGGTTTTCAAGTAAAACATTTTCTCACTCGCTGGAATTGATTTACAATCAATAAGTGCAGTGAAAGACATTTTCCAATCAATGAACTTCAGAGGATCACCAGTGAAAGTTGTTGGTTCTGGGACAGATAAGCGACTTATACTTAAGTTTACTAGTACTTGAGCTAAATTCTCTGTCTCTCGAGTCCCTTGAATTGTCCTTACATCTTGAAATACTTGTTGAGAATGGACTGACTTTACCTGAGGATTCAGCTGAGGTTTATTTTCAGCCTCTCTCCATCCAGACCGAGTTGCATTACCTCTCTCCTCATCATCTTCAAGATTGCTCTCACAATTGTTGTAGGCCTTCACTCGAGCTGCGGCTACCTTAACTTCTTTATCTGCTTGTAGCATCTGCAACTTTGTCCTTTCTTCCTCTAGTTTTAAGCACATCTCTGTTTCTTTCTGCTTGATCTCTGCTAGCATTCTTGCTTCATTCAGTTTCCAGTCATTCTCTATCTTAAGTAGTCGGGCTTGCTAAGTGTGAATTTCTTGCATGGCCTTCACTTGCTCAACTTTGGCTGCGAGTTCTGCTTCTGCATCGGCTTACTTACTGAAAGCTTTGGAGGAGGTCTTTGATGTCATTGATAGGCTCTCCGAAATCTGTGATGATTCTGAGATGATAGTCTCTGTATTGGTACAGCCAAATATAGATTCATACTCGTCTTTATTTAATATCTGCCTTACTCTTTCACAACTTCTTTCTTCTGGATCTCATCAACAGTTTCTACTCTTTTGCTCACCAAATCACAAATTTCTGCAGTCAGTGTGGAACAAACATCTACTCGTTTAACAACCTCTGGAGTTGCAGTATGATTGTGCAGTAAGGGAGCATAATGCTGAGTGACTACATCTTGTCTGGTTTGAATGTTCTTTAAAATTTGTTCAAGCTCTTCACATGTGCACAAAGCTTTTAATTTAGATCTAACTTCCTTAGCTATCTGCTTCCAGGAGTCGTAAGCTTTATTAAAGGCTTTCTCATGCTTCTTTGCCTCCTGTTTATGCATCTCTAGGTCTTTCTCTGTGTAATTTCTTTTTCGAGAACTTGATCTTGATCTTCTTTGTTGCATTCCTGTAGAAGTGTCTAAATCCTTATCAGGAACTGACTTTTGACTTGCTTGCACTACCATTTGCTCGACTGTGTTTTCCATTTTGTCTGCCTACAGCTTAAATCAAAAACCTACATCAGACTTATAATCTAGACACTTAAATATTTAGCAAGGGGAATAAGTCAAATCATATATGCAACACACTTATAAATTCTTTGACACTCAACACTTTGGCATGTTTATGTTACGTATACCACAAGTATAAACCCAGCATTAAACTATGGCAATCAATACCTTGTAAACAAATACTCAAGTCAATAACTTTGCCTTCATTAATGGTCACCCTTCATTCATAAAACTTGATGTAAAATTGCTTACAAAATTTGCTTAACTACAAAACTACAAATCTCTTTAATTATAAAAGTTTTGACTTAATCCAAAAGCTATAACCACAGTCCTTGTAGAGTTGTTAAATGTTGCCATAGCCCTTTAAGGTTGGTGTTATACGGGAGGAGGCGGGTCGTCAGGTTTTAGAAAAAAAGGGACACAGGCAGACAGGTGTAAAAAAAGGAGAGTAACCAGAAGGAAATAAACAATACGTTCTGTTGGCAATCCTGTTCTGCGTTGTATCTGTTCTTAAAACAATTTACATGGTGTCAGAAGTGGTTGAACATGGCACAAGGTCTCCGCCGTATTGATCCGCTGATTTTCGACGAGCATATAGCTGACAATTGGAGCAAATTTGAAAAAGGATGGCGTATATATTGCAACGCTGGTCTGTCAGACAAATCGAAGAAGGTGCAGGCCTATACTCTGCTGAATTTAGCGGGTCCGGACGCGGTGGAGAAATCTGAGGCTTTCACGTACGCTGAGGGGGAGGACAAGGAAGATCCCGACGTCTTGCTGCAAAAGTTTGCTGAACTCTGCTTGCCCGCAAAGAATATAATAATGGACAGACACGTCTTTAACACAACTAATCAAAAGCCTGGTGAGTCCATTCAGTCATATGTTTCCACACTGAAAATACTTGCAAAAAAATGCGATTTTGCACAATTAAATGACGAACTGATACGTGATCGCATCGTTTGCGGGATTGAAAGTGACAGTGTGCGGAAACAACTGCTCCGTGAGAAAAAGCTCACGCTGGACTCTGCAGTTAATATATGCTTGTTATATGAGCAATCCGAAAAGAGCACAAAAGAACTGAAACACAAGGCTGAAGTCTGTACCATACAAGATCGCTGCATCAACTGCAACAGATACCACGCCCCTGATAAACTCAAATGTTTTGCTTTCAATAAACAATGCAACAACTGTGGTAAATGGAACCACTTTGCAAAGTGCTGCAGATCGGCTCCATCACACAAAACAGCACCACAGTCTCAGAGTCGTGATTATCATCCTAAGCGAACTGCAGCACAATTCAGAAACTCTAAGTCTAATCGAGTGAATGAACTGGACACAACTCTGGATGTCCCTGAGGACACTTTCTATTGCGAGACAGTGGATGATGTCTCTCAGAAAGGTGAAATATTTACAACACTACATCTGAAACATGGGTCTGGCCAATTAAAACTGAAAGTGGACACAGGTGCAAAATGCAACGTTATATCTGCCCAACAGCTACACCTCATTGTACCCTCAGCTCACATAAACACTGCTGAAAAAGTGAATCTCATTGCATATGGTGGGCAAACTATCAACACTGAGGGTACCACAATATTAGACTGTGAACAAGGCCAACTCAAATTCCATGTTGTAGATGGTAATGTGAGACCACTGCTTGGATTGCAAGACAGCATAGCAATGGGTCTGATACAGTTAGGACCACATGTGCACACAGTGCAAAACCAAGAACCAGAGGTGCAGGAGTTCAGTGATCTGTTTGACACCACAGTGCTTGGCAAACTGTTTGTCGTTTATCACATGCGGGTAGATGAATCAGTAGTGCCCACTGTATGTGCTCCTAAGAAAGTTCCCATTGCAATGAAGGAAAAAGTCATGGCAGAGCTTGAGAGAATGACTAAATTGGGTGTCATTACCCCTGAAACTGATGCCACGGAATGGGTATCTGCCATGGTTGCTGTCAAGAAGAAAGATGGCTCTATAAGGATATGCATAGATCCAGTGCATCTCAACAAGGCGCTCCTAAGGCCACATCATCCATTGAAAACCATTGAACAGGTCATAGCTGATATGCCAGGTGCCAAGGTTTTTAGTATCCTCGATGCCAAATGTGGATTTTGGCAAATCCCTTTAGATGAGGCATCATCGAAGTTGACCACATTCATGACACCCTTTGGCAGGTACAGATTCCTGCGCATGCCTTACGGGATCTCCACTGGCAGTGAAGTATTCCAGCGATCCATAGAGCATCTCTTTGAGGGACAACCATGTCAGATCGTGGTAGATGACATCCTAGTCTGGGGGCGCACACTACAGGAACATGATGAGCGATTGAAACAGATACTTTACAAAATCCGTGCCTGTAACATGAAATTAAACCTGGATAAGTGCCAATTTCGTGTCACCTCTGTCTCCTATGTAGGCCACCTCCTGACTGCTGACGGCATTAAACCGGACCCTGACAAGACTACAGCTGTCCGCCAAATGCCAAAACCTGAGGACAAACAGGCCCTGCAACGGTTTCTCGGCATGACCAACTACTTATCGAAGTTCATTCCACACTATAGTGACGTCACAGGCCCTCTACGTGAACTGTTAAAGCAAGATGTGGAATGGTCATGGCATGATCTGCAGAATGCTGCCTTCCAAAAGCTGAAGGATGCTGTATCCAGTCCCCCTGTTCTGCAATACTTTGATGTCACTAAACCCGTTGTTCTCTCAGCTGACGCATCCCAACATGGACTGGGCGCCGTATGTCTTCAGTAGGGTGCTCCTGTTGCTTTTGCCTCACGCGCTTTAACACCTACTGAATCTCGGTACACCCAAATTGAAAAGGAAATGTTAGCCTTGGTATTTGCAACTCAGAAGTTTCACGACTTCATCTACGGTCAACCCGTGACTGTGGAAACAGATCACCAACCCCTCATCACAATCTTAAAAAAGCCATTACACACTGCGTCAGCACGTCTTCAAAGCATGATGCTCAAGCTCCAACGTTACAGTCTTGATGTGATCTACAAACAGGGCAAGGAGCTCTTTGTCGCTGATGCCCTATCACGTGCTCATCTCCCTTCCACTGAGCCTCCCCTTTCGGATGACTTGCTAGAGGTAATGACGCTTCAAGTTCTCTCATCGCAATGGACAGAAGAGCTCCGATCTGTAGTTAAATCTGATCCCACATGCCAAAGACTTGTTCACATGATAATGCATGGCTGGCCAAGCTCTTTCAAAGAGCTTTCACATGATCTCCGCCCATTCTTTGCCATGAGAGAGGAATTTGTTGTTGAGGATGGACTGATTTTTCGTGGACAGAGACTCCTAATACCACCATCGCTACAAAGTTACTATGTGACTCAGCTACATTAAGGCCATCCAGGTCTGGCGGCCACAAAAGAAGGGCAAAAGAAACAATGTACTGGCCCACGATGTATGGTGATATAGAGAGAGCACTCTCTCGTTGTGCTCCTTGCAATGCCCTCAAGCCCCATCACTCAAGAGAACCTATGCAGCTGCACAATGTTCCTGACCTCCCCTGGATGTTCACTGCTGCAGACATATTTGAATGGCATGGTAAAATGCACTTGGTTCTAGT
>CM040457.1:31977306-31994997 GCA_022758105.1 Pangasianodon gigas | reverse complement strand
TTCGACTGTGTGTTGGGGTATGTGATTGTGTTTAAGTCTGTGTTGATGTTTGTGTGTGTGTTTGAGTGTGTTTTGGTGTATGTGTTTGTGTTTTAGTGTGTGTTGGTGTGTGTGCGTGTTCGAGTGTGTGTTGGTGTATGTGTGTGTTTGAGGGTGTTGATGTATTTGTTTCTGTTTGATTTTGTGTATGTGTCTGTTTTTGAGTGTGTGTTGGTGTATGTGTTTGTCTTTGAGTGTATGTTGGTGTATGTATCTGTTGTGGAGTGAGTGTTGGTGTATGTGTTTGTCTTTTAGTGTGTGTTGGTGTATGTGTTTGTGTTTGAGAGTATTTTGCTGTAGGTGTTCATGTTGGTGTATGTGTTTGTCTTTTAGTTTGTGCTGGTGTATGTTTGTGTTTGAGTGTGTGTTTGAGTGTGTGTTGGTGTATGTGTTTGTCTTTAAGTGTGTGTAGGTGTTTGTGTGTTTGAATTAGTGTTGGTGTATGTGTTTGTGCTCGAGTGTGTGTTGGTGTTATTGATTGAGTGTATGTCGCTGCATGTGTTTTTGTGTGTTTGTTTAAGTATCAGTGTATGTTTGTGTTTGAGCGTGTTTATGTGTTTGTTTTTGAATTTGTGTTGATATATGTGTGTTTGTGCTTGTGTGTGTTTGTCTTTGGTTGTGTGTTAGTGTATGTGTATCTCTGTGTGTTGGTGTATATGTGTTTGAGTTTTCTTTAAGCAGCACTGTATTTGTGTTTGAGTGTGTGTTGATGTTTGTGTGTTTCTCTTTTAGTGTGTTTTGGTGTATGTGTTTCTGTTTGAGTGTGTGTTGGTGTGTGTGTGTTGGTGTATGTTTTTATCTTTTAGTGTGTGTTGGAGTATGTGTTTGTGTTTGAGAGTATTTTGGTGTATGTGTTCGTGTTGGTGTATGTGTTTGTCTTTTAGTTTGTGTTGGTGTATGTGTGTGTATTTTTTGGTGTTTGTCTTGTAGTGTGTGTTGATGTATGTGTTTGTGTTTGAGTGTGTGTTGGTGTATGTGTTTGTCTTGTAGTGTGTGTTGGTGTATTTGTTTGTCTATTAGTGTGTGCTGGTGTATGTGTGTGTTTGAGTATGTGTTTGTGCATGTGTTTCTGTTTGTGTATGTATTTGTGTTCGAGTGTGTGTTGGTGTATGTGTTTGTGTTTAAATGTGTGTTGATGTTTGAGTGTGTATTGGTATATGTGTTTGTGCTCGTGTTTGTGTTGGTGTATGTGTTTGTGTTTAAGTGTGTGTTGGTGTATGTGTGTGTTTGAGTTTGTGTTTGTGTATGTGTTTGTGTTTACGTGTGTGTTGGTGTATGTGTTTGTCTTTAAGTGTGTGTAGGTGTTTGTGTGTTTGAATTAGTGTTGGTGTATGTGTTTGTGCTCGAGTGTGTGTTGGTGTTATTGATTGAGTGTATGTTGCTGCATGTGTATGTTTGTGTTTGAGTGTGTTTATGTGTTTGTCTTTCAGTTTGTGTTGATATATGTGTGTTTGTGTTTGTGTGTTTGTCTTTGGTTGTGTGTTAGTGTATATGTATCTCTGTGTGTTGGTGTATCTGTGTTTGAGTTTTCTTTAAGCAGCATAGTATTTGTATTTGAGTTTGTGTTGGCGTATGTGTTTGAAATATGTGTATTTGTGTGTGTTTGAATGTGTGTTGGTGTATGTGTTTGTTTGAGTGTGTGTTGGTGTATGTGTTTGTCTTTGAGTGTGTGTTGGTGTATGTGTGTGTGTTGGTGTGTATGTATGTGTGTGTGTGTGTGTGTTGGTGTATGTGTTTATCTTTTATTGTGTGTTGGTGTATGTGTTTGTGTTTGAGTGTTTGTATGTGTTTCTCTTCATGTTTGTGATGGTGTATTTATATTTGTGTGTTTTCGGGTGTGTGTTGGTGTTTGTGTTTATGTTTGAGTGTGTGTTGGTATATGTTCATTTGTGTGTGTTTGAGGGTATGTTGGTGTTTGTGTGTTTGAGTGTGTTGGTGTGTTTGTTTCTGTGTGATTTTGTGTATGTGTTTGTTTTTGAGTGTGTGTATGTGTTTGAGTGTTTGTTGTTGATTTTGTGTGTTTTTGTGAGTGTAGGTGTATGTATTTTTGTTTGACTGTGTTTTGGTGTATGTGTTTGTGTGTGTTTCAGTGTGTGCTGGTTTTCGCGTTTGAATGTATTTCAGTGTTTCTGTGTATGTTTGAGTGTGTGTCGGTGTTTGTGTGTGTTTGAGTGTGTTGGTGTATTTGTTTCTTTGTGATTTTGTGTATGTGTATGTGTTTCTGTGTTATTTTGTGTATGTGTTTGAGTATATGTTGGTGTATGTTTTTGTGTTTGAGTGTGTGTATGTGTTTGAGTGTTTGTTGTTTCTTTTGTATGTTTTTGTGTGTGTTGGTGTATGTGTTTGACTGTTTTTTTGGTGTATGTGTTTGTGTGTGTGCGTGTTTGAGTGTGTGTTGGTTTATGTGTTTATGTTTTAATGTGTGTGTTTGAGTGTGTGTATGTGTTTGTGTTTGAATGTGTTTTGGTGTTTCTGTGTGTGTTTGAGTGTGTGTTGGTGTATGTGTTTGTGTTTTAGTGTGTGTGTTTGTATGTGTGATGGTGTTTCTGTGTGTGGGTTTGAGTGTGTGTTGGTGAATGTGTTTGTGTTTCACTGTGTTGGTGTTTGTGTTTGTGATTGAGTGTGTGTTGGTGTATGTGTTTGTGTTTGAGTGTGTATATTTCTTTCTATTTGTGTTTGAGTGTGTGTTGGTGTTGGTGCATGTGCTTGTATGTGTGTTAGTGTTTTTGTTTGTGTTCAAGTGTATGTTGGTGTATGTGTTTGTGTTTGAGTGTGTGTATGTGTTTCTCTTTGTGTTTGAGTGTGTGTTCATGTATGTGTATTTGTGTGTTTGAGTGTGTGTTGGCGTTTTTGTGTGTTTGAATGTGTGTGTGTGTTTGAATGTGTTTGTGCATGTGTTTAAGTGTGTGTTGGTGTATGTGTATTTGTGTGTTTGTGGGGCATTGGTGTATTTTTTGGGTGTTTGTTTTTGTGTGGTTTACTCTTTGATTGTGTGCATTTGTGTTTGGGTTTTTGTTTGATTGTGTGTTTGATTGTCTGATTGATTGTGTTTTTGTCTATTTGATTGTGTGTTTTGTCTTTGTTTTGGTGTCTATTTGTATGAGTGTGTCTCTGTGCATCAGTGTGTGTTTGTGTGTTTGTGTGTTTTTGAGTGTGTTTGTGTGTGTTTAGCTGTGTGTTTGAGTCTGGGATTGGGCGTGTGTTTGGTTTTTTTTTTTGTCTGATTAAAGGTTAAAGCTCCCTGTGCTTACATCTACGTAATAGTAAAATATTTTCTGTTGGAATTGGGTGTTACGCAAAGTGAAGTGATTTGTGTTTCATGTTAATCTGGAACCTTGTGATTTTCTCTGGTTCACTGCTAGATCCCATTTACAGCAGTGCTTGCCTAGGATGGAAATGGTCTGCTTTAGACCCTCTGCTGCAGAATAAGGCAGGAATAAATTTACATTTACATTTCTAATATTTGGCAGATGCCCTTATCTACAGCAAATTAAACAAGTGCTTTGAAATCTCTATCTCAGTCTAAAATCAGTCTACAAATCTGATTTGGGGAGAATATACAAGACAAAGTTTTCCTAAAATAGCAAAATTGTTGCTAATCTAAGAACTTAATGGTGAGGTAGCTCTTTAGTTTTTGTTTAAAGACAGCCAGTGGCTCAGTAGTTCAGACATCTAGGGGAAATTGATACCACCACCTAGGTGCCAGAACACAGAAGATCTTTAATGCATGCATGGTTTCCTTATACCCTGAGAGATGGAGGAGTCAACCAAGGAGAACTAGATGATCAGAAGGATTGAGGTGCTGAACGGGGTGTTATAGTCTAAGTGCTTTAAGGTAGGTGGGTGCTGGTCTGTTTTTGGCTTTGTAGATGGGCACCAGTAGGCAAACATGAGTATTTTGAATCTGATCATTAATAGATCTTCTGCATAGAGCAGGAAAGTGACCTTGTGGTGGAGGGTCAGACTGGGGGCTGTGGATCTGAAAATTTTTATATTGTATGTTTCTTTATAGTTTCCATTTCATTTTGTTCTTAATTTCTGTTTATTCAGGGTTGACAGGTTTGAATAGACTGTAGTTTGTGTTGTGTCTTTGAACTGCCAATACACACAGAGATGTCATTAACCTTATGTCTATCACTGTTGACATGTCTAAGAAGTAGTGTGGTACATGTTCTGTAAATATCCACTGGTTACACTAAAATCTCAGAACACTGTGCTTGCACATCTAATCAAGGACTTTTTTTCTGAACTGTTATGTTTCACTGGAAACGTTGTGTACTGTACTGAACTTTACTATTATTACTATACACTATCTGTCTATCTATCTATCTATCATGTACACAGGTGTGTGCTTTATAACTATTTCCAATACAAATTATAAAATTTATAAATAAAATAATATTAATAAAATGGGGGGCAGTCGTGGCCTAATGGTTAGAGTCTCGGACTTGTAACCTGAAGGTTGTGGGTTTGAGTCTCAGGTCCGGCAGGGATTGTAGGTGGGGGGAGTGAATGACCAGCGCTCTCTTCCACCCTCAATACCACGACTGAGGTGAGACCCTTGAGCAAGGCACCGAACCCCCAACTGCTCCCCGGGTGCCGCAGCAAAAAAGGCTGCCCACTGCTCTGGGTGTGTGTTCACGGTGTGTGTGTGTTCACTAATGTGTGTGTGTGCACTTGGATGGGTTAAATGCAGAGCACAAATTCCGAGGTCACCGTACTTGGCTACACTTCACTTCAAAATGCATTTTAATGAAACTACAGATGTGTAGCATGGATCATTCAAAATGAAACAAAAAACTCTGAAATAATAATAATAATAATAATAATAATAATAATTTTTATGCATCACTTTCCATTTGAAGTTAATGTTCACAAGCTGCAAAGTAATGGGTTAAGGCAAACTATGGGATAAAAATATTGCTGATAAAAACAGTGAAGTCATAATACTCAATTTTAAAAACAAATGTTTTCAAAGCACACCATTTACAGATAAATTACAGATAATTTACAGACCATGTACAGTCCTTCTCCGTAATCTATTGTAAAAAATCCTTATATTCCATTAATACCTCAAATAAAATGTGTATTATCCTCTTATTGCTTACATTTATATATATCTTATTTCTGGCAAATATATATTCATATATTTGTTTAACAGCTCTCATAAAAATTTCTGTTAGTTTGTCCCCACTCATATTTTAATTTCTATTTAAGGGCTCTCTGAATGCATTTCTGTCAAGAACCGTGTGTGACTGGAGACATGCTGTAAAACTAGCTCAAACCTTATCAGAAGGACTGGCCTATCTCCACACTGACTTACAAAACCATGGTGAACATATTCAGACCAATATATGATATGTTAATTCTTTACTTATATTGTTATTTACAGTCAACTCATTGTTGGTACCCTTCATGAAAATGCTAAATTAAATAACACAAGCAGTAGGTTATATTTTGAGCTAGACCTCAACTATTTCCCACTAAATTCTTAAAGGTTTTTTTTTAGTTGTCCCTCTTGGGTAACCCTTTAAAGATTTTGTTCTTGTTGCTGTTGTTGTTTTTTTGTAGAAACCTACAACTGAGTGTGGCCAAGAACTCAGAAATGCTTCTAATTAAAATCTTTTTAAGAACCCATAAGCAGGTCTGGCTGAAGAAATTGGACAGATGGGGTTAGACCATATCTTTCAAAGAAAACATTTTTAAAAAATCAAATAGAACAATAGCACCATCAATGGTTACAAAATAGACATAAAGGATGGGCCCAGAGTATAAATTTATGTTGCCCATCATAGAGCATCTGTAGTGAAATGCCCTAGATTTGCTGTCTACTGGGGCTATTTTTTTTTTAATCAGTTTGCTGACACCTTCTGATTTATTGATTGCTTAAACATATTATTGAATTCTGTTTATTTATACCCCATTTTTATTGTGGCAATGAAATTGGTATGCATGTATGTTTATACTACTAGACCCATTCTTTATACAAGTTACAGTATCTTTATTAATTCATTTGGGCTATCAGCAATTTTAATTATGTTAGGACTCCTATTTATTATTACAATCAGCTGTCACTACCTTTAAGTAACCAAAGATCCATGGAGGGGTTCTTTTTTCAATATGAGCTTTTCTTATTATGTTGTCATATTTTTGTCAAATTTTCAACTGGGACTTGACTTTTACATCTATCATTTATACATTTACAACTTTTTAACTGTCGACTTCACTTGTAAATTTCTATGCTTTCTCTTGAAGGGTGCCAATAATTCTGCAGTTGACTGTTAACACACTGCAGTTAACACACTTTGTATCATAAATACATTGTTTGTAAGCAGTATTCTTTGCATTGTCTTGTAGGAGTCTATAAACCAGTGGTAGCTCATGGTGATTTCAGCAGCAATAATGTTCTGGTGAGATCTGATGGCTCTTGTGCTCTGTGTGACTTTGGTTGCTCCACAATCCTACAAAACTTTCGGATCTGCCAAACACTGGAGGTTCAGCGTAGCATAGCAAAGGTCCATTCCACTCATACAATATAATATTATGCAGACATATGTTCTGACCATATGCAATATTTTATGCACTTATAATTCTTAGAAGGCTAGGGTTGTGGGCGTATTAAGCAAATATTCAATGCATCTATAAACTGTATGATTAGGGAGTGAGAATTTATTATTGATAAAATAGCTTTTATGCATTTGTACAATTGAAACAATTACAATTAAAACATGACTAGAAGTTTTACTGTCTAACTAACAAACTTCTTCTTCTTGACTCTTAGCAGGGCACATTTCAGAGGGGCACACTGCGCTACATGGCACCAGAGATCTTGGATGGCTGTGTTAATCCAAGCAGTGGCCACTCTTTTCTGCAGGCAGATGTGTATTCCTTAGGACTGCTTCTGTGGGAGCTGCTAATGCGTTGCTCTGATCTCTTCAAAGGTAGAAATTTGGGATTCTTAGTAAAAGTAAAATCATCCATGAAATAAAGTAACAATCATGTTTAATAGGAGAAAACTTTGAAATGGTCTCAAACACAAGTGATACCCATTCCAAGATGGAGGCATGACTGATGTTTGTGGTGGCCTCTCTTAGTACTGATACACAGTTTCTTTATTTTATTCATTAATGTATGTCTACTTCTTTGTTGTCATGTGGTATAAACTCCTGAAAGCAGGGAAAGTATGTGTTCATTTGGCAATTTCTTCTGGACATGAGAAACAAGGACTATTCTTATGAGATTCACTGGCTGGGAGACCTAAGTCAACTTAGCACACTTGGTTTGGTATGGCCAGCAGGCCCCAAAGGGCCCAAAGGGAAACATTGAAAGTGATGCAATGGGCCGTAGAAGCAGGGCAAGCCTGGAGAAATGCAGGCTAGGCTAACAGCTAACCCAAACAAGCTGGCAGTTCCAGCTAACATGCTGGCTAATTTTCATTCATTGGACAACAACCTGGACCATATAAGAATTGGGGAGGCTCACCTAGCTGTTAATGTCAACAAATCATGTCACCAAGACCCCGGGGTGGTTTCTAATTTCTGTTCACAACATGTAGAGTAACTTAACTGTAACATAACTTTGAACTGCTAACCCTCCTACTTGCCATATGAATATATATATATGTAATTTGCATTTTTAGAGAGCCCTTGGCTTCTGGGGGCCCAAGGGGGTTGTCTACCTTTGCCTAGTAGTAAGTCCGCCATTGCCTGCCTCAAGAGCATGACCATTATACCTATGTCCAAGAAATCAAAACCAATTTGTATGAATGATTTGCATCCTGTGGCCCTGACTTTTATAGTGATGAAGTGCCACGAGTGGCTTCACATACAGCACATCAAGGCTGCCTTGCCACAAACATAGGTCCCTTTCTAGTTTCACCTTTCCACTGAGGATGCGATATCCACCACACTTTTTTTACTCTGCTGCTAATTTTTTTGGGTATTTCTTTAGTGATATTCAATTGGATATATTACAACCTGATATTTCAATTGTATATTTTTAAAACATTTTTATACTCTATACAACTTTTATGCAACTTTTTTTGTAGGCTGTGTTTTGGTCTGGGTGAAACAGCATTTTATTTTTACAAGGACACAGAAATGACAATAAAGGAAAGCTACATTGCTCTCTGTAGGTTGAGCTGAAGTGAGGCCTAGTACTGCATGCAGGACCTGTTGGAGATATTGTAATTACATTCGCTGGAGATCACGTGTTAGTTATATAGATTAATATACAAGTTGTCCAGGGTTGATTTAAGGTTTAATTGATGTGGGAGTTTCCATATGCACACTGTTAAAATAATAACTGAAAATCTTATTGCCTCAGCCTGAGAACATAGCTTCCCATTCAAAGTCAAATTCTTCCTAGTCAAATTGGTCTCTTTAAATGTTGCTGTCTTCTCTCTTCAAGTGTTTTTTTAAACAGTGACATTCAAACATTTGACCCCTTCAAAATTACAGTCACATTATATAGCACTGCCAATTAGAGAAAAGGGAAGAGCCAAAATATTCATAAAAAAAACTTAATTACTTAATTTTAGTGCAGCTCATTCTATACAGTTTCTAAGTTACTGTGTGACTTGTTTTCCATCAGTAGGTCTGAAAGTTTCCTGCCATAATTCATTTCCAGATTCTCCTATCCCAGAACACATGTTGCCTTATGAACCAGAACTGGGACACAGTCCAACCCATCAGGATCTTGTTACTTTTGTGTCAGAGAAAGGACTGCGACCAACCATACCCCACCTGTGGGGTAATATATCTCAGGTACCCAGTCCTGCAAAGAAAGAAGTGTTATGTTTAATAGTATATATTTTTTTATTTCTGGTTGAGGCTTAAAATTGTTCTGCATTCATTCTGTGTGAGTACATACCCAAAACTGTAATTATGAAATACTTTTACTAATAAATGTAGATATAATATTTTATATTTCTTTTTGAATAAACATTTAAAACAATTTGTCAGGCTTGTATTTCCTAGAGAATGGGGTTATTGTGACATGTGTTTTAATATCAGAAATGTTTTCAAATTATTTCACTGTAACTTGACTAGAAAATCTGTGATAACCTGAGTTGATACTAATATTCTTGCACAAAATGCTTATCATATAGTATAACAGCAATTATGAATTTCAAATGCAACACACCAACCTTGTTTAAATGGCTCTTATATAATACATTTACTGTAACACTTTGTTTAATAATCATATTTTCACAGTGAGTAAGTTTTAAAATAATGTACTCTCCATTTCAGGGATGGTCTCTCCGTGAGATCCTTGAAGATTGCTGGGATCATGATGAGGATGCAAGACTGACAGCACAATGTGCTGCCAACAGATTAGCTTCTTTACCCTCTGAACTATTCTAGAGTGGAGTCTGTGTGCACATATATTGGCATTTCTTTCATGCTGAAATTCTTTCAGCTCAATAATTCATTTAGATTTAAAATTAATTTTACAAAAGCACCCACTGTACCTCAGAAGCCAAATTTAAAACTGTTATTAAATGAATTAATGTCATGCCAAAATATACAATAAAACAATTTTTAAAAAATACCCCGAAACTAACATTAAAGGTTCATGAAAATAGCTTAATGGGAACCTTCTCAAATGCCTGCTAAAACCTGATTGGTCTGCTGCTGAGTAGTTGCACATATGTGAAGATTGGCCAAAAATCCTAGGACTACTTCAAAAAAGTAAGCATATTAAGCAAATAAGCACAAATAAATAAATAAATAATTCGAAGTGGGTGGAGCATGGACTTTCATTTTGCTAACATTACTATAAGTAAACGTGAGTAAAGGCCTCATATTTTCTTCAACCAGAGCATCCTTATGCCTCAGTTTCAGGCTAATATGTATTAATGAACTAAATGGACTCTTCAGTGGTCTCTGCAACATTCTCTATGATAAGCACTGCATCCCTACTGGGCAGATACACACTGTTTTCAAACATGAGGTCTTCACAGACTGACTGTATATTTGAACCAGCGTGCATGCTCCAGCTATGAATAACCATGTAGCTCTATTTTAATTAAAAATAGACTACATTATCACAAGCCATAAAAACACACCACAGTAAAACTCCGATATCCGCTGTTTCAGTTTCTGTGGTTTCACTTAACAGCGGTTGACCATATTCCAAAAAAATAAATAGAAATTTCCAGAAATACTGTAAACATTCATAAATTGCATGCTGTTCTGAGTAACATGATGAAATCTCATGTGGTGCTACCAGGGACATTAATCATCCCTTTGTCCAGCATATCCATGTTGTGTATGCTACCCAGCCATGAGTCAATTAGTAGCTGTCTTGGATATCAGTTGAACTGTCATGGTATCACATCTGAATGTTGTGATCTAGGTACTCTCACAAGTAATTTAACCTATGCTCCTACATTTACATGCTTGATACCCCATATTGGTGTATAGAAGGAAAAGTACCCTCGCACCCATTTCTAGGTCAGACTTCTAGGTGTAAAAGTATTATCAAGCCGGCAATGTGTCAGTATTGTGGGTTGAGAATTGGCCAGATAAAGGGGTGAGTAATGTATCTGAATGCCTCTAATCCTCTAGAGCCTGGGAAAACTTGCTGGGTATCTATCTATAGTGTTTTCTAAGTTCTAATGGTGGACATGGCTGTTTTCTGATGAGACTGTATATAGTGAACTCCCTGCTCAGTTAATGCCCATTGCACTTTGGTATACCTGTTTCTGGCCATACATCAATCTAATTATAACTCTCTCAATCCATCTCTCACGACCACAGACACATCACCACGTACATGCTTATCCTAGGGACTATATAACATGGAAAATCAGAAGTAACTTTAGCATGTAAAGCTACCATGATATTGACTTTTTGAGAGAACTGCACTGAGATGCATTCTGATGTTCTTGATCCAACTGATAACTTGATCGATCTACAAAATATGTTGGTTAATATTAGAACACAACTTGAGGCTATGACTAGAAATGATGGGAAGTGGATAAACAATATTATGGTCTGTTTTGGAATTCTGGGTATCAGGTTGAATATGTATTAAACTGAAAGTATGTCTTGTTACTAAGCTAACTGACCATTCAAAGGCACATGCAGCCTATACAAATGCTAGTTATGCTGAAAAATGAAGTATGTCCCGTATTACTGTGATAATATGTGTCTTTTTTAGATTGAGTGTTAGAATTTCATTTTCTCTCACCACAGAAAGGTTATGAGCATTAGCTTGAATAAATCAATGTATCTGTTTGATTATAAATTTCATATAATCAAAAGGGGTATATTTGCAATTATTTGGTTTTCCTTTATTTACCCTTATGCTTAAAATCTGTTTTATTCTCTTTATGCTGCTTCTTAGTATTTGTGAGTGTAATTTGTATTTTCTGACCTGATCCGTCTCACCATAAGATGGATAGAATGTAGATAGATAAATGGTACGTGTTGTCATGTGAAGACCCTTTATTATACAATGAGTGAAGCCTCTCCGAATATGTTATTGCATGTGTGACCTAAAAACATGTTATATATTAGGAAGGCTTTTACATATTTATTGGGAAGGGAGACAAGACTGAAACAGAGCTCCAACCACTCTCCCATATTTTTCCATCTGAAAAACTTTCTGCAAATAAAATGAATCTTCTATGAAGATCCTGGCTCCAGATTTATCCTTCCACTCTTTCTGATTGAAGTGTTCTGGTAAAAAATTAACACAGCTTATATCAACCTAATATATTTCCATATTAAGCAATCAGCTAAATTAAAGTCTAAAAGCAATGAAAATAGCTATTTTAGTACATACATGCAGTGGTCTAAAATTCATTGACCTGTAGTGACCAAATAGTGTGGTCACCTCTGGTGGGGTTGGGTCATTCATTTGCCTGAGTACAGGTTGTGACATGGGACCTACTTACCAAATGTGGAAAAAAGATCTTTCACTGTACCCCTTATTTTACAAAAGTTGTTCTTGTTTTTAAGTGCAAAAATATGAATAGCACACATTCTTTCTCCTGCTTTCATGGGTTTCTGTGCTGTGTTCTGGAGTGTCTGAGTTCTTCTTCTCGTCTGTGTGTCCCCTTCTATGTTGAGCTACACGTTACTCCTGAGATACCAGTGATCCTGACTCAGTCTGCCCTCCAGACCTGCCTGATCCCTCCTGATGGACTCACTTCTGCTTGGAGCCTCGTTCACCTGCAAAACATTCACTGCTGCTGAAGATGGCCTCACATGGATAGCCAACAGAACACCATGGGTTTACTGTGGATGGTACGACACAGACACCATAAAGTTGGCTGTGGATGTTCTTTCAGCAATTGCTAAGAACAGTTTACACTCAAGTCTCAATCACTGAACAGTTGATAATTACAGTTTGATACAAGAAACTACAATGATGCTCATAATCAAGTTCTTTTTAACACACTTAGCACTGCTTGTGTGTTACCAAATCTTCCAGTAATACACCTCAGCCAATGCAGAGAAAAATCACAGTAATTCATCAGCAATTTTACAATTTGAAATTAGTCTAGGTTAACATTAGTGATTCTTCTTATACAGACATTTAAACAAAGGATTAGGATAGTATAATCTTTCAAAACTAGACTTCCATGTTCATAAAAATTATATTCAGCTGACTAGAACCTTAGAATGTTTGAATCAGTAACACACACACACACACACACACACACACACACACTTGGTGATGAACAGAAACAATCCAGAAACAGCACAGACATCAAATTTGGCCAGGACTTGTTGACCTTGAAAACTGTTTTGCTGTTGTTTTTTTAAGATGGTTTAATGCAAACATAATCACAGTAGAATGATAATGTATTGTGTGCCAGTGTGAATATCAATATCCCTTTTGTAAGATCCATTCCAGTAGAAGAAAGGAATATTATGTTAATATTAATTATTATTGTGTATTAATGATTTGGGACTTTGGTTGTGTTATGTATGTGGTTCCTATGTATGTAATGTAAAACACATATGCAAAATACTATATGCAGTTGTTCTCCTCTGGTAAAACTTTAATAAGAACCTTAATTTTCACTTCCGCATTGTTAGTTGGACGAAGCTATTGAACTGAGGGAGCACACTACTCTTTGACCATGTTTTTATTTTGTTTTGTACAGTTTCCAATACTTTCAAGTAAAAGTAAAAAAGGAAGAACTTAGTTTCAAGAGTCTCAGTGAATCAAGTGTCAACTATACACTTGGATTCAATAGTTTAATTGGGCGTTAGTGAAGAATTAGAAGGAGCCACACTTTACCTTTCTTTATAAACAATTGGCCCTAATACTATGTAAGGCACTTGACAATATAGTAATGTAGGGCTTTAGTAATGTCCTGCTCACGCACTTGGGGAGAATTACCACTTAAAATTCACCTTGGATAACTAGTTGTGGGAAATTTTCTGTCTGAAATGTTTTATGTTTTGTGTCAACTAAGACACCTGGTCTTATTGTCAACTGGTGTTTATTACAGATAAAGGGTAAAGAAAAGTTAACATTTTATTTTTTTATCTAGAACTGTTAACACATTTAGCTGTTGATCAAAATGTTTTAATCCATTAAGGTTTTAATGGCTTACTTAAAGTGCACTAGTCCAATGTTTTAATAGAATATTTGAAAAGCACCATTCTAGATCTGTGTGGAATGCAGTAGATTTCTCTTTAAGAGTCAAGGTAATATTGACACAAACAAATGTTTGCAATATTTACTGACAATATTGGTATTTATAATTTAGGTTTTGTCAGTACTACCTAGCTTTGTCAGGTTAAAACTTCATTTCCTGTTGTTTTATGCCTCCTGGGGTCAAAACAAAAACATTTTGAAATGCAATGTACAATGTAGGATTAAATAATTAGCAGTGATATCTTTATTTTATATTTTAGATCAATTCATGTTGGTGAATAGAGACTGAATTGTTTTATAGAACAGCAGATACTTGAATGATCATTCAAGCATACTTTACTTTTTCAATAGAGCAAAAATGACCCATCTATATCACTGGGGGTATGCATGTTTTGTTGATTAATGCTAGTCATGCCACAGTTTCATTTATGGCTGCTGAGATTTCATTTGTTTTAAAATACTGGCTCCAGGCCTCCAGTTCTGTTCAGTCAACCAGCTGTTGTCTTTCCAAACAATCATTGGTTTTACTGAATGCACCTTTCAAAAACTTGTTTACAGACTTTACCAGGTCTTGTGAATGTGACTGATTCATTGTTGTTTAATTTTGACAAAATAAACTGTTTAATTGTATTGTATTTAGTTGTGTGATTTGTGATAAAGTATATTAAATGCATAGAGAAAATGATCTATTTGGTAACAGCAAAAGAAAATTAGCAATAATTATAGTGAATATATAATTTCGTACAACTAAGAAATTGAAAATGTCAAACAGAAAAAAATACAATAATATCTACTTATTTACTTATATTCTATCATAACAGTAAATAGGAAGATACAAACGTACATGCATAAAACAAAAAACAAATTGACTACTTAAATATTTTAAGTAAATATAACTTAAAACTTAACACTCAACACTTAAATAACATTTACTTAATATCTTCAAAAATGTTAAGTTTAGTGGTAAGTAGATTTTACTTGATATTACAGCAGTAAAATTTACTTAAAAACAATTATATTCTACAAGATATTTTTAATGAATCACAAATAGGAACAATATTTGCATATAAACAAATTAAATGAAAGTTTCTTTACAATTTTTGCATCTCATAAGGATGTTTTTTTTTAAGGGACGTGCTTAGAAATAATTGTTAAGCTACTTTTATAAATTCTACATTCTTTCCTCCACTTTTGGGAGATAATCAGTGCTTCTCAAAGACCAATGCCTACATCTGTCAATACTCCATTTCAAATCTTTATAAACTCTCCGTGTAATAGCTCTTGGTTAAGCAGGGAGGAGTGGCAGTGCATTAGACAGGTACTTTCTTCTACAATTTCTTCAGTGGTTTTTTTTTTTGCCAAACAAGCATGCCAATAACTTAGCACATACAAAGTAAACAAACATAAACTTTTAACTAGATATTACATTAAGGACCATGTAAGGAGCAGGTCCACTCTTTTCCTCCAAAACAGCTTTATTTTTTCAACTCAAATCTGACAACAACCATTACATCACCAATTATTTAAAATACATGCATTTAAAATTTTAAATTTTAATTTAAACTTAGATTTGTAATGTATCTGTGTGTGTGTGTGTGTGTGTGTGAAAATAACTCCTTGAGATGATATGAGGAAAAAAACCTTAAGAGGAACCAGACTCAAAAGGGAACTCATCGTCATCTGGGCGACACTCAATTGTGAGATTCTAAATCATCACTCTTCTACAGAGTGCTAAGTGTGTTGAAAAGATTTTTAGCTTTAAGTTTATAAGATCAAGGTGAAGTTATTCATTGTATAATGAATGAGCATAGCAAGTTCAATCCTTAGACTGTCCAAGTGAGAACATTGAATCTTTAGATACATCTTTTGTGTATCCATGTGGTACAATCCACAGCAGCCTCAAGGCAAACTTTAAGCTATCCATGCAGGGCATTTTCAGCATCAGTGAAAGACTCTCAGATGAAGGACACTCCAAGCTGAAGTTGAGCATCAGGATGGGCCAGGCAGGACCAGAAGGCAGACATCTCAGGCAGCAGGGATAACGTGTAACTCAACAGAGACAGAGAAGGAACACAGATTATTAGGTAAGATCTTGTCCTGTAATGGTTTAACAGCCTAACTACAAAAAGGCAGAGCCAGAACACAGGCATGAGGGCACCCAGGGACATAAAGCGGCCAGCCACTCTACCATCAACAAACCTGAGTAAACAGATGAGGGTGTGTGTGTGTTTGTGGGGGCAGACCACAGCACCCAGCATTCTAGTTTACCGAAACACTCTATGAACCCTCCAGAGCTGCACCTTAATCTAAGAGGAAAAACTATTAAAAAAAGGCTTGACTAAACAAATAGGTTTCAGCCTAAAGATAGAGACTGAGGCCAAATCCCGAACACGACATGGAAAGCTGTTCCATAACTGTGGGGCATTTTAAGAAAAAGGTCTCACTGCTGCAGTAGTTTTTGTTATTCTAGGTACCAACAAAAGGCATGCACCTTTTAATCAAATCAGGCATGATAGATCATAAAAGACCAAAAGTTCGCTCATGTACTGCAGTGTGAGACCATTCAGTACTTTATAGGTCAATAGTAGTGTTTTTTAATCAATGCAAAATTTTACTGGGAGCCAGTGCAGTGTAGATAAAATGGGGATGATGTGGTCATATCTTCTGTTTCTAATAAGGACTCTTACTGTTGCCTTCTGGACTAACTGGAGCTTGTTTATGCATCTACTGGGACATCCAGACAGAAAGGCATTACAATAATCCAACCTGGACGTAATAAAATCATGAACTAGTTTCTCTGCATCTTGTAGTGAAGTTATATTTCTTTATTTTGGCAGAATTTCTAAGATGATAGAAAGCTATCCATGTAATATTATCTACATGAGCTTCATCATCATCGGCGGTCACTCGAAACGAGTATGACTGTCCTCTCTTTTGGGTCTACTTGTGGGACTTCAGATGGCTGTAGAGGCCAATCCGCAATCCGCATACTTTGGTGCAATGTGGACAGGAGAGAGTGGTAATCGTTGATAATGGTTGAGCCTTTTTATCTTTCTCCTTGCGAAGCTGTCGCTTTGACAAGCATATTTGTATGTACAAGGAAATTGGCTTGGTACAAAGTGCAGACATATAGGGACAACATACACCATTCAACAATATATACAAGGGCACCGCACATACACATACACACACACATGCATACATACAAGAGCATGACAACAAGAAAAGTGTAACTGTGCAAAAAGAATGTGCAAAGGTGTAAAAGAATGTGCAATAGTGTTTGGATCAAGGTGCTGACAGTGCAAAATATTAAGCAGTCTTTCCTTCAGACTGTTTGAAAATGCATTCTTTGCAGCATTATTTCCCTTTCGTAGGCCATATTTGGCTTCCCTGTATGGAGTCCACCAGGTTTTGATGTTGTTATACCTCACCACTGTTGAGGTATGAGGTAACAGTGTCTGTGTAGTCATGTATGTTATTTGAACTAGATTTGAAATTGTCCCAATCTGTTAGTTCAAAATAGTTCTATGGCTCCTCCACAGCCTCACCGGTCCACTGCTTCACCGTAGTTTTCATCAGCTTCTTCTGGTACACAGTCATTTAGACAGATTTCCATGAAAGAGAAGACAGAGGTGTGAGTGAAGTCCTTTTTACACCAAATTAAAAACTGAACTCATTGACTTTGTTCGTGAGGGAGCGGACGTTTGATAAAAATATCCTGGGAAGTGAAGATTTTAATCCATTTTTCCTGAAGTGGACCACGACACCAGCTTGCTTCCTCATCCTCCTCCTCCTCTGCTGCTGTATGGTTTGCTTGATTGTGATTACACCTGTCAATAGAAGGTTCAATAGATCTTTGGATATTGATTGTAATTTTGGTGACAGATTGGATGCTGGTGAGTCTCTGATGTTAAAAAGGGTTTCACAAAACATACAGACAAAGATGCACCAAAGTACCTCAGTGCCAGAATATTCCACTATATAAACACTACATAAATTTTAGTACATAATTACAAAGTTTACTTCTAG